>JAODJX010000007.1:9533485-9554427 GCA_026776945.1 Isichthys henryi | reverse complement strand
GGCACGGCCCGCCGCCCGCTCTGTTCTCCCGCCGGCACGGCCCGCCGCCCGCTCCGTTCTCCCGCTGGCCCAGCCCACCAACCGCTCCCTTCTCCGTTCTCCCGCCGGCCCGGCCTGCCGCCCGCTCCGTTCTCCCGCTAACCCGGCCCACTACCCGCTCCATTCTCCCGCCTGCCCGGCCCGCCACCCGCTCTGTTCTCTTGCTGGCCCGGCCCAGCCCGGCCCGGCACTCGCTCCCTGCTTCCGCATCTCTCAGAGACAACCTGGCCTGCAGCAACATCCACACGTGTATCTATGTACCAGCTAACATAATTGCATCACAAAGCCTACATTATATCACCATTCTTATTCTTTAAATAGGTAATTTAAGTGAACAAAAAGAGATTGTTTCCCAAATGAGCCAGTGGTACAGCAATGAATAACATACATTTTAAAATATAGGGCAGCGTAACACATGGTCCCAACTGTGTATTTAAATGCTGTATCTTGTAAAAGGACACAGAAGGAGAGCACTGTGCTTGGGGGTCAAGAACACAGCCTTCCAGCATCACACATTTGAGAATAACTCATATCACCACACTTTTCTGTGTCCCTTTTAATTTCGGAGAGAATATATAAATAAAGCAATAAAAATGTTTACATTAATTCTGCCCTGTAGTGCTTCACTTCAGCTGTAAATGGTCACACGGCTTCCGGCAGCAAACTCGCTTAAATCCCAACATTCACATATTAGTTTTAGCGAACACAAGGCCCATTAACTGCCTTTATGGGCCCCTTTCATCTCATTCTGTTTGAGGTGGGCAAATAGGTGGGCAAGTGGCTGGGCAAGCAGACGGGTGTGCAGGTGGGCAGGCAAGCGGGCGGGTGGGTGGGTGAGTGAGCAGCCAGGCAGACAGGCAGGTGGGCGAGCAGGTGGGCAAGTAAGCAGGTGTGCAGGTGGGCAGGCTTGAGTGAGCAGGTGGGCAGACAGGCAGATGGGCGAGCAGGTAGGCAGGTGTGCAGGCTTGAGTGAGCGGGTGGGCAGACGGGCAGGTGGGAGAGCAGGTAGGCAGGTGTGCAGGCTTGAGTGAGTCGGTGGGCAGACAGGCAGGTGGGCGAGCAGGCAGGTGGGCGAGCAGGTGGGCAGGTAGGCAGATGGTCAAGGGGTCGGGTGGGTGTGCAGGCAGGTAGGTGAGCGGGTGGGGAGGCGGGCGAGCGGGCAGGTAGGAGGGCAGGTGGGCACACTGCGGTGAAGTCTCACTTCATTATAGCCGTTCTAGTAGATGCCAGTCACTGGGCTGTTGCAGGAGCAAATCACTGCTTCACTGGCGACAACTGTCAATACAGGAGGTGGCAGGGCCATGTGGGGCAGTGGGAGTGGGTACTTTTTATAAGGAGTATCTACAGAGACTGAGGCACCAATGCTAAATTACAGCAAGCAGCATCCTTCTGTACCCACATCACTTCAATTCACCCCAATTTTCTGCAGCACCCCACACTAAACACCCCGGAAGTTCACAGAGGGCAGCTTAGCGCCAATGCTGTCACGCTGCAGCCAGAAAATAAATATATAACAACTAAAGAAATAAACAAAGATGATGGGTGATGAATAATGGATGTATCCTGCTAGCTTCATGACCTCTAAGTGCAGGGAGGACTGGCTGCTTGAGATGCAAGAATGTAATTAAATAAATAAATTGGCACTAATTAACATGAAGGCATTTGATTATTTAAGCGCAAAAGAAAAAAAAAACTCCCCAACTTCTTAATCATTCTTGTTCACACAGCATTTCCTTTCGCTCAGTCGCCCTAAGTGCAGATAAAACAGCCCCATCTGCTTGTAATTAGCTCTAAATAATTTCAGACTACATAGCTCATCATTTTGACTGCACATTTGATTAAAAGTGGCTCCGGAATCTCGTCCGCTCTGGGTTTCCCCTGAACCCAGACTTCCTGGGTTTCCGAGCCCCTCGACGCTGACACTAAAACAGGGCGCAGCTAATCAGACCGGACCGACACCACGGAGCACCCATAAAGCCCCCTGCCCCCCCACAAAGGGAGAAACATACACATAAAAACATGAGGATGTAAAATCTCAATCCTTTCTAGTTCATTTCCTATAAATGCAAGGAAATTACAACAAATCACCGCCGCTTGCATCTAAAGCGGGGCTGCGTAATGACTTTTTATTTGCTTAATCTCCAAATTAAATGGCGTCTGAAGCGAAAGGCTCTTTTCCCCGATATTATTACTCTCATCATCTCCAGCACATTTTCCTGCCGAGACCAATTTGAATAAGACAAGAGAGCCTCCCTGAACTCAATCGAGGAGCCGTAATGGGTCTGGTAATAGTGATGTCTGATGGATCTGCGGGCGGTGGAGTGAGATCTCTAATGATGGGAGGTGGGTAATAGTCCTTCTGGAAGACCTGATGTGTTTCCAGTTGGCTGCCAGATGCTGGAAATCAAGACGAACATTGATCAGTGACAGGACAGTGCGCATATTCATCAAGTCGCAGGGAGGGAGGAAAAACAGGATCGAGCTTGTCTCTCTCTTGCTTTAACAGGAACGAACCAAGCATAAATTATATTAATTAAATCAATTACATACTTAAAAACATCTTCACCCAATTAATTCAATTACCCAGTTACATGATGCTACTGGCAGGGGAAGATTAGAGGGTTTAATTAACAGAATATGAATGTTTAAACCAAGAAAACATACACAGAGTGAAGGCACACATAAATGAAGTTGTGATCACTAATTAAAAGGCTGTCTGCGTTCATAAAGATGTTACCGGGAGATGACAGCCTTGCCCAGACGGCTTTAAACAAATAAGGACTAACAGCAAGGAAGATCCTCTCTGCTGTGTATTAATGATGTTTAAGCCCCCATTTCCCGCATCATGTTTTGAGGACATGGAAACTGACACCACGCATCTCAAGTATTCTGACCCCGACACATTTTCCGCAGAGTGAAATGGAAATAAAATCCATGAGGAATTCTGTAGGATTCCATGTATATTTTAGTCCTGAGAAGATTTCTGGAGTTAAAGGGGAGTGTGTGGGAGGTGGGGGTGTCACTGGGGGGGGGTGGTGCTTGTGCAGCGGAGCGGGAACGTGGGGACTGGAGTCGGGGACGGCAAAATGCGTGACAGCTGGCGGGCCGCGCTCACCTGCACCCCACTGAGCATGTCCTCCAGGTGTCGGTGGTGCGGTGCCTGGGGGGCATGTGAGATGCGGGCCATCTGAGCGCCCCGGGCCAGCGGGCAGGTAGGCCGTACCGGCACCATATGAGACCCGGCCGCTCCGATTGGGCTGCTTTGCCCTGCCCCACCCGCTAGTGCTGTAGGTGCAGTGCTCTCGGATGGGCAGCAACTAGTCTACGGGGGCCCACCCTCCTCCGACTCTTCATTCGGCACCGGTTCCCTCAGCCCCTTCCTGCTCACCAACACCACCGGCTCTGCAGCGCCTCCTGGTGCCAGCTGCCCGCCGCAGCCTCCACTCCACCATGGCGAGAGGGACTGTGATGATGGGGTATTGGTGACTGCGAAGGGGCTGACGTGTCAGAGAAGGGGGGGCACCATGTGTATCTATCTGTGACCCACACGCCTCATGACTGCTCAGACTCCAGGCTGACTGCCACCCAGTACTACATGACTTTATAAAATGGATGAGCGGAAAACATTGTAGCCGTCTCTATGCGATTTGTACCAGAATCAGCTGCTTCAGAAGTGTATTGTAGGCGCTTGTTTCCTGTTCTGCCCCCAGTTAGCTGGTCTGTGATCTTGTACGGATACTAACGTCACTGTGGATTGCACTCATGCATTTTAATGCACCTGCGATCACTACGAAATGCACCAGTGGCTGGCAGGAATCAGAGGGGAAAATGGCATGACATCATCGGGGAGGGGGTTCACTTTGGGTGCATTATATCTCTGCTGCTGTACACTGGCTCCTCGCAGTGAAGCTTGCATAATACACATATTAACCAGCAAGAGTTGGGCAAACTGTGATTTTTCTTGTTGCTATTTGTATGTTAGTTTTGCTAAAGCAATGCAAAATCCCCAGGCTGATCAGACCGGATCCTCAAGCTGCACTGGAGGCTCACACATCGCTGACATAGTTGTCCAAGAAAATCCAACAGCATTGTAGTTTTTTTGATTCGCATCACACGACCTTTTTTTTTTTTTAGCTTTGTTTCAGGCTAAATGCTAAAGGCTCCTACTAACACTAACGCTACCCTACTACACTGCTTCTCTGAAGTGTGAAGACATTCACCGAAAGCACTTTGGGCAACCCCGTATTTTTCTCTGTGATTAATAATGCTAGGCTGATCTGCTAGCATGCTAATCTACATCTTTTCTAAGGGTTATCTGGCTATTGTTAATTATTATTCTCAAATCAGGAAATGTGAACAAAAACCAATTCTTCGATAATCCAAGCCTTGCATTAGCGAATCATGTTTTGGCATCCAGTGAGATGGCATCCAGAGGAGAAGCGATAGATGGTATCCGAGTTCGTCTCTCTTTGGTCTTCGTAGCGATTTATTGTGCTGATATGATTCAGAAATGTAATAATTCCTAACAATAATTTGTTCCTTTCTTCTTAATAATCATTCACGCTTCTTGTTCTAAATTTGGCTGTAATGCTATTTAATTTTTTTTTAAACAATCGGGCTGATAAAAAGTACTTTGTAAATAACGCATATAGTGATGCTCATTATATGTAAAAAAAAAATAATAATACAAAAATTCTGATATTTTATACTATTACTACTCAAAACACTAAGACACTTCCCCGATATCCTACTAAATATTTGTATTGGCTTGAAGTTCGACTTGGTTCTCAACAAAACTTTTTAAATATCAGGGGAAAAAATATATTAATCAGCGCAGCACCGCTTTGTGAATGTCAGATTATTGTTGTGTCTTTGGTGCGACTATGATTGCATGTACGTGTGAATATGTAGTTACAGCTAACAGATTTCCTGCATTCATTACCGAACGTCAGCGCTAAGTCACAGCAGATAATGACATTGTAAACCAGCCAATAAGCTCCTTCCCCGCAGCAATCAATCATGAGTTGGCACTGATTTGGTCAATTATGGTTGGGGGGGGCAATTTCAGCATTTGTGTAATTTATTTATTCCTCCAGTTGGACTGCTTTGGGGTCTGAATTCTGATGGTGTGCCTTCGCACTGAACATGTTCCCTCTCACAGCAATCATAATTAATCCCCACCCACTTACGCCAGTGACACTGCAATGGTTTCCATAGCTACGGAACTTACGCGTGGCTGCGTGAGATGCCACCTGTATGGGCAGTGGTGCAGGAGGCCCGGCGAGAAGCGGCCACTGTCACTGTCACTGCAGACCGACCACCTCCTGTCCCCTCGCTTCCCGCTGGACAGCTGCACTTGTTTGTCTCTCCGGTTTCTTTGCCTCCCTGTCAATCTGTAATTCAACCTCGTTCATCAGTTTACGACATTCTGTGGCATCTCTTTGGCTTGTCCACTCCTCATCTTCTTTATAGCATATAATTTAAAGAATTAGTAGTAAACTGGCATGTCATTCAGGATGGACCCTCGCCTTGTGTTGTCTAAGACTGGCAACATAACCACTCTTCTGTCCAGGACAATCATGTGTCGGATAAGTGGAGATTATTTGCAATGCTGTGATTGGAATCTAATTATTTTTTTGTTTTATTTATTCATTCATTATTTCTTTCTCTTTTTCTTTCTTTCTTTGTCTGTCTTTCATTCTTTTGCTCTTTCTGTCTGTTCAATTCATTTTTATGTAAGAAATACAATGACATGGCATTTCAGGCTTTTCTAACAAATAACCAAGCCAATGGGAGCAAACACAGAACGATCCCTCTTCCATCCTGATCCCGCTCTTTCTCACTGCATTTCAAACTGCAGTATTAAAACTGTGTTCAGGCCAGTGGCTTTTTTAAAGAGCAAAGCCTCACATACTTACACACTGCGAGCACAATCTGTCAGACCAAAGTTGAGCAGAAGAAGCAAAGACTTTTAATAGAGTAACGTGCCGTTCCGTGTTGGCCGCCCCATTCTGCTTGCTCAATCGTTTTCGTGCCGCTGGTCTCCTACGGAGCTTAGGCACTCGCCAGGTGCTCGCGGTTTTCTTTTGAAAGGCACACATCTGTTTTTACGGCATCGGGGAAATAAAAAAAAAAGTAGGCGAGAAAAATGAAGAGTGAGAGCAGCTTTGTCTGCACAGACGGCAGCGGTGGAGGAGTGCTGGAGCTGGGAAGGCAGCGGGCAGGGGGCCAGTGGGCACCATTTGGGAACGCACGCACCCTTCCTATTGGCATGCAGGGCCAGGTACACACTCCTGTCTTGAGACAGCTGTAAACTAGCAGCCCATGGCGCAGCAATCAGGTGCTGGCTTGCGCTGCAGAATGCTGAGGCGTCACAATGCACGGCCCCGTTGGTCACACGCATCACCCTGCATACGGGAGAATGACAGCTCCGGCCCTATTCCTTATGACAGGATTGGGATGGGGGGGGCGGAGCGACACCGAGCAGGGCAGACAAAAAAAAAAAAAGTTACTGTGGAACAAATGGCGACCTTTAGAAAGATTAATTTGTTTACCAACAAATGTTCTTGCTGTCATAGTCAGGCTGGGTGACCTTCACTTCCGTGTCTCCTGGTTTGCGAGGATGCTGACTATCGTCATCTGTTAGCAGGAAGCTCTCTATCGCTCTTCCACCGCCTGCAATGGTGGCGGCCGATTAATCTGCCGGCTCTCGGGCAACGAACGGAGCCTGAAATTCAGTCCATCATCATATAATAACATCCAATTCATCTCAATTAGCTGTAATAATTCCTGTAATAATTCCTAATCAAATTTTTCCCGGAGGATGGACAAGCCCGTATTGATGTGCTGTATTCAGCTAAATGGAAGCAGCAGAAAGTCAATATCCTCAGTGGAAAAATTCATAAAAGCGGGAAGTATGCACAATGGGAACCATGTTCTCATAACAAGAGCATTGGCCTCCAAAACTCAATAATCCCTCATGTGCAGTACTAACTCCATATTTAATTCAGCTGAGAAAGCGCCAAGATCGCTTCATTACACATATTACTCTCTCAGTAATATGTGTACGGGGAGAGGGGGCTCCACTGCAGACGCTCCCCTGGGGTCCGAAGCACACCCTCTACATCTGTGCCTGTGTGTTTGCGTGTTCTTCTCTGTGTGTATTCAGGATAAGCACCTTGGTTGCCTTCAAAAACACGTGGTTATGAGCTGTGGTGTCTCTGAATTGGCCAGGGTGTATGAATACATGCCCAGCGACGAACTGGCGTCTCCCCGTCATGTGCCCTGGTCTTCCAGCAGGAGATTCCAGGCTCACCCTGATACTGCACTGGATAAACAGCCAAGGAAGATCAAAGAATGGATGGATAGACGCATGACCACTGAAAAAAAGTAGACTATTGCAGGCACAATGCAACCTGCAATTCCTCCAAAGATAACTTGGGTGTGAATTAATTTTCCTATTTGGCTAATTGCTTTGGGTGACATTTGGTCAGTCTGCCTCACGCTGATCGTGCCTTAAAGGTTCTGTAGTTAGAGTTCCATTTTAGACGCTACACTTCCAATGAGGATGTCAGATAATTTTGCACTGTTTCATTTCAGCACTTGGTCTAGAACCTGAATCTGGTCATCACATACCTCAGCTACACACATTAAAATGACTAAATCAATCCATGTCTCTACAAGCAAATGTAAGTACCCTGGGCGGAATGCTCCAGTACACACCCCACTGTAATAGGGATCAGAGTCTATGCCTAGAAGGGCGTAGGTTCACTTCCTGTGGCTGGCTGCCTCATTACTGGGTCCTTGAACAAGGCCCTCAACCCAAGTACTTCAGGGGGACTGACACTCTGCTCTGACACCAAAACTGTATCTCTCAGAGAGCAAGATGAAAAAAACGATTGAAAAGGAATTTCAAGTAATAAAATAACCACTTGACTAGTTAGAGTCACGGAGAACCGAGGCCATTCCGAAAAGAACAGGAAGAATAGGACGATACACGCCAGGGTGCAAAGCAGAGAGTAAGGCAGTCAGGGGCGACACATGTATTCACCTGTCAACTAATCTCACATTGTAGAAAAAGAAAAGACGCGAACAGCGGAAGTAGATAGAAACTGCGCAGGTTCTGAGCTACGTGGAAACCTGCAAATTCGGAAAACGCCCCCGAATTACCGGTTTGCTACGCCGAATTATGCTTTCCAACACTGTCCGTTAAAACGGGTTTCATTCATCTTTTAATCATGCCAAGCGCCAGTATTACTTTTCAGTGATAATGCTGCTTCTGAGTAAAGCAATTATTTCAATCAGTATGAGCAATCTTACCTCGGAGCGCTTCGCAGACCGTCTCTGTTTTGATACAGAGAATTTAGCTGATTTATAAAATTGCCTCAATGTTTAAACTAATAATACAGATGATGGATATTTGTATGAGACTTATATATTTAAAAAAGACAAGGCATGCTATTTTCCAGATTAATATCCTGTTACACGGATTTCAGGTTTAATAGACACTTGTAATAGACAGTTAAACAGTAAACTTAATGGGGGTTATATGAAAATGAATACTTGACATCAGTGACATTACATTTCAGATTAATGTTTCTCTCGATTTTTCACTGAAGATTAAAAAAAACCTTCACTGCTGGCACGAGGCATAACTTTGATTGCTGTCTAAGCAACAGTCATATTTTTGTCAAAACCACTAAATTGCAGAATTTAATTCATCTGAGGTAAAACCTGCATGGGAGGTGAGATCACAACGCCGCGACAGACATCCGTATTAGATGCAGATTGTGACAGGTGAAAGTAATTGTATTTCTGGTAGAAATCGATGTATGAGGCGATGCGACATTGGAACATTTCAGCAAAGAATATCAACGTCTTTGCCACGAGATGTATGTATGAAACATGGATACTGAGAGCCTTCCTTTAAATAACGTCACCTATGAACTGACTTTAGCTACGATATATACACAGGCCTATGTTTAAAGGATATACCAACGCAATAAAAATAATTTTAAATTAATCAGTTTTTTTTTTTTTAAAGAAGTGCTACTTAAAATAATACTTTTCAATAATAAAATGCTCTTCTTAAACCTTTTTCTATTCCCATTCTATACTTCTGTACAACACCGGCAGAAATTCATTTGTTGTTTAAAGTGCTAGTTAAAATATACAACTAAAAGTAATTTGCATGCCTAGGTTAAACAAATCGGATTTTATAAGGTATTATACCGCCTGGGGAAAAAAGCTTTAAATTATTATTATTCACATTTGGGTCTATTATGGAGTAACTTAATCACCGTTTGAAACTTAAAATGAAGAAATTAAACATGTTTTGTATATGCGGAGGGTGAACATTCTCGTCGTGCGAGTCATACCCCAGTCCACTAGGTGGCGATATGCATTTTAACAATTAATGTTTATATTCTAAAATACATTGAAATCCACCGAATTAGAATTGTTGAAGTTTATAAAAAAAAATTCTGGCATTTATAACATCTATGTTGTTTTAGTATGATTGTTGAGCGTAACGTTAGTGAAGGTTTTTATAGAGGAATATTGGGTATCCCGGAAGCATTCGGGCCCCTTCCATGCCCCGTCTGCACCGTGTGGCTGGCTTCGTCGGGGTCTGTCGTACCGTTTGTCAGCAAAAGCGCTTCCCGGCAGCTTGAGCGCCGCGGCGGGTGACGCCGTGTCCGGCCCCCAGCTGGAAGCAGGACCTGCCCCCGCCTCGCCGTGTTACTGCAGCCGGCTCCCGGTGCAAACATGTCCGCCGCGCAGGATGGCGGCCCGGCGGCGCTGCCCTGCGTCCTCGTTACCAGCTGCGACCCGAGCTTCAAGGAGGAGGACTTGGTTAAGCGTAAGTGGCCGACGCGCACAGCTTAGCCGGCTAGCTGGGCTGCTAACCGGTCACATTACCCGAAAGGGCCACGGGAGCCCCGATGACATACGGATAAAGGTGACAGCGAGTCGGGGCCGGCCGGTTCCCGCCGCTTTCCCCGCGATCATCCTGGGTGTCCAGGCGGCTTGGTTAGCGATGTGCGGCTGTATCGCTCCCTGCATTAACACAGCCGGCCCTGGCTGCTGTTCCACCCGAGGCCTGTCGGCTGCGGCGCGATGCAGGTTTCCACGCCGCGCCTGTCTCCTAAAGAAACGTCATCGTCATTTATTCTGCGCGGACGTCCGTGAGAAGTAAATGGCGACTCATCGCAGTTAATGTTTTATACCTTTTCTGGGAAGCTGATATTAAATCGTTAAGTGTGTCCCATGGCTCGTGCGAGCAGTGCTCGCTTTCCAGTGTCCAGTGTTACGGGAAAGTATTTACTTTTTCTGCATTCGTCCTAAGCATGTATCCTTAATTGTAAAAATAGGAAATCCCATTTACATTACAGCGGTACAGTATTCGAAAATACTTAATTTTTGTGTCAGTGAAGAATTATTTTGGTAGCTATGGAAAGTGTGAATGGAGCTGTCTCATTTCAAACGGCCTGCAGCTTCGGTAATAATTTACACAGCCGGGTGTCGGCTGCCTTCTCATGAATTAAAAAGCAGACACATGCAGTATAATACATGTATGTTACAACTGCTCGGGCTACATGTTACTCCCGTCTTGGTCTTAAAGGCCACGACGCTGCATCTGGCTGCTTTCCGCCAGGTGGCAGTGTTTAGCTGGCAATCCGCAGTCAAAAGCGTCGTTAGGTCCGATCACTCGGGGCCGTGTGCAAACCTACTCTTCTGGTAGAAATTTCTGGGCATTAGTACCTTAGGTGAGTCTGCATTTGGATAAATAGTTTCAGGAAGTTGTTGCCCTGTTAATGATGACGGGTCTCTGGTTTGATGGATTGAGCAGTTCCTGCTTGAGTCAAGCATGACATCACGGTCACCGGGTGACAGTGACCCTCCAGTCACTCATCCTCGCCTCTCCTCTCCTCTCATCTCGAATAAAACCAAATGTCAGCCGCATGCACCTAAAAGCTGGCCACCTTCGGTCAGACTGCTGTTCTCCTTTCCACTGAGCTGGGGCTGCGGCCGGGGCGGGGGACACCCAGGTTTGGGAATGAATGGAGTTCATGACAAAACCAGATGTGACCCATATTTAGTTCTGACTTGTGGCGTTCGCGTTAAAAATCAGACCCATTACCGCTGGTGCTGAAGCTTCTCTGTAGCAGTGGGGAGAAGGTTAAGGTCATGGCATGACTGACGCCTCACGCTCAGGAAGCATGCAAACGCTCCTTTTGGAATTAAATGCAACAACAACAAAAAGTTGTCCTTTTTATAGACTGTCTCATCCCTCTTGGAATGTAGAGCAGAATCTTTAAGGTGAAAATAGTGAGATACTGAGAGGGCACTTTCTTCACAAGCTTTATTTTAGATCTGTGAAGCTCAGGGATGCACCAGCGGTATTTTCCATGGCCAAACCCGATTGCCAACTTCATTTTGAGCCTGATCTGCCCAGACCTTTCCTGGCTGATTCAGATTTTCTTAGTGTCATAATAATTAGTAAACTAAACATTTTTCACACTTCCTTACTGAACTTGGGCTTTCTGCAAGCAAAATATTTTAAATGACATTTTTTAAAAAAAAAAAAAAAAAAAAAAACCCTTACGCAAGTTTCAAATTTAATTGGTTGTTCCAAATATTTTAGGGCTACTTCCTCCAGGGACGACTCATGACTTACACACTGCAAATTGAATGTCTCCATCCCACACTGTAAAGTGTCGTACATCAGCTATCATGGAACAATAGTGGGGGCCAGAGAGGTGAGGTGTGAGCGATGCAACCTGTGGACGGAGACGGGGGGGTGAGCAATATGGTCAGAATGCCATCATGATACTTTTAGTTTTAAGCACAATCCACAGTATGGATCAGAATATTTTGTATATTGTAATGTTAAACATTCAAAAAGACTAGGTGTGTTGGCACCTTTTTTGCGAATGGTACCTTTGCAAAGTTTACAAAATATGGTACGTTGGTCTGTGACTGATTTTGCGAATATCAACCATTTCCACACAATCAAAGTAGAACCTTTTTTGGAGCCATTTCTATCTCATCAGCCAAGTCGCACTTCATTCGACAGCGTAGCCGACCTGCATGTAAACCGCCTGCTGTTTACCATGTGACATGAGTATATAGTATTTTTTTGCAATGCCATGGTATATATTTTTTTTCACAATCTAGCTAACTGGATAAAAAATATCAAGTTTTTAATTCGAGATCTAATCACTAAATCGAGATCGACTGAGACAAAGAAGTGAGATGTTCAAACAGCGCTGAGATGTTATTCAGGCTGAAATAGTTTTGTTTCGCATCAGTCTGTGTTGCACTGTACTGGTATAAATGTAACCGGTGAACCATAATTAAATGGAGAGATTGTAAATCGGTAACCTGGTTTGCACTGTAGCGGAAATCCAACATGCAGCCCATTTACCAGATGTGGTAAATCCTTGTTTTCAGAGATCCTTGGCGTATCGATATTGCCAGAACCTTCACAACAGCAGGGGGCAGTGTGCTGGTATCCATGGACCATCAACAATAAGTACTACACGGCAGATGTCAGCCTGTGTGTGGTGCCCAGCACGTTTCAGATGACGGGGGACATTGCCAAGGCTGTACAGGCTTTCATCGTCTACTTTGACAGCAGAGAGGTGAGAGGGAGGGAGGGACTGATGCAGGGAGACAGGTTTTCCTCTGTGTCGTGAGTTAATTTCCCTGACCTTGTTTGGTGTGGACACTCTTACCCTGTGTCTTCAGAGCGGGGGTCTGAGCGGCGTAGCACCCTGGCTGACTGTGGTGGAGGAGCTGACCCCGGAGATACTGATCCTGGTTTGTGACCACGTACTGGACAGTGGTGGGTCCCTTCTCTCCGGTCTGGTCTTGGGTGGGTGGAAGGGGGGGGGAGCGAGTGCTGAGGTGCACGGGCGTGAGCCAGTGTGTTTCCCTCGCAGGAGTGAGTCGACACCAGGCACAGCAATGGTGTCTGTCGCACACCTTCGAGCTGGTGGAGCTTAACCCTCAGGACCTGCCGGATGAGGACGGTGAGACCCGGAGACACAGCTGCCAGCGACCGTGCTTGTGTCACAGTGCCGGCCTGCTCTCACACTCCTGTCCTCCGACGTTTCCTTTTTAGACGACTTTCCAGAATCCACAGGAGTGAAGAGGATCGTCCAGGCACTCAATGCCAATGTTTGGTCGACCGTCGAGATGAAGGAAGGTAGGGTGGTGGTGCTTATTGCAATGAGTCATACCTCACATATGGTTGAGCACCCTTCTGTGTTAATGGCTGCTTTCTGTAGTAGTGACATCTTTGAATTGAATTTAGTGATTAGTTGTCATTGTTGACACGACACAGCACACAGTTCATAACGTGATGTCGTGGTGTTTAAAGGCTGAGAGGCGGTTTTGCTGGAAAAATGAGGACCCTTTTTCTTAATTAAAACACTTTTACCCAGCAGATGGACAGCACTGAGTGACCTAAGCCGTTATGGGCACGTCTGTCGTTCACGGTGGGCTGCTGAACGGCGCCCCTTTACCTCGCTGTCCTTTGAACCTTTGCACTCTGTCCTCCTGCAGTAACCCCAACGCCCTATGAGATGTCCTGTGTGTAAACCTGTTTCATTCTCCAGTGTCCAGATGCTTTGAGCGCACTGCTTTTAACACACCATCTCACCTTCTCACAGAGCACAGCCAAGGTATTGGCTTGATGAGTAGCCTGGTAGCATCTCGAAACGACAACCGCCACGCAAGCCAGGAGTCTCATGTCAGTGCCAGTATTCTCCTGTTTAAATATACGTATGCTTTAAAAATGAATGAATTATGTGTTCAGTATGACTGTTAAGGATTTCTACCTTTTAATTTCTTTAAATGACATCAACTCTTAATCATGTCCTGCCTGACAGTCCCCCCGCCCGTCAGCAGAGGGCGCCAGTGGTAAAGTGGAAGCGAAGAGCGAAATGGCTGCGAACGCTGAGCCAGGGAATAACATACTGGGTGAGTGGATAGTGAAGCCCAACAGTGATATTATGCAGTATCTGTATTATTACTTATCTTATGTTCAACTTTCTCAGACCCCACAATAGACGTAGACATCCAGGAACTAGCAAGTCTCACAACCGGGGATGCAGATGTTGAAAATTTTGAACGCTTATTTACAAAGCTGAAAGAAATGAAAGGTAAACACACACTGGGTCACAGATTACGCATCACAGAGATCGATCTCATTATTGTTAAGGATTAACAATTTCATGAAATGGAAACGCTGCGATTCCACAATGTTGTAGCACGATTTATTATCAGAGAAACATTGTAGATAAATTTGCCAAGAAAATCATTTTGCTGCATGTGAGGATTTTAAAACAGCCCCATTCCAGTCCCGCATCTCTCATCCACAGTGGGATCTTAAGTCTTTTTCCTGATCTCTTTGAATGACAGATAAGGCGTCCTCGTTACCCCACGAGGAGAGGAAGGTCCATGCGGAGAAGGTAGGTGTCCCCACACTGACCTATGGTGTCTCCTGCATGACCACACTGTGGCAGGCAGCAGTGACTGTACAGGAGTGTGCAAAACCTGCGGCTGTGAAGGTCTGCGTCAGTGTGTTGTAATTTCGCAGGTGTGGTGTCTGCAACTGCAGGGACAGGATGCAGATTGTTTGCTATGGTTTACAGTGTTTGTTCAATGACACACATATGGGGGGGGGAGCTTTAGAGCCTTTAACTGTTACTGTACTTACTGATATTTTTCAGATTCATGCACTTCGAAACGGCTTGTTTTAATTAGGCGTCTGGAAGAGTGTTTCTGTAAAACGAGCTTTTCAGAGCTGCGTTTCGCTGCAGGTGTTTTATAAGTCAGTAGGTACCCTAGTGGTATTTATCAATAGTGCTTTTTGAACATAAAGTTACCTAAAAAGATTTCGATGACATTTTATCAGGTGAGATTCAGCTGTATTGGGGGGGGGGTGGCGGCTTTGTGCTTTGTGACGGGGTTTAAATCCTTGATTCACTGCAGCTGTAAGTCCTGACACACACTGATGGTACGTTCCTCAGGTCGCCAAAGCCTTCTGGATGGCCATTGGAGGAGAACAGGAGGAGATTGAAGGTCTGTCATCTGGAGAGGACAGCTAATACTTGGCTGGCAGATGCTCCATCCTGTCGTCTGCTTGCCCGGACTCTCTCTTGGCCCATAAAGTCCAGGATTTTGTGGGGGGGGGGGGAGCTGAGAATGACCACCTCACTCATGGCTTGTAGTGTCCTGTGTTCCCGGGACACGAGGCAGTAACGGGCAGTAATAGTGCACGTTACTTAGCAATGATCATGCTGGAGGGTCTCAGATGGCCTTGCGTCTTACCCCACTGCAGAAGACTGCAACCTGCTCTCAGCTCATCCTTCAAGACCGTCTTCTACTGATGTCATGAAGTGACCCCCCCTCCAAAAAAAAAAACTACAATCCACAAGGTTTGTGTACAAGCATGTCTCGATTTTTTTTAACCATAATTATGTGAAGTAGACTCAACAAAAGCAAACCACTTTTGATGCATCTTCAGTGTAGATGTTCAGCAACTCCTCTCAGATTTCTTCAGAACAGATTGTTTTGTTACATAAAATGGGAACCGGAGGGTAATTTCAGTGATTATAGTATTTTAAGAGTTGTATTAAAGATTGTACACCAATATAAACAATTCTGTGAGCAGATGTTTCTGTTTCCAAAGTTATTCTCTGCATCGGAAATCTCAGCTGCAGAGAGTGAAATGCCTGCCTGCTCTCCTCTCCCACCCAGCCAGTAACGTCAGTGACTGCAGAATTCACATCAGACCAGTGAGGACGGGGGGGGTTATTGTCTATGTGACCCGTAACCCCGCAGCTGAAGGGGCTGCCTCCTGCAGGTGGCAGGCCTGTAATTATGCGAAAACATCTGTCGGGGGGGGGTGGCCACATTACCGCTCATTATCTCAACCGGAAAGAAACTGGCCCACTTGGGGGAGGGTCCGCCGTTTGCCAGTAAGGCACGCCCATGGTCAGAAAACACCCCAGCCAGGCAGCAGGGGCTAGAACTGCCAGGAGGAAAAGCCCAGATCTGCTGTCGGGGCAGCTGGAACTAATGGAGGGAGCTTTAAAAAAAATAAATAGTTCCCTGGACTGGCTTGCTGGAAAGAGGCATGCAAGTTGACCTTATTTAGGAACGTGTGTGTGCATCAGTGTCAATGAACATTTCCAGACTGAAAAGCATACAGCATAAGCTCACTCACTGGAGGAGGGATATGACCCAGATCTAAAGCACTAAGAGCAGCGAGACCATGCTGGACCCAGTTTGTAGTATTTTTGGGCTGATAGTCTTTCACCGTAATTATAGTACAGTACTTAGTCACTGTGGCACACGGAGACTTTGTTCGCTTTTGTAGATGAAAAATGCTTAATTCACTTTCAGTATTTATTAAAAGACCAACAAAATACAAAGCAATATTTTAAATGGAAAGGATATATATTTTTTTTTTTATACAAAAAGGACACCTAAGACTGAGAAAAGCACACACACGACTAAGCACCAATTAAAGGCTACATTGGGAAATCAAAAACAAGTACTGAAACAAAGGATGAGTACATTTTTTTTTTTTTTTTTTTTAAATACAATTTTAAATATCCACAGAGGACATTTTATAATAGTTAGGCTGGCTGATGAGGGGGGAGCAGGTGTGGAAGGAACACCTCCAGGCCCTGATGACAGGAAGGGGCCACGGCAGAGAGGCCTGGGACTCGCTTCTGTACCAGTGCAGTGCTTGGGGGGGGGGACACAAGCTGCCTCGAAAGGAAATAACTTCAAACCCACCAGTATCCATTTAGACCATCTCTAAACAAGACAACTGCTAAACAAAGCACTGACTAACGCACTGGATTTAATAACCGCTACGCGGTGACGTGCACCATCGTGCTAAGCAGTGGGCGTGTGCCTGCTTTCCATCCCCGTACACGACTGGCTCCTGCAGACGGGGCCCCCGGCCTGGCACCTGCCCACCCATCATGTGAGAGACTCCTGTCACGGCTGGGGGCTATCAACTCAGTGTCCCGCCCTGCACCCGAACACGCCACCGGGTCTGAGGGCTGTGGGTAAGGAAAAAACCAGCTCTTCAAATAAAAAAAAAAAATAAAAACATTCTTCACTGGAAATTTTTAGCGAATGAGGAAGGGAAAGGGCTTATCGGGGGGGGGGGGGGGGAATTTAATTTTTAAAAACCAGCCTCCGCAAACTGCTGGTTCTGTTAGAAAAATAGCAGGACATGAGGAGCAGGCCACTCCATCTGCCCCTCTCCTATTACATTACAGAGGATTATTTGTGTTGAACCACATTACAATAAATACCTTTCTAAAAATCTACTTGGTACGAAAGTCTACAGTACAGAGTGGAAACTTCAGAAAATGTATCTTTACAGACATAAAGATTCATTCTTTCCTCAAGCTAGTTCAAAACCCAGGATGGTCCTGTTTTGGAGACGCACTGCTCTGGCGGTCTTACCGCGTTCAGGTATTGTCACACGCACAGTAAAGAGCAGACATGGCTGGCCTCAAGGGGCCCTCCCTGGGCGGCCGCTCTCACGTTAGCTGGGGTTATGGCCAGGAAACAAAAATTAAACGAAGCCGAGTAGCTATACCAGCTGAAGGTATGTGCGCGTCTTGCCGGCACACTCGCTCCTATATACCGTGTCTTGGAGGTCAGGACAAGCACCACACAACTCTGTCAAGGGAGGGCACTCTAGAGCTTTCTTCTCCATTAGTGTTAATGCCACAGAGCCCTTTAAATCACACTTCATCGCTATGCACTACCACCTCCATATGACAAAAAAAAAGCAAATAGCAATACGCTCCTGTATTTTCAATACAGGACTTTTTTTCATGCAAAAAATATTATATATAATAAACTGGTTCAGTTTCTCTCTTCATAAAGTTTTGTTCAAATATTTAGCTTTGTCAAAATGCGCATCTAAAAATATACCCAAACACCATGACACTTTGGCAGAGCTGGAACAAACGTAGCTGCGTTTTGTCCAAGAGACACCGAGAAGTGAATATACTGATTGGCTTAAGCACTACAGCGTAAACTACTGAATGAACGCATTTTACAGTCCCGATAGAAAAGTACTGCCATAAAGCACTTAACATACGCACACATGACCCCGCGCTGGGGAAGCGTCCAGCCTGCACCAGAGGCTCCGCGTAAAGGTGGGGTGACGCCCCCAGCAGGCAGAGATGGGGACTGGCTGACAGGTTAGCGCCTGCTGGGCCGGCCACCGACATGGCGACACCCCAGGACAGAAGAGGTCCTCGGGGCTGCAACGCGGCCCTAAGCATTGTACAGGAGCCAAATAGCAATGACACTCAGGATACCCGAGCGACTTTGCAGCCTTCCTGATGCATTCAAGGCGGATAAGAAGCAGACAAGGAGCCGGGTGTGATCACTCACACACAGGCATCTCTGCCCCTGCTCTAAACTACTACTAACACTATGACTAATAATAATAAAAAAATACGCGGGGGGGGGGGTGTTTACAAAACATGATGCATAAAAGCATCTTACTGGGTATCCCTTTAAGAGCTGCTCTGAGGCGAAAATGGCGGAATACCTCTCATGGAAACTATACATACTATACATTTAGCATATTTATGATTAACCTCCAGCAATCTTTATTCTTCTGGCCTATGAATAAAACTAACATCGTACAATTTCTGTGAAATCTGTATTCTTTTGTTCTATACAAAAAAGCGTAGCATGGTTCATTACCTAACACTAGATATATGTACAACTGAAATGTGCAGATTATTCCGCTAACATTTAAGTCACTCTCACTACTTACATGCTACAGCTGTTTGCAACTAAATGGCATTTTTTCCCCTCCCCAAACGGCCCGAGTGCTGAGGACACCCCATACTAGCTGTACTGTCTGTAATGCACTCATCCCCTTTGCCAACACGTGGATTACAAAACAAACAAAAAAAAGTGCTAAGAACGTTGCATGAAGCAAAGCCAGCGCTTGCCCCCCGCTGGTTGGCGGGGGGAGGGTGGGCCCTTCGCGGTACTCTTAACGTCTCGGGTTTTGGTCTGTGCTTTCGTTGGTATGTGCCGAGGAAGCTTCCCCCCTCCCCCCCCTGGTTTTTTTAGGACACGCTGGAGCATCGGATGCTGGGGGAGCCCATCTGGGTGAGGACCTTGTCCAGCCACTGCAGGGGTCCGTTTAGGTGCAGCTCAATCCAGCAGGGGGTGCTGGTCACGGTCTGCCGCCTGGAGGGGGAGAGACGGCACGCCCAGAATGATGTTAAGCGTCTTCCCTCACATTTTCACCTCACGTGGAGCTGATGTTGTACTTTCCTTTCTTGGTGCTCTGCAGGCCTCTGACGGCACGACAAGCTAACAGATAAAACCAATGAAGCTGGTAGGAGCCTGACATCCAGGTAGTAAGTCAGTCCTTGGCTGTGTCTCACACAGGTAGAGTTCCAGCTTCAGAGAGAGAGAGACCCCTGCACTTAACTTTTCTTCAGCTCATGAAAGTCTGTGGAGATGCAGTTGTATTCCTGCCCCCAGAGACTGAAGACTTCTTAAATACAGACCTGCACAAAGCAGGCAGGAGGTACCTATCTTCACGGCCTCTGTGAGGCCCCCTCGCTCCAGACAACGCCCAGGTGCTAGAGCGCGGCACAGAGCCTTGCCAAGCTCATCACAGTCCGCATGAAGCCCATTCACCACCTCCCGCCTTATTACCGTGACGACGGAGGAGGAGGCAGAACACACTGTGCTGCAGAAGCTGACGCTGAAAGGCTTCTACGCTAAAGCAGACTGTTTATGTCCCACCACACACCCAGCAGCCATATTCTCATATTCTAGCTTCAAAAGTGACACAGCTTTATTCCCTCCTTTTAACAAGCTTTGCTTATAATAAAAAGGGCATCAAGGTTGTCTGTCTTAAATAGGGCAGGTACCAACTTCTGGCTCTGAAGCCCCCAAGTGAGGGCAGAAATCTAGATACACAGATATATTATGGTTCTGTCCGTAGTTGTAACAGACTTGAGATTTCGCATCTCTACTCGGGACATGCAGACACTCCTGAAGACCACAGGTGGGGCTAAAAAACCTGTGATTACGCTGTTGAACCGTTATTCTCCTCCCTAGGTAACCGTGTGTGAGAAAGAGCTCCAACATGACCAAGCTCCAAAATCAGTTCATAAGCTGGGCTCCCCAGGAGATCCCACTGGTCAGGAATGTACAAATGGCTCCAATTACAGCTGGATCCCCTCCCCCCGCAAACACCGAACTTACTCATGATGGCGTAATGCTGGGATGGGGGTTACACATGCTTCTTGACGCAGCACAGATAAAAACTTGGTATGGAAGGGCAGCAGAGTCCCATCTAGATCAGACGAGTCAGACTCATGTGGTGATTCACCTCCAGCCCCCCCTCCCCTCTCGTCACCCTCTCCCTTTCCCAAGCCCTGGAGGATAAGCGCAGTGCTGTGAGTCACGCAATCGCAAGCCCTGCCTGTTGTTGTGCACGCTCCGCCGGGCTGCGGACCCACGCTTCAGCTCTCTGCCGCGTGACTCGCTGGGAACGCATGGCCAGCTGAACGGCGTCTGAATCACCGCCACGCTACAGGCTTGGGAACTTCAAACTCCAACAGCTCATTTTTATCTCTCGAGGGTTTCGTGAGCTTTAAAAATTGTTTGCCAGTAAAGAAGACAGTGTGACAGCAGGGGGGCCGCCAGCATTCATGGACACCCCAGTAAAAAATTCCCCTTTATTTAGGAGCCCCAGAG
The DNA here is from genome assembly GCA_026776945.1 of Isichthys henryi. Taxonomy (NCBI): domain Eukaryota; kingdom Metazoa; phylum Chordata; class Actinopteri; order Osteoglossiformes; family Mormyridae; genus Isichthys; species Isichthys henryi. Next base: position 9,533,601 of record JAODJX010000007.1, on the reverse strand, counting down.
TGGTGCGCATGTTTTTTTTTGGGGGGGGGGGGGGGGGGGGTGTTAAATTGCAGGCAAACCGTTATTAGGCGCCCCACCCCTTTAAAAACATCAAGCGGTTGGTGCAAATGCGGTGA
>JAODJX010000007.1:9501107-9529499 GCA_026776945.1 Isichthys henryi | reverse complement strand
CCCGCCGCCCCCCCCCCCCCCCCCCCCCCCCCCCCCCCCGCCCCCGGCGGGGGGGGGCGGCCCCCCCCCCCACCGAAGCCGTCAGCATGGCAGCCCACAAAACACCTGCCCCACCCACACTGTTTAATCTGCCTTTTTTCTGCAGAATTTCAGGAGTCAATGAATATTCGATTTCTTTTCCTGCAGCACCCTTCACACTCTGCTCGTCTTCGTGGTGGGGGGGGGTTGTGCGGCCTCCCCTTCTCCCTCCCAGGCCGACCACGGTCTACGCAGATGCTGCCACTGGGGATCCATGTTCCTGCCTGAGAGAGAGACTGGCCCTTTCACCCAGATCCGAGAGGCACCACTGGGAAGGAGCCCGTCCACAGCTACATCATACGCCGCAGGTCATGTGTGCAGCCACAGAAACCAGCTCCATATTCTTCATTTCATGTGAAATAACATAGAAAACTAGACTGCGTGGGACTCCGATGAAGCGTTCCACAAAAACATTCAGGGGCACTAAAAAGATCCTAAAATTACTGCTTACAGAGCAGAATAACCACGACCCTATAACTTAGCCGTTTCAAATCAGAAGTCACTCCAACATACTGACATCTAACACAGTTACTGTGCCAAAGCCTGAAGATCACAGACTGACAATTCGGTGAAGCAAATGTTGTTTCACCCCCAGGGAAAACTCATATTTGCCCACAGCTTTTAAAAAGTCAACTAGAGGAGCCCTAGCTGCATCAAACATGATTCTACTGCAGGTACCGTCCAAAAGGACAGGGCTTTTTACAGCGACTGTCACTCTGCCAAGTTAACAGGAAGCAGGAAACTCACCCTACTGTTAATTCTCAGTCATTAGACAGGCAGCTATTAGGCCACTTAAAAGCCAGAGACCACCTCAAACTGAAACACTGACAGTAATGTTTCTTAACGCCCTGCAGACTCCCTGTTTTATGCTATTAAAAGTGTAAAAACTACAATAAAAGCTTTAGAGAGAGAGCAGAGGAGTGGCACAAAATCCGTAAACCGGTCGTTTCCTCCAGCGTCACACATCAATGACCCGGTAGTCATGGTAAAGAGCGAAGGTTAACGAGCGGGACACCAGCAGGCAGAGGGCATGGAGATATGGAGGGCAATGTCAGCCCTGCCCTCCAGAGGGAGCCCACTGGCCAACATGGAGGTGGAGGGGCTGCTAGTAACATTGTGTTTGGGATTGGTAAGATGGCCTCGTCTGTTTCTGGCATATGTATTTTTGAACACGTCCGTGGAGCAACACGGCAGTAAGATACATGTCAACAACGCAGTGTGTGCTGCCCAAGTGCAGCATCAGGAGGGGGCCCAAGGCGTTAAGGCCTGTGACCGACAGGGCGGCTTTAAGGTCTTTCAGGGAATGGGGGGTGGTCGAGTGCCGAGCTGAGTGACAGTGTAATCCTTCCCTGCTCTTAACTCCCCTTCACAGGCATGTCCGATGAGTTTTCAGCCTCAAGCCGCTTCATCCAGGTACAGCGTGAGGAACAGGCCCCATAAAGGCCTGGATCGAGGTACAAAAGGAATGTAGGGGTGCGGCAGAAAGTAAGTACTCCCATATGCAGAGAGGGGAGCCATCCACCCAACAATAAATACCCCCCCCCCCCCAAGCAAAGGCCTGCTGTCACCATTGAGGGGACTGGATTTGTGCGGTGGGGGGAGTGGAGAGCTTTTGCTTTTGCTCTCAGTTCAGCCTTGCTGGTTTAATCGGAAGAGCAGCACAAATACCTGAAACGCCCACAGTGAGCATGTCTGAGCTGGCTGCAGTCTGAGCCCAAGTCACACTCCTCCCCCAACAGATCCCTCCCCAGTGCTATTCCTAGACCCTCCAGCATCTACATGCTTTTAACACTTGACATTTTTACTACAGTTGCTTGACAAACACCGATACACATGGGTGGACGACACCAACCTCGATGCCCCCCCCCCCCCAGCGAAACCCATACCCATAAACCTGTGACACTCGCATTACATGCGACGTGGGCAGCTTTGACCCTACCTGGGGCTGCGAGAGACTCACAGTATGAAGACGTGACCAGGAAAAAAACTAACTGATAAATAAATAAAAACCAACTGCGGTGGGCGGGGGAAGGTCAGTCAGGCAGGACTTGTACGCGGTAGAGAGGGAGAGAAATGAGTAACCATTCACCACAAAAACAAAAAGGGAAAAGAAAAGCGACAGGAAAAGGGAACAGACACCACGGTGGCAGACCTCTGTTAGTGTTTTACTGCGGCCTGTAGGCTTTACCCAGCTGGTCCCTCCCCCCTCTCCTACCCTCCCCCAGCACAGGACGCTGTGGCACCAGTCACCCTTTCACCAACACAAACACATGCCCAGTTCCCTGGCCTTCTGAGATGGCAGCAAACACCGTCTCACTTGCCTGGATGCCACAATCTCCTCACTTGCTGGCGCGTGCCCCCCCCTCCCCCACACAGTGGGGACTGGCACACGCCTGTGGCTAGCTGTCATACCAGCATTCTGACCGACATCGAAGCCGTGTGAAACCAGACCTGTTATCTGCGATATTTAAGGACCATGCATTACCTGCCAGTCAATCCCTCGCTGCCAGTGGCATTTAAAAACAACTGTCTGCATTTTAGTGCGCACACCAAAGTCACACAGGCGAATTCGATGCACTAAAAGGCCCGACACTAACCTAAGCCAAGCTGCTGAACTTCCCGTACATAAGAAACCACACTCCCTATGCTGCTATAGCAATCAAGCTCAAGTCTGAAAAAGTGCATCTGTCAACGACCCACTGGTGATGTCACGGCCGAAATTCATAAAGTAGTTAGGGGGCCCAAATTCCTGGGGGGGCAACAGCGAAGCAGACTGAGACGACGGCTGCCTCTGTGCTCAACTGGTGGGGAACGGTTTGGATTTGTCATGGACTGCAGGACCCCCCCAGCCGCCCCCATGTCAGAAATGAGGAAATGTCTCTACTGGTAAAGCCATGCTGCCCTAATGGAAAACTTAACCCAGAGAGTCCTCGTTAGCTCACAGTGCTTATAATCTGCTCCTGCTGTTTCACCATGAACACACAGTGCAGATGTGGCAGCTAATAAATGGCATTAATTAGGAGCTGCAAAGACTGCACTCACACAGGAGAGACATGCAGAAGAATGCACTGCAAGACATGGGAAAGGAACAATGAATGCAAGTAAATAGCGACCCAATATATTATTTACACAATTCATACATTTAATACAGCTGAAGGGTAAAAGCCATTCCTGCAGCTTGAACCATTAGACTTACAAGCTAGACGCAAAAACGGCCATAATTGAAACCTACTAAAGCTTCTGGAGATGAAAGAAACAACAAACACTAGACAAATACACATTATGTACATAGTACTATTAACAAAAACATGGCGCACAAAGCCACCTGTCACAGACCACGCCTATATTACGGCCTATCATGTCAGCTTTCAAAGACCATCCAGACTACACTCTGACGGTCTGCATTACTCGGGTAACAAAAGGGGTCTCCTCTCGCCAATCATAACACATGCACCTACATTAGTGGCTAACTTCATACTGAAAGACTGTGTACAAGAGAGACCAATCCTCTTGCCTTTTATCAGTCAAAACATATTGTTAATGATATTTTTTCCTCCAAGTCCTTTTGAGAAGCTACACCAGTTTACCAAAATAGGAAATTTCTGTGACTGACGAGCTATCAAAATTCTTCTTAGAAGTGTGCTGTGTACACAGCATTTTCCGATACACATTTCTTCATTCCAGTGTTCTGAGTGATTCTCATTGACACTCAAGAAGAAAAGCCCCATGTTCTACACCACCTGCCAGGAGATGCCCCACTGGCTACTGTTAAGTTGGGCACGACAAGGAGAAACATACTTCACAAAAGGTCACCTTTAACTGTTTTCCTGGCTCAGGGCCGACTGATCTGCATGAAAATGTGTTGTTGTTGGCGGTGTTGAAACAGGCAGATTTATGCGCGGTGATAGAGCGCGTTTTGACCTGCATTGCCCTCATGTTCTTCCGTGTCACTGAGCCTCTCTATTACCATTTTAGAAAGCTCTAAGAGGTTTCCTCTTCTGAGCTGTTGGACCAAATGTGTAAAGAGGACAGCTTTGCAAGCGCTACAGGATATGCATTTCATTTCAGTCCCTTCCTGTGCAGATCTCTCGCTTTGCAACATGGGATGGGAGACGAGGGATGCGGGGAGCTGCCTTGACACCGGCTAGCTTAACATCAGCTAGCCAAGAGCAAGCTCAACACGCCTGTACTTCCTGAGCCATCCATATCTACCGCCCGCGCTGCTCACTGGTCTCTCTCTTTTCTGGTAGAGTAAGGAGTAGCAGCAGCGGTGGAGCACAATGCAGGCTTGTTGTCAGTGTATAGGGTGCCCTTTCTCCCCCGCAGATACTGTGGCAGCCACTGCTTTCTAAACCTTCCACCCCAGCGAGAACCACAAACCAAACACCAGCCCACGCCCTCCCTGGGGGCCCGGCAGAGCATTCCTTAGAGCTGACTAAGTGAACCTCAAGCTGTGCAACACACACACACACACACACACACACACACCACACACACACAGACAGACAGACAGGCGCTGCAAATTACTCCATGTTGCTGCAGCTGAGACTCCTCCTCGACTGTCACTGGTGGGCACTGGCATAGCCTCCATGACGACGGCCCACTGCGGTGTGGCCAACTCAGCCACGCCTATGGAGAGTCGCTGCCGCACCAGAGAACCGATTTGCCATCGGCCTGTTTCACAGCCAGTTACGCCCCAGAGAACCCAATACAGACAGGGACGAGGAGCCAGCCCACCACCTTCAGTGCTGAACTTCCCAGCACACACACACAGCTTTAGGTGACACTGTTCAGACTTTCAGACCAAGGAGCGGTGGCGAGGGACCAACGTGTGAACAAAGTAATAACTATACAAGAATCAGAGCATTTTTCAAGTCACTCCCAGTAACTGGGGTGGTTATCACGATTACCAATCACAGTGAAGTATTCATGTCTCCTTTTAAGTCCGATGGTCTTTTATGTCATTGTTTACTAAAAATAAATGTGTTGAACAGCAGGGCACCGGCACAGCAGACGAAGAGCCTTCCGCTCACTGCGTTCCTCCTCTGAGGGACAGGATGTCTGAGTGGCTACTGCATTGAGCTTGCCCGGTGGGCGTGTGCCAGTGTGTGTGCGTGTAGTCCTCCACCTGTGTCTCTGAGTGCAGACAAGTGCACAGGAGTCTGTTCAGCAACTCAAAGCCTTTGTGTGCTTCACCCTACTGCTGCATGCTGACAGACGCTCATTACACACACACACACACAAAAAAAATCACCCTTCAACAAAAAGTTATTCACCATTTTTTTTCTTAAAGCCGACTTTGTTCTAAACCCAAAACTCCCCACCATTGGTACCGTCTGCCGACATTCATAAACAGCTGACATCTCAAGCCATGACAAGGACATTATACCGGCGCGGTGTGACCGGCATTTTCAGGAAAAGGAAATCTTGATTTGATGATTTACAGAAACTCCTCCCTGAATTCTCCCACAAAAGGCTGTATCTTCAGCACATTACCATTATGATCCACGATGATCAGACTCCAAAGTCAGACTTCAGCTAGTTAGATGAATAAATAAATGCAGAGGTGTGGGGAAGAGGAGATACAGAAAATGAATGCAAGCCCATATTTATGCTAAACTTAGGACCAGCAGGAACTCTGCCATTTGTTTTTTTATGGGGGGGGGGGCATGCTGAAGTGTACCTTCAGTATAAATACCAGAAGAAGAGCATTTTTAAGCAAGACAGCATCTTCGTTTCAACCCCCCAGAGGCTGTAAACTTAATCACGGTCAACAAGGTCACAAACAACCTGCCCAACAATCTTTAAAGGAGGAAAGAAAAGCACCAAACTGAGCTATTAAAAGAAAACCGAAGACCAGTGTATTTACACCACAACTCACTTTAGGGTGCTGGCTTAAAGTTTCCCTTTTTTACCTTTGGTAAATGTCAAGCAAAGTTGCCTTCAGTGACCATCAACAATTACTTAAGTTCCAGAATGCTTCCATAAGCAGTGAGCCTGTATGGACATGTGACTTGCTACCTCAGTGCCGTTTGTGTGGTTTAAAAAGCCCTTCGCAGTCAGGGGCACTGGGAATCCCCTCCCCTCCACCCCGCCTAAACAACAACTCAGCTCCCCAGTGAATAAGCACACCCACTCTTGTGTAGCCAACCTCTGAGACGTGTGCAGACATGACCCGATCCTGGTACTGGAACCTGGCCAACTCCTTCCTGAAAGAATTCCTGACAATAAAGTCGTTGTAAGGAATCTAGCGCCTAGGGCAGCAGTCTACTTGCACTGATGGAGAGGCAGCAGTCTGCAAACAAGCATCCTATGCCATTAGAGAGCTCCAATATTCCTAAACGAAAAAGCCGGCTTTTAAGGCAGAACCCACCCAAATAGCCTACAAACTGCTAAAAGTGGCCCAGCAACACAGAAGATCGGATACCTCAATTCAGAGACGGAGTTCAATTAGTGATGAAAGTATGATTAGTCATCACTCCCACACAAGAGAAAAATGAAAAACAAGCTTTAAAAAAACCCCCTTTCAACTGCCTCAACATTCACTCAGAGGTGCTCTTTAATTATATGACGCACTTTACACCTTTAAACTGTTTATTTTATGGCTTTACAGGTCCACTGTGGTTGTTCTTTGTTCTAGACAGAGAAACACTTCCCCAACATCACCTTCATGGATAAGGGGCCACACTGTGACTCCACAAGTGCTCTGCAGAACAGCCGAGGCTGAGGAGTCAACTGAAGCTGCCGTTATCGTACAGACAACTGTCGTTTCATGAAAAGCTTAGGCAGCTCGTGCTGAAACCGCAGAGGCCTTCAAACACAGCTAAGCTGGGCATGTAATCCAGCAGACGCTAAACACCGAGGCCAGTCGTGAAAGTAGTTTACAGATGACTGCCGATGACTGCGCCACCTTGGCCAAAGTCATTTTAGATTCTACACGCCCGGCATAAATAAGGACCGTGCTGCTAAGTGCCATTCAGGCCACGACTCTTGTCTGAGTGTGCCAGGTTGGCGAAGGGCAAACACAACAGCTGCTGCCTGAAGCTTATGCCTTAGGGGCTGCAGGTCTGTCCAGACAGATTTAACATCTATGTGGAAGATCCAGGCAGATTAAATAATGTGCTGAGAATTAAGTAAAACAAACAAAAATAATACTAATACTGAGAGCCACTATATAAACAATCACAGCATAACTACAAGTATAACAAGCATAATGCCGGTTTGTTAGTCATACAAACCCACAAGCTGCCCCTGGACAAACATTATTCATTCTACACAATTTTGTTCTCCAAAACCCCATTCAACCTACAGCTACCTCCGCTGGCACACTCCTGTGATTACGTGTTTATTATCTATACAACATAAGACAGACAGGACAGCCGAGCACAAGAAAGCAAGTATATTTTAACGTAGTGGATTGTGTATCAATTATTAGTCAGGGGATTCAAATTAGCACAATGCAAAGCTAAGAATAATTTATGATGTTTAATTTCATATTCTTGCAATTAAGGTCTAGATTTAGATATTAATACATCAGGCTAAGTGATTGTGTTAGGAAATACATTAATACATTTGGGCTTTCAAGTCTTCAGTTGTACCGTTTGAACGGACTACATGCTTTCCTATCTAGAAAAACAAGAGTGAGTTCAGCATACCATTCTGAGAACAGAACCTGGCAACATGTTTCAGCATAGAACTGACCTTCGGCAAAAGGTTTGGTTTCTTCCCAAAAGTGAGACTATCTTGAATTCAACATTAAAGACCTGCGACAAGGTCTTGCAAGTAATCACCCACTAGCAGAAGGCAGTATCATCTGCTCCATGAATATAAAGAAGGTTACAGTTAGCAGACTGCACAAATACTGCAGGTTTAACGATAACTCATACATAACATGAATATTTTAAAAAAGCGGAACCACCTGGAAAATACTGGGAACTAAATGATTATATCAGGTGAAACTGCAGCCTTAAGCTAACTCGTTACAAGCTATATAGCTGATGATCGTTATTCCCCTTCCGTCATGTTTTCACCCGTAATACATATGGAGAATAAATCACTCCATTCATACTGGACATGCATCATTTTAGTCCCCATTGAAGCTACAGACCATTTACATTAATGCAAAGATAAAAGTTCTGGGGACACCATAAACATGTCCCACACCATAAACATGTCCCACAGCATAAACAACATGACACTGGGCAATATACAGTACATCTACCATTATACTGCAATGTAGCTATAAAGGCGAAGGCACCTATTCTTACCATAAGAATTCCATTCTGGAAACATTCCCGTTTCCAATACCTTGTGGGTTAAAAGCTTAACTTAAAAACGCACCAGTTATGCAATCATTTCAGTACCCCTGGAAAAAATCCATACCGTGTCAAAGTACAGTAATTCCTCGTCATACAGGAAAACACCCAACTGGATTTCATCTATAGGTTAAAGAAATGCATATTATTCTGTGAACTGATGATCACAAGTCTTAAGAGTTCCTTCCTCTTAAAAAATGTTCAATCAGTTTGTTTAGATGTCATTGCACAGAAAACAGTACAGCGACCTGAGCACTTTCAAGATCTCAGCTGCTATAAAGTGCGGTTATTTCAGAAAATCTTGATCAACTGTGTCAAAGGGGACAGGCAACACTGAATCCGGATAATTCGCATCTTCACACTTCAAAAACACCCAGCACTCTCTGTATGTGAACCTGAGGTATTTGCGGTATAATGCTGGACATCTGGAACCAATTAAAATTATAACATAGCAAATAACTGCACATTATTTTCATTAGCTTTCACTTAACAAGCAATGTTCACGGAACACAGTGGGCTCTGATATAAAGAAATCGTTCATTCTAAGGCATATGCAGGACCAGAAATGTTATGTAGAAATGATTTCAAACGGGGGGGGGGCACACATTTTACTCCAAAAAGTCTGCACATTTCAACAGCTGGAAATGTCTGTACTTCCAGAGAAAGTTTCCCCACTCTACCCCCAAGATCCAGTTCTGCTGCTGCACCAGGCTGCTATCTGTTGGTATGTGCTTGTCGCCACTTGTTGCGCCTGCGACTGCTGTTGTTGTCACTGCACAGTACTATACCTGTACAGCTGCCATAGGACCACGCCAGTGAATTGGAAGTACATTTGGTAACAGGAGTGCCTAGGTGATCAGGTTACAGAGACCTGGAGACGCACGCAAACATTTTAAACACAGGAACAGGATTTGAGTAGTTTAAGCAAGGCACTCAAAAAGGTGGCACAAATTTGTTAGAAGACACAAGAGCCTGCAACTCATTAGTGCTCCTAACCAGTAAACGAAAATAACTGGTCCTAATAAGCTGCACTGGTTAAGTAGTACCCCACTGAAAACTAAATTTGTGGGACGACCCAAGGGAGTCTCCACAGTAGGGTTAGGAAAACAGAAGATTTACATTTTGCTGATTTTAAGCACCAATCTTTCAAAAAAAAAAATTAGCAGCAATAATTGTTTTTTTTTTTCTTTCACTTATTGCACTGCGTATTAATCCCAGTGAATAGAGCCCTCTAACCATCTAGTTTGGCCAGAAGGACAGTTTGTTTTTACATACATAAATTTCACTAATATATTTTGAAGTATCGTGACAACATTGATAAAGGAGAAGTTACCAGACTATGCTGACCACCTTGAAATTTCAAATGAATAGTCAATTAATGGACATAAATGGCCTTTTCAACTTAATGATTATGTAAAAATGAAAAATACCTGAAAGCAGACAAACCATTACACACAGGAAAAGCATGCTGATATCAAAAATAATCCCCCCCCCCTTACTTGCCAATAAAAGAACAATTCAACTGATACAATGTGACAGGAAACAACCCTTATTATTTGTGATGTCTTGCACCTGTGTGACGGTTTGAGATAGAATGTTGCTGCTGCGTTGATCAGCTTTGCTGTTTGGTGTAACTGATCCCTGAACATTAGAGGATCAACCCAGCTGTGCACCTCTCTTTTAATGCACAAAAAATAAATATCTATATTGTTATTCTGCTGTACATCTTCTGTAAAACCTTTGTGGGTTTCAGGTTTGACATGTGACATCTGAGCATTCTGTGCGTGTGTGTGGGAGAGAGAGAGAGAGAGAGAGACCGACCATTTCCCCTGCTCTAACCTGCTGTCAAACCAAAAGGAAATTAAATCATCTCAGTCCACACTTGAAACCAGGAACCCCACCTGGCCGGAAAACCGTCGGCCAGCCAAGAGAGAAGAGACTTGAAAATAATTTGTTAAAATTAGTCAGTTCCATAAGATAGGCCTTAACTGGAAGGTCTGGACCTGCTGTTCAAGTAGCAAGCAGTCAGCTGGGCTCGGGGCAAACACACAAGTATATAGCTCTGATGTCAGACAGGTGTGACTGATTTTAAGAGTATAAATGGAGTAAATTTAATGGCATTAAACATATACACGTTTATAAAAGTAGAGAATGAAACTGAAAATATATGATAGAGCTGTCAAGAAAAGCTATATTCTTCGTTCAGTTATTCATACATTATTAGCTATAAATTTCTTTATTGCATTGTGTTGATTCAGTGAACTGTGAACAGCAGTGAAGCAACACTGAATCAGCACTTCGAAAAACTTCATATTCAACATCCTACCAGGAACTATGGATACATCAAAACAATTCTTTTAAGACCCAGACAAAGCTGAAACTGTAAAAATAAGCAGCCCGTGCTGCCACAGGGGCTTATCTAGGCGGCCGTTTGTGGTTAAAGCCACAAGTGTAATATGCCGGTGAAGCCCTCAAAGTATAAGCTCAGCCAGCAGGGAAAACGCGTGACTACAAACGGTCCCTGTGGGGGCTCCGCCACGGGCCTTTCATTTCTCCCGGGGGTATAATTCGGTTTGAGTCAGGTCGAGGTCTTACGGCTACTTTTTGGGCAAGTGTCGCTCGCGGTTTAAGCAAGACGAACAATTTCGCGCAGTCAAGCCAAGTGCCACTTACGCCGGACTGAGTCACACTGTCGCCATCGCGGCCCGTTCAGACGCATTAAGCGCGTATAACTATGACGAGAAACGGTTCGGGGACGGGGAGGGAATCACGGAGCGCGAGGCCGGGCTGCAGTGATTAGTCTCGCGTTACATAAACGGCTTACAGTGATAACTTCACACGGAGCCGAAACTGGGTTATGTGGAAGCAGCGACTGGAGAAATTAAAATAACATTAAAATTACTCCACTGGGCCACCAAATTATATGAGCTCCCGGTGCGGGCGGTGGCAGACAGTGTCACAGATGAAAGTTAATGTTCCAGCCAAATTGCAAAACAAAACAGCCGTGAATGAGTGTGCATATTAGAATAAGCATATTATATTTTAAGCTCTGATTGCTAACATGGCAGAAGTACTCTGGGGGTCCAAACACACACACACACACGATCCTCATTACACGCCTACGCAGCTCGCCATACAGCCTAAGCTACCGTCCCACATAAGAGGCGCATTATATAACTTCACAGACAGCATCAGATTCCGCAGTTTTCCTTCAGGGGGTCGCTTTCAGTCTCGAAAAGCCCAGGGCACCGGCACTGCGTTACTCGCTGCCCGCGTAGGCCACCCGGCCGCCCTCAAGGCAACAAGTTGCACTGAAAAAATGTGCAGAATGGAGTTAGGCGGCGGAATGGAGAGCCCGCGCGGACTGGCGGCTTTAGGGGGGGTGTTCAGAGAAGCAGCAGCCCGACCCGCAGTGGGCTCGCTAGGCCGGCCGTGGCTGCCCGAGCCCCTCCGTGCCCTTAGACAGGAAAGCCGGCATGACGGGCGCACGCTCCGGCTTCGGGGGGGGGTCCGTCCGGCCGCTCGGCGCCCCCCCACTCCACTCTGCTATTTATTCCCACAACTAAACATAGTAATTTCTCTCAAAACCCGAAACAAAATGACTCTAAAGCCCCCCTCAACTCACAAGCGCAGCCTAAGCGTTAGTAACATTCAACAGAAAGAGAAAGACGGAGGCGCCGCTGTCAAAAAGTTAGAGCCCCTCCAGCAGCAGCTGGCGGCGGCGCTCCGGCTCCGGCTCGGCGCCCTACCTCGGTATGGTGATGCATTTCGTGCTGACGCTCTGGGTCGTGATGGCTTTCTCCAGCTCGTCCAGCTGGCCCGTCTTCTTCAGCTTCTTCACCAGGCTCTTCACCGCCTTCTCGCACCACTTCTCCTCCTGTCCGTTCTGTTCCCCTTTCTTCCAGCCCAAGAGCCTTTTCACGATCGGGGGGGTAAACGGCAAAATTGACATCTTGAGTTCGCCGATGTCCTCCCCCAATTACGAGCAGCTTTACTGGGATCGAGCACAGGGGTTGCTTCCTCAGACGTCGTGACCACGATGGTTGGGTTTGTTTTTTTTTTTTCTTGCAAAAACCTACATAAAGTCAGACGGAACAGCCGCGATCCGGACTGAAACTTCGATTGTTCCGATTCTTCGGCAAGACGGAATACGTCCGCCCCACAACTCCTCTCTGCACTAGTGAAACTAGTAATAATCCGCCACGAAATGTAGTCCCTTGCCGTGCGCTTTCTTTTCCCATCCAGCTTAATATAACCTAAACGTTTTCCGTGCGAGTCTGCACGGGAAATCAACTTTAAAATTACGACCACGAGAGAATAAGCACGGACCCTGTATTTTTCGCCGCGAGTTGTAGTTGCAAAGTTGGTCTTTTAGTTGCCTGTGCTGCGAAGCGTACTCATCCGCGCTGCTCACTCCATGATTGTGCAGCGGAAAGCTCGCCGGAGTTCAGGCTGGTCTGATAGTAATGCAAATGTGCGCCAAGCCCCGAGCTCTTGCGGAATCCTAGCGGACTGGCTGCCGCGAATAGGTAAAATAATAAATCTGCACTGGGTGGCAATCTCGGTCAAAGTACTGGAAGCCCTGGATTCGCCGTGTTCTCGCTAGACTGCGACTATTTCTACAAAAGCGTGTCTGATTTCTTCATGTTGTCAGCACACATGCTCTAGTTTGATAGAATATAGTTAGATGCTGATGAGTACACCAGGATGACTTTGTTTACTCTTAGATGAGCATAAGAGCCGTAGTTTAATGAGCATAGTTACGTGGACGACTGAATTTAACCGGTTATCGAGGAGGCTGCAGGGACCGCTACACCATGTATCTCGCACGCAGTACACTCACCCTCCGTGGGTAACAAAATACACCAATTTACCCAAGTGCATTTCCTCGGGCTGTGGGAGGGAGACCCCCACCCAACACGCGGGCGCAACAGTGATACACACAGTACCACATTATTCGTTTATTACGTGTATGTTTATATAATGGCGTATGGCACGGAAATTGTGCACGTTATTTTGAAAAAGAAGAATCAAATTCAGCGATTAGTGAGTGGAATTGGAGAATATTTAATATAAACGTACTGAAAGAGCGATGCAAATGTGAGATTTCAGTCCTTCTATGTGATGCTATACAGACTTAAAACTATGTCAGTGTGCACTTTGTGCTGGGGGAGGGGCGCTTTGCAATATGCAATCAGGCTTGCCCTAGCTTGTCCAGTCCCTGAAAAACGGGCTCGTTGCCCGGGGAATATCCTGAATCAGTGTGCGTATTTCTGTCAGCAATATGCCCCTCGCAGCTCTCGGTCTGGTGGGGGTGGGGGGCACAGTGGGAGCCTCCACTGTACCACCCAGATGTTACCCTCTGAGGACAGATACCCAGCTGCCTTTCTAACACAAGGGCAACATTTTTGAAGTCTGCATTTCATTTTCATGTGTTTTTTTAAGTACAAAGCTTTGTTTTATTTATTAATTAAAAGTTGGTGAAACTATAAAAAAAAAATAAACAGTTCAGTAAAAAATGTGTGTATTACAAGGTCAGATAGAAACAAAAACACAATAAAGGATTTATGCTGAGAAAACATTTTCAATGACGTTTTTATTGTTCTTCTCATATGCGGACTGCGCACTTTGATCATGTCCTTACAGACCCACTGTATCCTTGTGGGTGTTGGTTTAAGGCTCCTAGAGGGGTCCGATTGTAAGACCCGTGTGTAAAGTACTTAACCTGTTACAGTAATGCTGCTGTTGCCAGAATATCGCTTTCTGTTTGTTTTTTATCACTGTATGATTGCCGAGGCAGAATTAGCCATGTGGATTTTGGTCCTGCATGCTACATAAAGCAATTTAAGAACACAAATATACTTTCAAGGACTTGTAGCTGCATGTACGTTGCCATTTAGACAATTTTTACGGCATCCTGTACTATTGAGTGTGTGTGATATCTATGGTGCTATTGGTAAGGGCCGTACCACCAAAAGCAACTTACTGCCTTGTGCTAAAAATATCGGAAAATGTCGATTGACAAACCCAGCATTGCATCCAAGCCTCCCTTTCATCTATTTTAGACGTTCGTGTCTGTATAGTTTTACATTTGTTCTTGGCAGGGGTCTGTATTTCCTGTCTTGGACAAGAGTCATGGACGATAGTACTTTAAAGACGTTTATTAACAAAGTTTCCGTGTGACCTTCACAATGCACCCCACTCCTAGAGTGACCCCCACCCACTTGTAGTTACTTATTATACACTCAGCAGTCAGTGAAGGAAATCGCACAAACAGCAACACAGGAAATAAAAAATCTGCCACATATTTGTTCCTCCTTGAAAAAACAAAACTTACAGCTTTTGGGGAAAAGTACTGCAGCACTGACATACGCATATATACACACGTTTTCTTAAACTGTAATTCAGCTGAGCACTGTAAAGTGTTTCATTTACAAAGCTGATGAAATTCACTAAATACTGAAATTAAAGTATTGAACAACAAATGATTAGTGTCAGACTACTGTGTTCCCAAATGCAAATAATCTGCGGTCATCTTAGGTCTGACAGGTTCTGGTACCCAGGATGCATGGCTGTTTTAAGAAGATTCACAAAATCATTGTTAATGAGTGGTACAGACTTGCACCTCTGTTTGCTCGTCTTCTGCCTTCAGAACAAACAAGTGGCTGCACTGTGGCATCTAATCAGGCAACTGGATCAAGTATGAGAACAATTACCATGCATCCTCTTCCGGAGTCGCGATGGCAGGTTTGAGGTGCTGTGTCCTGCCGAGTGCCTCCTGCACCTGTTTGCATCCCGGGGGGATTGGGCAGCATGGCCAGCTGGTGGTATGTGTGTGTGCGTGTGTGTGTGTGTAGGGGGAGGGGGCAGATAGGGGGCAGATGGACTGCAGCAGACAGAGAGGGCAGAGGGGACGGACTGGGGGGGCCCAGGGTGAGGAATCGCTCCAGACAAAAGGCAAGACGGCAGCCCCCAATGGGTAATGGGCAAACACAATCCGATGGATGATAATGGCATTGTGGCGGGCCCCCCAGGGGAATGCACAGGGGGTCTGGACTGTGCTGACAGCCCAGAAAGTAACACAAGTGCTGTGAGAAAGAGGGACTGGAGCAGAGCACACATCGCCATGTGTGTGACCCCACCATGAACCAGATATGTGGCCTACGACCTTGTTACTGCAACATTTGCCTTCACTCTTGCCTAATATATTCCCCAGTACGCCCAGATTTTCAGACCCTGCAGTCTATGTGCACAGAGCTGTAATCCGACCGTGTTTACATGCAGTTTCACCCCCCAGCCTGGTGGCCATTCGGATTGTGGCCAGTCGGAATGTGGCCGTTCGGATTGCATCTGTTCAGAATTTGGCCATGCGGATTGTGGCCGTTCAGAATGCAGCCGTTCGGATTGCGGCCATTCAGAATGCGGCCGTTCGGATTGCGGCCATTCAGAATGCGGCCGTTCGGATTGCGGCCATTCAGAATGCGGCCGTTCGGATTGCGACCATTCAGAATGCGGCCGTTTGGATTGTGGCAGCTCGAAATGTGGCTGTGCGGATTGAGGCCGTTAAGAATGTGGCTGTTCGGATTAGGGCCGCGGCTGTACTAATCTCTCATCACTGTCAGCATGCAACCGTAAAACTACAGCATAGTAGCTCATGATGCAAAACGCTAAGGGGACAGGCCGGCACGGTCATCAAACTGAGGCATTCGAATGGGACCCCCCCCCCCCCCAACTTTGCAAAGCCCACAATTACCACAGCAGCCATCCAGGGGGCAGCTTAGATAACAGAGGCACCCAAGGCTGTTATTAAAGCAGATTTTGTCGCTCCGACGCAGCTGGAGTGAGAGTGGTGTGGGGCGGGAAGCCATGTGCCATGAAATATCCGTAGCTGCATCTGGCAAAGTGCTGCAGGCTGTTTTCTCCTCCGTACAGCCATCAATCTCTCGGCAGCCTTGACAGCTCCAAGTCTGTGGCGGCACATGGCGTTCCTGCCCATCCCCCATCCCCTGTGCCCTTCAACCCCAAGCCCCCGCTGCCTCAAAAAAAAACTTCCCCCAAGTTACTTCCCTATGTTGTGTGCCCCCCCCCGTATCCGGCCTATAGGGACGGGGGGTCCAAAGAGGCAATAAAGGGCAGGTGTGTCTCATACCCTTTTCACAGGCACTGTTTCCATGTGACCAGGAGAGGTGCCATTCCACAGACTAAAGCCTTGGAAACTTCAAAAAAATCTCCTTGATCCACATCAGGAGATGGACTAGTTAGACTGTACCGGCTCCAGCCAGCCCCATCCCACGCAAACTTTAGTGTAATTCATGCACAAACATTCTGCTACAAATTGCAGGCAGCAAGCAACTATATAAATTGCACGAACATCCATAAAAAATCAGTTGAGAGTGGATGTTGTGGTGGGGGGGGAGACCTACGGTAAATTATTTTTAAATGTCAGAATTAGGTCTGAATGCAGCAGCGCATCCGTTTCTTAATCTAAAAGGTTGTTTTTCTTTAGCATCACAGGTCTCCAGTAAAAAATGCCCACACAACACATTGCAGGGACGAGCGGACAGTTCATCTGTGCATAAAGGCCCATTCGCCGAGGATTTCTTTGTTTTCTCTGTTTTTTTGTGTTTGCCCACGCACATGTGCCTGCTCTGACTAAGAATAGGCAATAGAAAGCCACCCGCCCTCCCCCGCCCCCGCTCAGACCGCGCACGTCACCAGCGCATGCCTCTGCCATGTGGCGTCACACTTCTGTTTGACTGCTGAACAAAGTCTATAGATGTGACTGTCCTGTTGTGACATGGGTGATGCCGGCAAACCTTGGCTGATGGTTGACGATGGTACTGCTACAAGTCACAGAAAAGACACAGACACATGGGTGCAGCACACACTGGAGTAGCACTCCCTGGAGCAGCACACACTGGAGCAGCAGACACTGGAGCATCAGACACTGGAGCAACACACTGGAGCAGCAGACACTGGAGCAACACACTGGAGCAGCAGACACTGGAGCAGCACTCCCTGGAGCAGCACACACTGGAGCAGCAGACACTGGAGCAGCACTCCCTGGAGCAGCACACACTGGAGCAGCAGACACTGGAGCAACACACACTGGAGCAGCAGACACTGGAGCAACACACTGGAGCTGCACACACTGGAGCAGCACACACTGGCTGGCTCCAACAGCAAAGGTACAGCCATATATAGCAATTATTGTCACAAACATCTCATGAAGGTCTCGTTGTCATTTGCTGGTATCAGCTACCTGTGCTATACTAGGCTGATTTGATTCCCTTCAACAAGGTTAATAAATCACAATAATTATTCATCAAATGACCCCCCCCCCTCCCCCCGTGATTTTTATAAGGGGATCGGTTGATGGAACCCAAAGCAGCGTTTGTACATCAGTCTGATCTGGCTCCTTAAATTCCTGACTAGCTTAATTGCCTACGATTAACAAAGAGATAAATCTAATGGCATAAAGAAGCTCCAGGGTTGGCCAGTCAGTCACTGCTGGAGAAACAGCCAATCAGGTGCTCCGGGCTGCTTTGTCCTCATATAAAGATGTCAAGCAGTCATATCCAATGTCCTGTCTGATATCAGCAGACAGCGTTTACCTGATATGAACCAACACAATTATCAGGCAGAAAAATGACACATGAAAGGCAGACGTGCATCATAGCAAAAATGACCATTATATTTGTATATTCAAACGACACAGTCTGAAGTGAGAGAACGGGACTTAATTTGCCGTTAGGCTAATATCTGTCTGCAGTGAGGTCACAGCATTGAACTGACATTGACATAAAACTGTGTTAATTATACAGGCTGCAAATGAACAACAATCCCTATTATCAACACACTGATGACTGAGCACTCAGGCAGCTGCTAATGACTTACTTATCAAATATTTAATTTAAACCATTTTAAAAATAATTTAACAATAATTTTCTAAATTAATGTACATTCAGAGTGGTTCAAAGTTTTGTGTGGGGGACATTAACTGCTACTGAATGATCTGTTAGAGTGATCATCTTATACCATCTTCTACCTTCTTATACCACCTTATAAGCCAGCCTACACCCAGAGCAGATCTAGAGACAGTCTGACAACCATAACCTATAGTGGGTATCTGACATGTCCTGTTACTGTTCAGCCATTCATAATATTATGATGCTTTGTTCACCCTGTTATTTAAACATTAAATAAATAGTCTTCGCCAGCCAAAAACAATTGTATTTGATGTAAATTTCTTGAATGACTTTTCTTTTATTTATATCTCCTAAGTATATTTGTACATAGAATTTTATCTTAAACATACATAACATACATATATTTATGTCTATATGTATATGTCTCGTTCAGTATATCATTCAGTAATGTTATGATCTATTTGTCCGTTTGTTTTGATTTATTTATATTTTTTATATACCACAAGGAATTTCTTTTCATGAGGTAAAAAAATTACATTATAGTCAGGTACGTTTTAAAATATTTAAAAAATTTGCTTACCGGAATATAATGTCGACTTAGGTAGAGAAAGAAACTTGTTCATTTTGGGTTTTGGCTATTTTAAGGTTTCTCGCTCCCTCTAGTGGTTATTTTCAAGCACTGCAAAGGACTCGAGTTGGAAGGTTTCCAGAGGAGAGATACGGGAGGTATCTTCAGTGATATGAACCGCAGGCCGCACTTAGTCAACACTTTCTTCGGGTTTTTGAGTACGATGAAACTTTTGGCAGCTAAATGTTACAAATAAAACTATAAATCTGTGTGTGTTTGTGTGAGTATGTGCGTGTGTGTATGAAAGAGAATGGGGAGCACCATCCATTCCGGAATGTACCCTGCACAAAAACCTCTGCTTCGCACAAATCGTATTGGCCAATGTACATTCACAGATGAACTGATGGATTAAACATCACGTGTCAGCATAATTTTCAAGAGACTCGGGATTCGAAGAAAATGACTTGGACACGTGTAGACATGAACAGACAAAGTAAACGGAGAATCGCCAGAATATTAAATAATTCAATACAGATGTCGCTTTAAGTCAGTTGCCACTAATGTAGAAGTCAGTCCCCTAGATGAAAGTGGCATTCTGGCAGCCTTAAAACCACATAATGAATAACTACTCTGCCAGATAGAAAATAAGAATAATTTAAACCCTTCGTTCAATTAACGATTCGCGAAAGTCTTTTTCATGGAAAAAAAGAAAAAACAAGGAACGACAGGCCTAATATAATCAAACTAAAACTATTTTGGTATCTTAGACGTAATCCGAATCATGCTGTATGAATTAATTTCTTTCTTGGGATTTAATATCATTCGTTTGTCAGATAAAGCGAATTTCTCTTACTAAAATGTCGAACGATCACGTGTGTCTCATTCGCTCATCTGAAATTCCAGACCCCAACCGCAACATCTTGTCTATAAACACTAATGAAATGTTGATTATTAACAGCGTTTTAGCCCAGATATTATTACCTAATATTTTAAGACCGGATAATATTACCTACATTTACCATTGCGTGTTATGTCACGGCTGATAAATCATCTCTCGGGGCAAAATTATTATGGTTATACTCGGACCTTAACCGTCTCCCCTCATTGTACATCGGCAACGTCCCCTCGCTTTCTCGTTTTAAAGAAGGAAGGGTTTTGTCGCCGTAGATAATCGATCTGACGACATAGCAACATATGGTGAGGATTTCTTTAACTGAGGGCAATGGGAACGGGCCATGTCGGCCGACACGACTGTGATAACGGTAACTCTTTATTCTCTGCCAAAGATCTTCAGATAAACCTACACCCATCACGCTAAAATGAGTTCCATCAGACCATGAATATTATTAAAACGAAAACACATTCAGTATGAGTAATTTATTATTTTAGCGCTTAGGTGATTATTTTATTCAAACAGACTTTCAATTTCACCAAGTGTTCTGGAGCACATTAGCTTATAACTGAGGGTATAAAAGCGGAACGCCTTCCAGAAACTACAAATCTCATTCTCCCCTCACGAGCTAACGTGCACATCTGCAGCATGCACTTTTATTTTAGCTCACTACAAACAACCTACCCGTCCGTCCGTATCACACTCGCGATCAGTTCTAACGTGTAGGCCTCTTACCTACCATGACTAAGCCGCCATCACATTAAACGCCCCCGCAAAAAAGACACGGGACTGTGATGCCGGCTGTATTTGGAGACCACCCCAGCCCACCCCACCATAGGGAAGATAACACCGAGGAGATGAGCAGATGCTGGGCGGACTCCACAGGAACTTCAAACTCTCAATTACCCTGCGAGGGGGAGGGGGGGGGCGTGGTGCGAGGTGACAGTTCTGTTTGCTTAGACTCCGCTTTGCTCAGAGCCCGAGTTCTGCGCGCCGGGTAGACGCGTGTGCTGTGCCTCCGCCGCACTCTGGGGACCTTTAAATCCAAAAAAGCTACGCTGGGAAATTAATTGCCACTCTGATCTGCTCATCCATCTTTAAAAGTGCCTACGTCGGACTGCGGAACACATTCATGTTTTTTAAGTGTGAGATGAGCACTTATAAAGATGGGGTTCATGCAAATGAGTATGTTAGCTATTCATTTCCTTTGTGGCAGGTGAGCGGGTATGTAAACAGCCCAGAGCGATGGAGGAGAAGAGAGGGTGTGTGTGTGTGTGTGTGTGTGTGTGTGTGTGTGTGTGTGTGAGAGAGAGAGAGAGAGAGAGAGAGAGACCGGGAGGACTGTGCTGGCTAAACGGTGACACGCACGGCCTCCCGTCCCCCTCCTCTCCCCGGACCCAATGCACGGCCGTGTGGTGTAAATACGCACCAAAACTCAGATCACACCCAGACATTACATTTCCCAGCCCACCATACGAACTAATCATGATGAAATTAGATTCAGCACGATCCATATTCATATGCATGAAATTGCCCACGTTAATGCACCATACGAATTGCAGGCGATGCAATGAATAGTTCAGATTGCATCCAGTAATGTATTTTCACCCTATTCAGTTGGGGACCATTTTCTCTTTTCAGAAACCAGGCCCCTAAAGCGATACGTGGCAAATTGCCATGTATGGATAAATTAAACAGTATTCAACATTAAAAAGGCTTCTGTTTCGGTAGCTGCAGGCTGGGCGGATCTCTGACGGGATGACGGCGCTGCGGCTCCGCTTCTCTTTACCGCCAGATCATATGACAAATCTCCTTCGCAATTCGCTTTGCATTGCTAATCATCAACTTTACTGAAAGATGTACCAAACAATCTAAAGTAATTAATATTTTATTCGTGACATACTATATTCCTCTATATTAGAGAACTACTTGAGGGTTAAATAGCAAACACATTATACCACCGTCATTAGTAATTAGATTAATACACTAAAAATGACGATGCTTAGATTGGTAAGTTTTCAAAAATTAAACGTATGACAAAACATTAAATCACAAGAACAAACTCCATCTGCACATCATGATTCTTTATGATTATTAATAATAATACTAGAAAGACACATTATTATCAATAATAATAATAGAAATAATAATAATATTTCTAGACTGGAGTATGATGACGAATACGGATTCCTTATGAAAATCCTCAATGTGTCTTTAAAAAAAACACAAAACAAATAAAATGGAAAAAAATGTATTAAAAGTCAATGATGAAATATCAACGAACCACAAACGGAATTAATTCGCAAAATGTCGGTCCCATTTGCTTTAGATTACTCCATAACTGATGATCTTAGCCATATAATTAAATTGAGTGCTTATTTTCTCGGTAAAAGCCAGTTATTATTTTATGGCATAATAAACATTACGAATTTCAATAGCTTTTGCTGTCGTGAGATACATACTTACTGTTATTTTATCATTAACTCAGAAAATGCTCTTGAATCTATTTTAATTCTTACTACACAGTGAAGACCTCTGAAATGGAGTAATTTGTGTGTAAAGCTTGATTGAAAGACATTCCTTTTTGACTAAGATAAGAACTTCGTTATATCTATGGACTTTTCGTCCACGTGGAGAATAAACATTTTCTTTTGGCTGAGAGAACCAGAGGGGTTTTGCAGGCCTCAGAAAACACGAAAATTTCTACTGGGGAAGGCTGACCTAGGATACCGATTACAATAAAAGCAGTTAACTAAATTTACAATAACTGAGTGGCCAATACTTTCCTAAATACAGTTTTTATTTGTTTGCATTTCAGATTGTGACTGAACTGCAAACCGACAGCAGGTGACATCATTCAAAAAGCCTTGCTTCTTCACAGGTGCATTGTGGGAGTGGTTACATATGCATCCCTTAAGACTCTGGTTCCGTCATTGCGCTGCTACGCCCTGCTGCCCAGTATGTGCACACAACAGTGTGTGGAAACATTTGCCGTGCGAAGCAGGGGACTTTCAAAGTGAGTTTTTGGCCCTCTGAGGCTCTGATCTAAATAAGTAATCTGTGTCATTAAAAGGTGATGCCAGGGGTAGTGAAATGTAAACAAACACAGTCTACCTCCATAAATATGCTAATGATGGTAGAGGATGTTTGGGAATAAAAATCACCTGCTCTGGGCTGTTCTCTTTGGCTAAATCACCCTGCCTCATTTTTCTCTCCGCCTGCTCCAGGCCGGCTCCACGGGGGGCAAATAGCATAACTTACCCCTCTCCAAAGATGCCCTCGGGGATGGAATGATGTGCAGAACTGAGGAGCAGGCAAGGTCAGAGCAGCCGTCGCAGTGTGTCCCGGGTGTGCGAGCGTGCACTAGCAAACCGAGGCACGGGATCTGCTGCTCGTGAGCGTAGAGGTTGGGGGAAGGGGAGGGTTAAGATGCGCTGGGTTAGATTTTTAAAGGTAGCCCTTGATATGGATGAATTTAAACTTTGCAAAATGCATCGTTCAGACACAGAGAATGTGGTTTGTTTGTGGATAATGGGGAAGCCAATTACCAGTAAGAATCTGCCCTCATACCATTCTCAAGGCTGCGAACCTTCAACAGACTCATTTTTAATAAAAGCAAATTTATTTATTATTTCAATATACTTCAGTATGCTAAAATAACTGTATTCGTGTATTAAATAACTGTCCATCCGACTGTCTCAATAACCTCATATCCATTTAAGGTGGGCCAGGCTGAACCGGGCCTAAACCAGGCCATGTTCTGGGTGACACAGTGCCTCTTCTAACAGAGCACAAATGACAAAATGTTTACATGGTTTTACATGCTATTTTGCTTCGCTGTTTCTCCACTAGGGGCGGCATGGTGGTGCAGTGGTTAGCACTGTTGCCTCACACCTCTGGGACCCGGGTTCAAGTCTCTGCCTGGGTCTTTCCTGCAAAGGGTCACTCAGGGGTGTGCAGTCTTCAACCCTTCAACCCAGTCTTCACAGCTGTTCAAACCCAGGTGTGAGGACTTTTCCGCCAATCAGTCCTCTAATTAGTAAATTAATTAGGAAGTGAAAACCTGCCCCTCTGTATTAGGCTGCCCACCCCTGCTCATACGCACTGGCCCTCTCTGGTTTAGACTGCCCACCCCTGCTCATACGCACTGGCCCACTCTGGTTTAGACTGCCCACCCCTGCTCATACGCACTGGCCCTCTCTGGATTAGACTGCCCACCCCCGCTCATACGCACTGGCCCTCTCTGGACAAACTCACAATCTCTCACCAGTTCACATGCCCAGGGTTCTTGGATTATAAGAAACAGCCTACAAACATACATTCATCTTACAAAAACCCTTGGTTTCCATATTCACTGGCAATAAATCCACCTCAGATGCCGATAACATATTTTATAATATAGATTTAATACTAAGCATTAAAACGAACATACTCCATTTGCATGGTGTTTTTGTACAGAAATATCTTTCTTTCTGGCTAAATGTGTAGTATTTACCTCTAAGACCAGGCCTATCATGTGTCAAAGTTGCTTTTTGTTCACTCCTGTTAATATTAAACTAAGCTTTCCACAGCACTGACTTCCTAATAACATTGTGGCACATGCATAATGCATGACGACTTATGAATAACTAAACGACTGCAGAAACTTCAACTTCCTGGACGCATCATTTGCATATGATGCAAGGAAAGCAAGCAAAGCTACGGGAAGAGGCACTTCAAAGACCGTTAACGGATGTCCTCTGTAACGAGGCCTCCATTCTCTATGAAGGAGTCACCCCCAAAATGTCAAGTTATATAAACCAGCCCAGACTGCATGATTATACATGCTGTCTATGAGAGGTGAGGGTTATTTCATTAATGTGCCGACCACAGTCTCCACATCTGGTGCTGATGGGTCTTGAATCCTTTGCTCTGTTTTGCATAAATAGCTTGACTGACCCAGATACTAGAACACTGAGGAGACCCAACGTCACACTGTAACTGCAACACAATGGCAAACTTGACACTGTATTCCATAAACTGCAGCATAATTAGCACTGCTTAGGAATTCGATTTAGTTTGACTTTGAAAGGTGTGACTCAAAGATCTGACGGAACAAGCCAGTCAAAGGCAGCATGAAACGATAAGCTGCCGATGGAGACGCTCTCTGTCTGCTGGCCTGAGGTACGACAGAGAAACCATTACAATGGCAAAACTCAACACCCACAAGCATCAGCATTTTTGCATATTTCTTCATTACCTGGATATTCATGCTGCCTGCACATTTTGCACTAATTTGCACATTTTCTTACATATTTACATGTGTAATGCTCTAAATTTCCCGCGGAGTGTAGGCGTGTGCCATGTCTGGAGCGGCAGCCCGTGCCCGCTGTCCTGTGCCTGCTGTCCCCTGCCCACTGTCCCGTGCCCGCTGTTCCCTGCCTTGTGCCTCGTGTTACGGGGTCCCTGCAGCCCTGCACTGGATAATTGGTCAGAGGGTGGATGACTGGGTACTGCTGATATAATGTAAGAACATCAAAAGCAAGCCTGTTGCAGCTGTGTGCATGTTGCCATGGCAGCGTACTCCTATGCAAGACCTAAGAGATGGACAATACCAGCTCTCAGTAGGATGGATTAACTAGCATGCCTAGATACTTTAAACACATACCTCAGTTTCACTAGTCTACTTACTTTTCCTGTTTAAAGCTTCCTTTGCCACCAGATTCTGATCAAAGACACAGAACACACTTTGTTTAGCCATATTAATATTAAAGATTGGGTGGGTATTGGTTTCCATTCTGCTGATATTTTAATAGATGTGTCTATAGCATGAAGATGATAGTTGTTAGGAGACCTCGTCAGTGTCATTGCCTGTTACGGACGCTCTTACGGTGACATCTGCGTTATAAGGGTGACAGTGCGGACTTGGTCTTGAAGGCTGTGGGGTCGTGATCCATGGGAAAAGCTTTTGGGGCCGAGTAACCCGACGTGATACTTCGGAAAGAAGTGACAGATCTTAGAAGTACGATATAATGGTAAAAGACGACGGTTATGTAAAATGAGAAAGTAAAAATGAATGGAGGCAACGACAGAGATGTATTATACTGAATGCGTAACATTCCTGTAAAGGCACTGCTATGAAAAGCCATATGTAAAGCATTTCCTCGGCTTTTTAAAGCACAGGACTCATTAGTGCAGCCTTTATGACATTTCTCCGTATAAATGCTATTGATTTTCCCTGCTGACCCGCCCTGCGACTGCTAGCCTTAACGCGCAAAATCGACATGGGTATTTAAATAAAGGGGCGGAGACGGCAGGTCGGCGATGCGACAGACAGGAGGGCAACCCGGGCGCTCAGACGCGCCCCCTCCCCGGCCCGCCCAGGGAGATACCTGCGTGGCCGCGCTCCGCCGATCTGGGCGCAGGCTCGCAACCTGGGTGTCCCGCTGCGCTGCCCGCAGGGACCCTCTTGTGATACGCATCGGCAGTGTAATTAACCTCAGCCGCTCCAGTAAATCATCCAGCTGTAGGGATGTAAAGTAGCCCGGCAGGTAGTGATACCGCAGGACACCCGAGACTAAACACCCTCCATTTAATTTTAAGTGGTACCACAGAATAGCTGCCATGGAAAACCCGAACACAAGGCCGGTCGGGGTGTCCGAGTTTCCCAGACTTTGTCGACAATGGCGGGCGTGTCAGACCATGTGGGACGCGAATTGGAAACTTTTAGCTGCTCCGACCCGCTGTTTCGCGGAGCCAGGCAGGGCAAACCGGATGCGGACCGGACCGGACCGGTGGCGTGGTCATTCACCAGCACGGGCCCCGTCCACGTTTTTCTTTCACTTGACTGGCACTTTGACGAGAAGCCAGATCTGACAGACAGAGGAACTAACCCAGTGAAGCCCCCCCCGCACGATCCCTGACCTGGACCATGTTCCCGCATTGTTCCCAACAAACTGCTCCCCTCCTGTCACAGTCTCCATGGCTGAAGAGGCGGCTGGGAGCCACTAATGAGGCACTTCCGAGGACCGGACATGAAGCATGGGATAGAGGGAAGGAGAGTTCGTGGTCCCTACCGCTGGGGGGCGTCCTCTCACCGCAGGCTGGTCGCCCTTCGAGATTATCTGGCACGCTTGGGAATGGGCTGATGTTTGTCTGGTTGTGCCAGAAACCCGCTACCTTAAATGTTCAAAATAAACTATGAAAGTAAATAAGCTTTTATTAAACTGTTGATTATTTTGTTTGGGAGTCAGTTGTGTTGTGATGAGTAGCCCCGTAATATGTGTGTTAAATACATGCCTTTACACTATACAAAGCAGTTTTACATGTAGCTTTTGATAACAGCTCATGTTCACAAGGTAACATTGCTACCTTTCTGTACCGCTGGAAAGGACTGAAAACCGGTAATATCCCCCCGAAACAACGTTTTGTGGCCAGTTCTTTGTTAACTGAAAGACAGTTCCGGGTATTACCATAAGGGGGCAGCACGGATCAACATTTTTTAACTACGATCCCGCTATTAAAATTTATCTTCACAACTGAAAAAGTTTCTGGTTCTACTGGTAAGCATTTTAAACGTACCAGCAACATGTAATACGTATTTTAGCATCTTAATATGTGCGCTTAGTTTGGTACTATTTGTGTGTTTCTCTGTGCTCTGCTTTCTCGCTCCTGCATGCACCCGAATTTCCCCCCGGCACATTAATCTTAAATGCTGCTATGGAGAAATTTAAAGTATTGATGGCCCAGAAAGAGCAGTATTTCTGGTAACAGGTATAGAAGTTTTTCCACATAAAAAATATAGTGTCCACCCATCCTGTCGATTAAAATTTGAGTACTGATGACTGGCAGAAGTCCTTAAGGGACTTTCTGGAAGGATTATCCCCAAAAAAAGCCCAGTCCTTTCGAAGCTATGGTTTCTGCATTGTTGTATAAAGATTGAAAGTTATCAAATTGTCCATCCGTTATGGTACCTCTCTTTGCGGTCCAGCGTCTCTGCCACGTTCACCTGGCATTTGAGATGGAAGGATGGATGTCAAAGGGTAGGAAAGGAGGAGACAGATGAGTGTGGTGCTTCACCATGCATGCAGAAACTGGTTCATGCCTACTCTCCTAGTCCATGTAAGATGATCCGTGGTAACAAGCCTTTCATATGGTGATGAGTTCAGAGAAGAAACTACAGGTATCGGAATGTGAGGTTTAATTAAAACAAAAAACACAAAATGAAGATTGCAGTAGCAGCAATAAGGCTGTTTATTTGCAGCTCCTTCTCGTTGACTGAGGCAGGCCTCTGGCTGAGCGAGCGAGGTTCTCAGTAACGGCGGCGGGTCCTCTGCTCCATGCCCCGCCCACGGCCGGACGCACATCTGTTTCTGATTGAAGCCCTTTGGTCTGCAGCAGCAAACCTAAAGCACCTCACCTTCGGAGGGGAGCGGACGGGAAAGTGGGGTCAGCAGAGGAGGGAGAGGCGATATTCCACACTGTAAAAAAAATCCCGTAGTTTTTACGGGAAAAAACTGGCAGCTGGTGTTACCAGAACAATTCCGTAAAATATACATCCATCCATCCATTTTCCAAACCGCTTATCCTTAGTGGGTCGCGGGGAGTCCGGAGCCTATCCCGGAAGCAATG
>JAODJX010000007.1:9479336-9490122 GCA_026776945.1 Isichthys henryi | reverse complement strand
ACGCCCGCCCACGCTCGCCCGCGCCTGCCCGCGCCCGCTCGCCCGCGCTCACCCGGCCACTGCCGGGACTATGGTGAATTAGAACATTGCGTTTGTGAAGCTCGGCTTTCTGAGGTGTGGAACCCTCTGGAATCCTGGGAAAAAAACAACAGGGTCCACAGAGAGGGCACCACTAACTGACCGCAGCTGCTGTGAAAATCGCTTGACTTGTGCAGAACAACTGACCTAAAGGTACGGTGGTTATGCTCATCATCAGACTACAGAAACAACTGCTCTTACAAAATATGTGATCTTTACATACACAGTTTACATTTTGATTAGTAGTATTTGTTATTCCCATATACAACTGGTGTTAGCATTAGTTTGTTGCCACAGCAACATAAATCACAACTTCCAGACTTCTAGGTTCATACTTATAATAACTGTGAAGCCCCTACAGGCTCAGATTTGTGGCGCCGTGTGACATTCTTGGCCTTGACCAGGGAAACACACGCTTCTCTTAGTTAGACTAACATCCAGAACAACACCTAAACCTACAGCCCCTAAAAATACTTCCTGCTCCCCCCTTCCTGGAATGAATGTGACATATTAAATTCAGAAAGGATTCCAGGCTTCCTCGGCGCTGATCAGTGGCCCTGTGCCCTGCAGGATCGTCAGCTGGGAAATTGATTCTTCTGTAAAGCCTATCAACTTGCTCGATGAGACGCCAACTGATCAGTATGGAGCAGCGATACTCTATCTGTACATCCTGGGCTGAGACAGACCTCACATTAAAATACCGTCGTCGCACGTAGCTGCAATCGAGCGATCCATTTTATTTAAAATAGCACATTCGTATGAGGCAAGTGTTATAAAGCAAATTACGTTAGATCAAAAAGCCAATTTACCAATGGCAGAAAGTTAAGATGATTCCTTGATGCTTTCAAAGAACGCCATATGTGATGCTTCTGGAAAATACAGTGCATAAATCTGAAATAATGGAGAACATGTGAAACCTTCCCAGTGATGGGTGACAGTGCCTGAGGGTGGGACTAATTATCATTCTGGGAATCACGTGCATGCAGTCAGTGCAGATGCCCATCAAATAACATATGACTCTAGCCAGATATGTAGATCTACCGAGACATCTTAGTGTCAGAATCAGAAATAGAATTGACTTTATTATCCAGGTACAACTGCACGTATTAGGCAGTACTGGTGCTTGCATTCACAGATAACATTGAAGAACAAAGAATATAAAATTATGAAAAACATAAAATAATAGGAATAAAACAGAGTAGGGGCAGCGCAAGCTGTACAATAAACTAAACAATAATTATAAGTAACATCAAAGGGAATAGAGGTATATCGAATATTGGAATATAGAAATAAGAAAATATTTGACGTTCAGTAAATAAAGAAGATGAACAAAGATACATGCGGAGTGGGTGGTGGGAGGTGGGGGAGGGGTTACAGATGCAGGGACTGTGTCAGCGGGGGGGTTAGGGGGGTCCATTTGCAGACAGAGACGGAAGGTTTAATATGTTTGGCACGATGCATTCATTCACCTTCAATACTGGTTGGTCCTATGCAGGGTCCAGGAATCCAGACCCTGTTCCGGAAACAGCAGGTGGAAAACAGGGAATGTCCCAGGACCGGGTGCCAAGCCATTGCGGACAATGTAACAACACAAGCTGTCGAATCTTTCTGGAGCAGCAGGGCTTAGATCCGGCCTCTTTCTTATACGCACATCTACATTTGTAGGCCTCAGGCGAATTTCTAAATGATGTCACTAGTTCTCTTATGCGGTCGGTGTTTTTTGGAAGCGTGTCGTGATCCCGTCGCATTACCGATACAATTCCACACTCAGGGTCTTTTTTACATTTCATCGCATGGCAGAAGCCAGCAGCACGGGTGAATGTGACGTGCAGGTGATCTGCGCATTTTAACAAACTTCTGAAAGGTAGCATCTCTTCAAGAGATTTGTTAGTGTTCCATGGTGCTCCACAGTGTCCCCTACTGGCCGACAGGATTTACAGCAGAAACCCAGTCTCTTTGCTACACTGGACCAGCGTCAGAGAAGTCAGTGCAAGATGGAGTGACTGGGGATGCAAATTAAAGTGGACACATAAATTGCACTGTGTATGTGTGTGTGTGCAACTACCATTTCAGGACAGTACCAAATATCTGCATTTTTCTCCAATTTGTTTTTCTTTTTGATTTTCAATGGAGGAATGGGATCAAACACTCAGCAATGAAAACAGTCTGGCATTGTTGCCATAATCAGAAACACTGACGGCCTTTTGAACACCAGCCTCAAGCTTCCAGCCGCACACTAAATAAATGAACAATTACCAGATGTAAAGACGCTTTTGTTTAGCAGTGTTCCTTGCATGACAACAAATGTTCCACGGCAACAACCCAGTAGGTACCAGAAGCTATTCAGAGCTCCTCTATACTGCTGCAGCTGGATTCCGTCAAGTTCTAAGAGTTGAAGCGATCTAAAGGCTGGAAAGCCTCGCCATTACTTAGCTCAGTACTGACTCTCCCATTTTCCTGCTAAAAACTATCTGCATTAAATATTCTAGAGAACAATATCCTGGAAGAATGGTGCAATGTCTAGCGATGGTAGGAATACGGCTTGGAAATCCATGATGGATGGAACTGTCCTGAAGTGTCAGTCACCATCTAGAGATTAATAAAGAACCACTTTTCTAAACTGGTCCGTGTGGGATAATCGGTTCCACCTGGGGCCTCATTTTATCAAACACTAGCTATGCTTGCGAACTTTCTATACATTAAAATGAGGTTAATTATTCAATTAAATGCAATGTTATCATTAGTTTTTGAGTAAAATAATATCATTACTTACATATCTTATCAATGGAAAGGAGAATAAAAGGTTTCGTGGCAAAGCCAAAAGGCTTCGGTTTTGGTGCGTTTCCCTTCACCCCAGTGTGTGCCTCCCCCACTGCAGGAATATAGAGAGAGAATGGGCGGGGAGGGGGAGAGTGCAGGAGCCGGGTCACTGGTCATACGGACACGCTGCAGTGTGACGGCAATTCCGTCTCCCGGGGGTCGGCAGCCCACCTCGCCAGGCATTATAGACCCATCGTGTCTTTGCTGCGTGGGAAGCAAAAGTTACAGTTTCCAGCAGCTGCATGTGCGAGAAACAAATCTGCCAAGCTGACAGGACCCATAAGTCATGGGGACACACAAAAGCCGGTGTGCAGTGCAGTACAG
Source organism: Isichthys henryi (assembly GCA_026776945.1). Classification (NCBI taxonomy): domain Eukaryota; kingdom Metazoa; phylum Chordata; class Actinopteri; order Osteoglossiformes; family Mormyridae; genus Isichthys; species Isichthys henryi. The sequence goes on along the minus strand of JAODJX010000007.1, from coordinate 9,486,900 downwards.
TACAAGGGTGCGCATTTTAACAGAACATCAAACAAATGCAGTGAAGTGATGCAGAAGCACAGCTGAGATATATCAGCTGGTTTTCCAAAGAGAACAAAGTCTGGTTGCGACGCGCAGTGCAATGGTTCATCAAATTGCCAGTGTTTACCTGAAGAATTACTTTTTTCACAACAGAAAATTGTTCAGAAGTATCTTAAAAAGATAGTATGAAGATTTAAAACTTGTACCTCACGTCCTCCATCATATGTGACTTTGAAGGCCCGAAAGGTCTCTTCTGATGTGCCTTCGCTGTGAGGTATTGTGGGAGCGCTGGTCTGGGTCTGTCGCCCTGGGCAACAAAGGGTCTGCATTCCTGAGAGACTTGGATCTAAAAGATGAGGATGTGGAGCCGAGAGGAGACAGTGAGGAAAATGTGCAGCGGGGCTCAACTCCCCCTCAGCCTCATTAGAGTCACCTCTTCTGTACTAACGATCCCCAAAGCACACAGGCCACAGTGACAAACAGCCCCAAGACACTAACTACAAAGGTAAAGTGCAGGAGAATAACCAGCCAGCAGGCGAGCATGACCACTGGGAGGAAACAGCTGTACGGAAGCCCCTGGAAACTTAAGGCACCCATGTCAGTAGCAAAGTGCACTGTGATGCACAGATTTGGCAGGAGAAACCCAGTCCTGTGTGTGCAGCTCCACACAGGCCTCCTCCAGCTCAGATCTATACAGTGCAGTTTGTTTCTGCCTCCAGGACAGATCTATACAGTGCAGCCTGTTTCTGCTCCCAGGACAGATCTATACAGTGCAGCCTGTTTCTGCCCCCAGGACAGATCTATACAGTGCAGCCTGTTTCTGCTCCCAGGACAGATCTATACAGTGCAGCCTGTTTCTGCCCCCAGGACAGATCTATACAGTGCAGCCTGTTTCTGCCCCCAGGACAGAGCTATACAGTGCAGCCTGTTTCTGATCCCAGGACAGATCTATACAGTCCAGCCTGTTTCTGCCCCCATGGCGGAAATATGGAATTAAATATGGAATCGATGCTTTAATGTAAATGAGTATTCACATTAATTTTACATATTTGTTGTGTTTGCGATTACATACTATATTTATCCATCAATGCTCCAAATGCTAATCCTGGTTACAGTCCTGAGGTGTCTATCAATATATTATTTCCATATTACATTAATATAAGTGTGTAGCACATTGGATCGCTGGCCAGCCACCTGGCTTCATACCTCCATGGTGCCCCCCATCCACCCCCCATCCCTGTGTGTGGAGTTTGCATGTTCTCTGTGTCATGGCGGGTTTCTCCCGGGTATCTCTGGAAATACTCTAGCTTCCTGTTGCAGTTAAGGGTTTGCAGGTCTGGTATCTGCTTTTCTAAATTGCCTCTAGTGTGATAGCATGAGTGTGTGTCCGTGCACATGCAGGTGCCGTGAAAATGGGTGCCATCCCTTCTGGAGTGGACTCTAGCCTTTATGCCGACACTGCTAAGGGGTGGACCTCTGTGTGACCCTGTTCGGTATAAGTGGACACCATGTTGGTGGATTTTGTATATTGGGGGTAGAAACCTGTGTGTGAAGAGAATATGCAAACATCTGGAGTCGAGGTAGAACTCAAATCTATAGGCATGGAGGTACAAGGCCCAGTACTGCCCTGCTGTAGATGTGTTCAACTTCAGTGTTGAAGTTTGGGCAGAGAGCCCACTCCAGGACTCTGTCATAACCCTACTTGTGTAAGATAAATATGCTTAATGGAAAAATGTAGCCACCTACATATGATCAGCGTAAGCGAAATGGAAACTTTAAGTATTTAATACTACAGGAGACGTTCCAGAAGTATGATGCCAGAGATCACTGCTAAGTACAGCTTTGCCCAAATCAGAGAAGGTCCTTGCGACGATCTGGAGAGCAAGCGGGACGATCCCAGCAGAGCTGCATGGCAGTGGTGATCCGGGCTCCCCTCAGAAGCAAACCCAGTATCGGCTGGCCTGGGAGCAGCAGTCCACAGCCCCGCCATCACTGTGGGCCAAACCACAGACTGGAAGTTTGGAAAGCAGGGTGATGTGACTGCATTTCCTGAGTGCGGCCCATTTAAAGTCACAATATGGAACACATTAGCAGCACACAAGCAAGAGAAAAAGCTGTTCCTGGACCTGCCAGGGTTCCACTGGTAAATGTGCCTTTCTGGCTCCTAATGGCTCCACATAATTGAGTGGAAAACATACGTTAAGTGCAGAGGTCTTGGCTTTTGCTTAATTAAAGAATTCCAGTTTAAACAAGTAAGAATAATTTTCAAAGTATGCCAGTGATGCAATGAGGCAGAATCGGTTCACTGTGTACTTTCTGTTGTGCACATTCAAGGCCTCTTACTTAGCATAACACAGTGCTGTGGCATTAAAACGGCTTTCGAGATACGAACCTGGGAGACTAATGAGCTGCCAGGAGAGTAAGTGTGCTCAAAAATCAATAGATCAACAGATGAACAGCTCAGCCGTAATATTTGAGGATGCAATGAAAAGATGGGCTCCTCACAGGTCTGCATACATTCAAAAACGTGTCATTTGCCCGAGCTAAACCACAAGCCTGGATACGGAGGCATTTCACAGGATTCACCGCCGTAATATAAATAACTCTTGATACATATTGTCATTAAAAGGATCAAATTCAGTAAAAGTGACAATCTTTAGCTTCTACTAAACAGCCTAGAGGTCTGGAGCAGAGCTACTTAACAGGTTTTTGCAGAAAGAGCTGGACTCCGAGAGAGAAAATTTCAAGATGAGACATTTGCACCATCCCATACTCCAGGTATCAATCCAGCATAGGGTTTCGGTGACGGCCGCATTTTTACACATTTCCCAAGTAGACATGACGGCTAACATAAAGTGCTGAACGCCACGAACACCAGCTTTCATCACGCTGACAGGCGCAATGCACTCTTCCAGGAACAAGCCTTCAGACCCCATGCACTAGTGGCACTACTATTGGGGTAAAGCAAAGATTTCTACGGAACAAACAAATGATTCTTTCTACCTAACTGTTGAAGTGTTGAAATTCCAGTATTATGTAGGTATGCTGGCTCCAACTTACCACAAGACCCATATATTTGACTCATGTTTGATCAGGGTCTCACCACAAAAAAAGAATAAATGCGGGGTCATATGGACTTATTAGTAGCTAATTATCACAAAATAATTCATAATTGTCACTAGCGAACCTCATGTGTCCTCAAACTTATATGAACATGAAAAGACGAAGAATTTACAGGGAGTGGTACAGGTGGGTAGTTACTGCAGGGACAGGGTGTGACCTCACACCTCCAGAATTGTGGGTTCGATTTGAATACGGCTTCTCCTTGAGTGCACATCTTTACACAGCACAGGACTGTAGACTGTTAATCCACTTGTACATTATTTACACAGACACTTTCAGGTGCTGTCGTCAGACTTCTGGCAGGTACTTGCGGGGGCCCGGAACTCGCCGTAGAGCCGCGGAATCGGTGATGCTGAGGAGAGGGGAGACTTCCACAGTTTTCCTTGTGAATGAGAGAGATGACCGGGAACGTTGTGTGTGATCCCTGGCTTATTGTTCCTTCTTAAAACACACTGCAACTTCACAGCTTTTTCACTCTGTCCAGATGTGCGGCGTCGCTTCCTGACGGAGGGGCAGGCCACAGTAGCCCAACAGCTGCGCAGCGCTGCTGTTACTCCCTACGGATCGATCCGTCCTGCTGCAGTCTGGAGACGTACGCAGCATTTCCCCCGGATATTTTCCTGCTGTTTATTATAAGACACCAGAGAGTGAGAGTAATAAGACAGATTAATTTCAGTGGAAGAACAATGACAACAGCAGGATAAATTAGAGGAGGTAATGTTTTACATTAACTGCACCTTCATAATGCATTCATAGAACATTCATAAGTCACACGTAACTATACCCTAACTTCCTAACATACCTTACCAGCTTTAATATACATTAACAACAAACACTGTTTGATTATAATGTTTATTATCATATGATGTTTATTATTAAGTTATATTAAAGCTGTTAAAGTATGTTAGGATGTTAAGGTATAGTTACGTGCGACTTATGAATGTTCTATGAATGCATTATGAAGGTGCACTGAATGCATAATATAGGCATTATATGCATACAAGGTAAAGCATTACTGAAGAGTGCTAGCATGACTGACCAGGGTGATGTTTAAAAGGTTTTTATTTGTATGAATGCATGAAAATATATGCACATGTTTAATGCAAAATATTCATATTATGTATGGACAAATGCATATTCCACATAATTATTGCTAATTTACTGCACTTCATACTACACTAAATGAGTACTTCTGGTATGATCTCGTCTTATACTGCATAGGATCGGGGGGAGGGGGGCTAGCGCAGGGGAACCCCCCCCAGATTGGATTCCAGCTCATGGCAGGGCACACATGCACAGTAAGGGAAATCAGAGATGTCAGTTAGCCTAACTGCATGTCTTTGAACTGCAGGAATAAACCCGCGTGCCCAGAAGAAAGTCCCACAACACGGGGCAAACACGCAAACGGCCAACACACAATCCCCCGGCTTACTCACACTTACTCACTCTGCCGCCCCTCTAAACCTTCCCTGTGAAGAGATTCCGACAGGAGCTGCATAAGGATGTTCCAGTGAGGTGATATAGAGAACACTGACAGTCATTCCCAAAATTCCTTTTACATGTATGGTCATTTTTGTACAAGCATATGAAGTGATGCCAGAATGATGTAGTAAACACAGAAACATAGTGTTTCTACGTACCCCACACATCTTTTTGGCTTATTTATTTATGTTTGATTTTTCATACACAAAGCTTTTCACTTTTTATAAAGGATCAAGCCCTTTGATTTCTGTGTGTGCTCAAGTGTTGTGTCCGAAAATGTACAATGGTGCAAGGCTATCAGATATGCATGGGTACTGCAAAGTGTACGGCTCTGGTTCATTAGACGGGCTCCCTGCCGCAGACCTTCCTGAGGCCAGAGAACTGCAGCTGAGATTTATTTCGCTTGGAAGATGCCTCTTTGAATCTCGACAAAGGAAAATAATTAAAAGGTGTCAAACTGCGGGCGTTCCAGCCTGCGCGCACACGAGTGTTAACATAGAAATGAAGAAAACAGTGAATCCACACGGAGAAATGAAGCTCAACAGTTCAACTGAGTAAATGTTTCGAAATATCACACGAACTCATTATCAAACCTAACGTGGGTTCCCATCAGACTCGGCAGGCCCGTTATCGTGAGGGGACGAATGAATTGCAGAACAAAATTATCAGTTTCGGATGAAATGAAGCCTGCATCTCTCTAAAGACAAGGCATTTCTTGTGGTTGAAGGCCAAGATTAAAACATTTAATTTTATCTTATTGGCATAACCAGAAAGAAAATATTAGAAACTGGTGCGGAACAGACCACGGCTGTGCGGCAGTGAACATGCCCCAGCTTTGACGTCCGGCACCAGGCCGTGTCGCGGTAATAGCTAACGGATCGTGTACGTTGTTTTCTGGTGATCGACATCTTCAGACGTTTTGTCATTACTAGACATTCAGAGGAATTTAAAAGAGCCGTAAGAGTAAGAAAAACTAGAGAATTGTCACAAAATCAGCCACAAAATCATTTTTATGCTTTTATGTCACTGAAAAAAAATTACTCACAGAACATTCTAGCACGTTGCTCTATGTGCTAATTGAACTATATATAAAATTATTTCCATGATTAGTTCATTTTGAGGACACCCTTCCTCCTCACACTCTTTCCTGAAAGCATGTTACTTGTCACTTATTGATGTCAAAACTGACGCCTTCTGATTCATCTTTGGAGAGGTGCAGCAGTTTTGAAACATTATAATTTCTGCACGTGAAATAAGTCGTTACAGCAGATGAAAAATTTGGCTTAAAACCCTGTATTCCTCCGAAGATCACGGAGGTCATCAGAAAGAGCCAGGCAAGACTCAGGTCTGTGAGTTAGCAGTGCAGACGTCTTCCGTGGTGAGCCTAAGCAGCAGCCTCTTAAACAGTACCATGTGTTTACAAGCCGTTTCCATTCTCCTCAACCCCAAGACTAAGTAATAAAAAACTGCCACAAGTATTTTTTGCTTTTGACAGAAAAAACAGGATGCTTTTCTCAAGATGCAGCTGAATGTGCTGTGAACACCATAGTTCAGCCATTGAAGGCTATTTGGGCTCATGTAGCCTCGCGGTTTGCTGTGTAATCTGTTAGGTATGCGCTGCAGTTTCTCGCTACCCATTATAATAGCCTACCAGTTTGTTTCCAGTAGTAATTTGGGCCTTTTTCCCCACACAGTAACTGACACAAAAGAACAGGGTAATTTCCCCCCCAAGTAGGGCTGTGAAAAATAGGAGAAGGTGTGCTGTGTGTTCTTCGGGCTGCAGTGGGTTGGGTGGCAGACTGAATGCAGGAACATAAGCTTTGCAGCAGAAAGGACAGCAAAAGAATCCCACAGACGCCGACCACTCTGGTAACCCTAAACCCGCTTGGACGCCCATCTTTATCCCTGACTGTAAACGTTGTATTTCAAACACATTTTTAAGCTTTGTTGTCCTAGCAGTGCACAAGCCCTTTTCTGACTGTCGACTGCTGCGAAAGTGTGTAGAAATCTGCCTTGACGTTCCCCTGAAGGACGACGCTGTTTTTAACCTCACTGCATATTTCTTGCCCCGTTTTTGTCGAAAACACCAAGCAGTAAACGTTTTTTTTCTCTTTCTTCTCCTTCTTTCCTCACTCTTGATCTCCCGTTTGCTGTTGGCAGGAAAAAGCGCATCTCCCCCGATTCAGACAACCCAAACCCACAATGAGCCAGGAAGTGAGCTCCACCACATCCATTCTGGCTGCAGTTTAATAGGTTTCCCAAAGGCCTCCGAAGAACTATATTTCAGAGTCGAGCGTTTAGGGGTGAACGTGATGAATTTTGGCTGCTGGCACTGCGGCCAGAGCAGAACATTCCTCACAGAGGGAAAAGGTAGTAGCGGGCTTGACCAAAGCCACAAACACAGATAGTGAGCATTAGAGCTGCCTCAGAGATTTGCTTTTGGGACAGGATGGGAGAGAATGGAGAGGGTGGGGTCCTCCAGGCTGCAGAGTAGACATACAACAAAGCAAGTTACGGCAGACCTTTCGAAGCTGGAGAACCTCTTCATCTTTCTTTGTCTAAGTCAGCACCAGAGTTCTGCTTTTCTTCTGCTGGGATTTTGGTTATCAGCATAAATGCTCTCTGTTACCATATCTCCATGTTAGCAGACTTGTGTTAGCAAACTTCTCTGTCAGCAGAGTTCTGTGTTAGTGGACATCTCTGTTTGCAGGCTTCTATGTTACCAGACCTCTCAGGTAGCAGGCCTCTGTTAGTGAACATCTATGGTAGCAGGCTTCTATGTCAGCGGACCTCTCCGTAAGCAGGCCTCTGTTAGTGAACATCTATGGTAGCAGGCTTCTATGTCAGCGGACCTCTCCGTAAGCAGGCCTCTGTTAGTGAACATCTATGGTAGCAGGCTTCTATGTCAGCGGACCTCTCCGTAAGCAGGCCTCTGTTA
>JAODJX010000007.1:9440091-9462182 GCA_026776945.1 Isichthys henryi | reverse complement strand
CTTTTTGGGGGCCCCCCCCCCCCCGGGGGCCGGGTGTTGGTATTTTTCCCCGGGGGGGGGGGGGGGGGGGGGGGGGTCTCAGCAGGTCAGGGGGACAGGGGGGTGGGTTTGCAGATCCAATTTCATTTTGATCCCACTCAAATACTTTCGAAAGAAAAACAAGGCAAGGAGAGCGATTTTTGTGGCCCCCGTGCCGAGCCGCTCCGCCAGGCCCCCCCACAATAAACCCTCTGTGTCCCTGAGCTCCCACTCGTTTTCATAGCCGTTAATCAGCTGGAGCACAAGGCGGCATTGAACAGCAGAAAGCTTCCCGAACATGCCAAGGAGGTCCATCTCTCTGTGGGGAGGCGACACGGCACTGGTGCCCCCCCACCCCCCCGCCTTTCAAGGCCAGGCGAATCACGGCGGCGGTAGGTTCAGGAAGAGACTTGGACTTAGCACAGATTAGAACATCCCTGTTGGCTTTTTCCAAGCAATTCCTTAGAACTAATCAATTCCAAACCCCTGCTTGGTATCAGTACGCTCACTCTACTGTAGCCTGTCATCGCACACACTGAACGTTACTTTTGCATCACACTAAATCAAGCACAGATTGTGGCCTTCATACGGCAGAAACCTGGAATCCCGATAATCGTACTTGAAATGACTTGAAAAGATGAAACTGCCATTCTACTAATCTGGCAAAAAACGTTAGGGTCCAATCACGTCCGCCCCCCCCCTCCAGGCGCCTCATTAATAATCGCATCCTGGCCGAGTAAAAACATCTGTGATCTCCCTGTTCATGTCGGCAGTGGGCGAGCCACGCTCGTCAGGTTGTGTCGTGCCCCGGCGCAGCTCTCAGCACCTTATCCAGTTCGCCCAGAAGCCAATGGCGTCCGCAGTGAGAGCTCCCGCATCCCTCCAAGACCGAAAATGCTGGCAGGGACTAGAACACCGAACGGTGGACCAATGACTCATAGTTACCTTGGGTCAATTGAGACTCCAGCAAACTACATCTGCAGAGGGCCTGCGATTCCCACTGAGCTGGGCCACCAGAGGGACACGGCCTCTTTTTACAGACCAGACTAATAAGCAAGACCCCACCCCAGCAGCATCACCCGTGGTTTCTAAAAGCTGCTGCTCCCTAAAGCCCGACGCTGCCCAGCTCACTCACCTGAGAAGTCGCCCGGCAAGACATAGGGGGAGCAAGCAGCCTCTCTTTCAGTGTAAGACAATGTTGAATCGGACAGATCTGCAAAAGGAGACATGTCAAGTGGAATCAACAGAGAGAAACGTACTTTCACTCCACAGTGACACAGTTAACAGGGATCCCTGTGTCTGTTTTCAATACCTCTGCTGGAGGAGGTGGTGTTAAAATGTCCAACTTCAACTCAAGTGGTGACTTTAAATTTGTAGCAAATGAAATCATGATCAATAAATCCATTTTGTGGAGGGGGGGGGAGTAACACCTGGGCCAAAATGTAGCATTAATGCTCACCATCCCAGCAAGGGGTGAGTAAGTAATAGACCCTGGTACTCAAAACTCCTAGCAGTGTAACCATGAACCCAAGAGTGAGTTGATAAATAGAAGGGACCAGCTGGACCCCCTCACCCCTGCAGCTGGGCTTTGGGAACATCTACAGACCTGAATGTCTTTATATTAATTTCTTTGTGGTTCCCATCATTCAAACATAGCCGAGCAAAACTGTCCGTCAACCCAGATTGTGCCCGGGTTTCCCTATTTTATAGGTGCTGGAAATTTCAGGAAACCTGTCTCCATCACACGGGGGCCGGTGTCTGGTCACCCACTCGGAACTTACCCAGTGGCTTGATCTCTTCAGTGGGGGACAGCCTGGAGTAGGGGGGTGGAGGTGACTCTGGAACAGAAAACACCTGCGTCAGGAACCCTCATGTGTCCAAAGTCGCAGACTAACGTCCCCTTAAGATGCGTCGATGTCACGAAGCCCACATTTCATGCAATGGACATTTCAGGTCCAAAAAGTAAAAATTCAGTCCAAGATTTTGCTTCAACCAAACAACTGAGACTCTTTGGCTGTGTCCGAATCCAGGGGCAGCATCCTTCAAAAGATGTGATCTTTGTAGTCTTTCTAAGCTGCGTCTTTGAAGGTTCACGCAACGTATCTTGGGAAAAAATAATACATTTCTAAGCTGCATTTGAATGCGCCTTCAAAATGGGACCGTGTCCTACTGCTGTCACACATTCAGTCTTCCGATGCCTCCACAGAAGGACACAGTCCCTGAACTCGGACACAGCCTATATACTCAACCGGTTGGTTGAACTAAAATGTTGGCCTGGATTTTTACTTTCTGGACCTGAAATGTCCACCTCCAGTCTACAGCATGTAACAGTAGATGTGATGAGATATCCGCCCATCCAGCCGCTCATTCTGGTCAGAATTGTGAAAATATAATCATGCAAAAAGCAATGAAATCAAATAATGACAATAATCAAGTTGTCCCATTACGCACATCCACTACGAGCCTGAAGCCTCTTAATGTGCCTGAATGTTTTATATGACATTTTTGGTACTTCAATAGTGTAATTAGGGTCCTGCTCCAGTTCTGCTTACGCTGTACCTGGGCGTTCATTAGCCGATTAGCCTAGCTGCAGTTACGCTTAGTATGTGTATATGTTTGTAATGTGCTATTTGCCTGGTTACTTTGGATGAAAGCGTCTGCTAAATGTGTAAATATATCTGCGTGACATCGACCATGTGACTGAAAAACACTGCAATGAAAAATTATGCAAGTGTTAAGTGAATAGGGCCAAGACACACAGACATATCAGAGCCCACAGCTAACAGCCATCCCATAATACCTGCACCAAAGTGCTCGGGTTCGAAAATACCGGGGGTGGGGGGAAACAGAGCATCACAGATGGAAAACCCTTTGCCCAAGTTAAAATCAGGTGTCTGGAGCCGTTTCAGACTTCCTGTTACTCATGTAATGAATATAAAAGTGGCTGACAAGAGAGAAATAAGTGCGGTACTCGGGGGGAAACAGGCTGGCTGTTACTGCCATCTTTACAGCACCATTAATCACAAAAACACGACAATGAAGGCAGAAGGTCCTCCTAGAGGTCGGGATAATAAGGCCAAGGTCTCCCTTATCACTGGAGATACACACTTTTCGAGTGCGTTCTCTGAATGCTGCGCTGGAGTTTGATCTTCAGATGCATGAGCTGTATTTGGATGGACAGTATTTTCTCCATTGAAATAACTGAGAAAACAGAGGTAATGTGGCACCGATATGGTTTCAGTTACCATCTCAAACGTGAGGGGACCTTCACTTCACTCCGGTTGGCTGGAATTTTCAACAAAACATACACAGCAAATAGAAGCGTCTGAAAAAAGAAGCTGATTCTAGACTAAATAATATTTACTGTTACCAAAGGAGAATATGCATGTTATTCACATCAGCTTCTGCCTTTATTTTGCAATTAAGCTGCTAATAATGGATTTAGGAAGCAAAGCCAAACAAAAGTGAAAAGGGGGAAGGACAACATTAGCAAGACTGCGCTAATCCTCCAGCAGTGTGAAATACACTGCAACACGGAGCCACACTGCGGACTGAGCATGTCACCCTGCAGTGATTACCTACCCATTTCAGCACCCACTTTACATTTCCTTTTACTACGAATCTGATTTTTCTGGAGTGGGTCAATAATTTCACATTAGGAAATCTGCCTTGTGTTTTTGTTTTTAAGTTTTTTCATCTTTTATAGTCATATTTCACATTTTTAGTGCTGCAGTGCCGTGCTTTCTCTAGGACTGACGACAAAACATTTGCTATTTGTCAAGTTCTGGTTCATAAATGGACACAAACATGAAGTCAAGAGGTCAAACAAACCACTGAAACAAACATGTTATCTGTGCAGCGCACATTTCCCAAAACACGAGCATTCCAGTACACGAACCAAGAAGCTCGTGCGCTCTGACTTGCAGCAGTCACATTTTTTATATTAAAAACAAAACACAAAGCAGAACTACTGCACTGGCGCCAAATGAAAATGACTGGGTTGTTTGGAATCAACTGTTTTTCACTATTCATTTAGCTAACTTTTTATTGAGAGCCAAATAATCAAATAGAAACACACAATAATAACATTTCATTGAATATAACGCACATCCCTCATTTGCTTAAACTTCCGTATACATCATAAGCGAGGCGAAGTACAAAGAAGTGAAAATAATTCGAAAAGCAGAGAAACGCACAATGAAAGTGAAAAAGCACGCAGGGACCCCGCCAAAGGACGGGCGCAAACAAAACAGGCGCGGCTTCTTTAAGAGCCAGGATCCAGGCTCAGGCGTTCAGATACGCAGCTAGTCAGTCTGGCGCCAGGAGTATGCAAACTGTATATTATCACCACTCCTCCACCTAAATAGCATGAGGGGACCTCTTTAGGAAAAGGGGCTTTTAAAGCGCAGCTTGAAACTGATCTCATTTCAAAGGGATAATGCCTGGGCAAATAAAAGAAGCAAAACTTTAAGTCTATTTAAATCCCCGTTCTATTAACCTATCCGAACTGTTTTGTCCATTTCTGTCGTTGCTGGATGCCTGTGTACGTCTCAAGATTTACTGATAGATAGCTAGATAGATGGATGGATGGATGGATGGATGGATGGATGGATGGATAGATAGATAGATAGATAGATAGATAGATAGATAGATAGATAGATAGATAGATAGATTGATGATTGATAGTGTTTGGAAACACCCACCCTGAAGCAGCTGCCATAAACTGGCGGGATTTCTGTACGACAGACCTGCCCAGTCCGTACTGGGAGCGCTACCGATTTGCGGCCAGTGACGGTATGCAGCAAACTAGTGATAACAGGAAGAGTGCAGCCTCAGTCCGAACAGACACGGGCTCTCCGGCTGCGAGTCTCCGGGCTCAGCGCCCTCTCATCGCATGTAAAAGGGCAACGTTCACGGTTCACGTACATCTAAATCCTTCTGGCGCTCCTAATCCACAGATTATATCACATCACAGTACATTTCATTTACTAGTGGCTCCATTTTCCTCAACCGAACCAGTTTATAATATGTTAAAGGACATTTTAAAAATCTGCATGGGGCAACTTCAGTTTACTATAAGCAATAAAAAAGTAATTTACTAAAAACCTAGCACACGTAAGAGATACAATTAAAAAGCATCCAATGGTCGTTAAAGTTTGAATGGGAAACTTGTGAGTTTAACTTTTTTTGTCCTTATTAAATTAAAATTCACTTAAAACACAGCCTTAGACACCCGACCATTCCAAAGCTTATCCGTTAATTCATCTGAAATGATTAATTTCGCCTCCTTTCAGTGTATTTGACAGCTGGCTTTTAAGCATGAGTGCGTGTCCCGGGGAGATCGCACCCCCGCGGCAGGGCGCCGGGCCGGGCGGCCGCATCCTCCCCTGCCTGCCTGCCAGTCCGGGGAGACGCAGGCTTACCGGCAAGCCGATACTGCTGAAAACCAAACTTCAACAATTTACAAATTTCACGCATAAATATTTGAAGCTTAGGATTCCAATCAATTCCAGGTTCGCTGGGCCTATCAAATCCTTTCACGTTGCTTTTGAGCTTTAATAATATTTTCCACATTTGTAGGATATTCTTAGAGTAGGACCATTGATGTATTCCTAATGCAATATCGTGGAATTAAACTAGGCATGTATTTCCACCGTAGCCGAAAAATGCCAAGGGGCTGGTTTAAACTGAAAACTACACTGTAAAACATTTAATGTCAGCTTTCCGGTCAGTACCACGCATGCCACCATTTTATAAATCCATTTGAAGATTTTTTACACATATGACGCCATTAGCCGGGTTGAACCGTTCTTACAGTTAACACCAAAAATAAAGGTACATTTTATTGTCTAGTAAAGCACATAGCCATTGTAAAGACACTTGCAGCTGGACAAATTCCATAGGAAAAGCTTACGGTTACACGCGCACTTTAGTAAACTTATATTCCCAGTAAGACCAGTACGTTTAGTTACAGGACGTATTCAGCTAGATCAAGTACAGATGTGAGCATTATACTACTCAGATTTCAAAAGATTTATAGAAGAATAAGACGTGCGCCAATGCGGCATATTTATGTGCTAACTTACAGTCGTTTGTTCTCGATGCTGCACATTTAAAGAAATTTAAACAGTTAAACAACCTTTTAGGTTTTAAATTTACAGTATATGCTTCGACGATAGAAGAAGGGCGGAATGTGGCCTGGTGGACTAGCCACTGCTGTTTCCGTCTATTTTTATTGACAGTGTTTAATTTGATTGTTATTTAATTAACGGGTAAAGTTTAAATGTAATTCAAATAAGTAGGCCTAGCGCATGTAATCACATAGGCTTAACACGTAATGCATGTTAGCCTATATAATCTCTCTAAATATTTAAGCTATAATGGGCGAACAGGTAAGGCTACGGTTAGTCAAATTAATTATACACATTATTTTCTGTAGAGAGAACTGGTCAAATTATGATGGGCAAAAAAAGCTACGCTGCAATAGCCTGCCTAGTACGTATGTAGTGTTTTTCTTTACCGTTCGTTGGAGTTGTAAGGCTTGGATTTGAGTGAGAAAAGATAAAGTCTGCGCTAATGGATTTGCCGAAACAGCAGTCACAACAACTCAGCTTCAAGTGAAGGATGTAACACCAGCGAAAGAAAAGGGCCGCGTCTTCTTCACAAGAATGGGCAGCTGTCATCATATATGGACGCTCCAAGAAGCCCAGCGCCGGCTGCACAAAGCAGCCCCCTGCATTCACCGCTATATATGAAGGATTACCCAGATAGATTACTCAAGGAAATCCAATAAGCAAGAGATCCACTCAGTTAAAGGATCAAGCGTTCATGTTTTCTGACAGTGTATTTATTATTCTGTCTTCTCGATTCTTTATTTATACCAAAAATAATACATCATTTTAATGACTTTACGAGCAGTTATTACTTCAGTTACCTTATTCAAATAATTTTTTAAAATCTTTTTTGGTACAGTGGTAATCTTTAATGCTAAATGTGTATACACAGCATTCAGTCTGAGTTACTTGTGTACAAAATTGCATGTATAAAGCCTTTATGTTGCACCAAAACCAGCTGAAATAAACGGGCCCCTCGAATGCGCGTTTCCACCTTCCGCTGCACCTCCAGCCTGCCGTAGGTTACGCTCCTACTCATGAGGAAATCAAATTTGCGGGTTAACTGTGTCCTTCAGGCGGGCCACCGGCCGCAGACCGCGAGCCAGTCCAGATAAGGCCGCCGCATCTTCGCTGTTACTGCGCAGTCACGACTGCCGCAAAAGTACTCGATACTGCAAATTCTCAACAAACCAAGTAAGTCTGTTTCAGTTCAGTCACATATAGCTTCAGTTACTTGATTCTCATCACATCACACAATTACTCCTTTAAACTTAAATATTTAGCCTTTATCGTGCTTAAATACAACTTTCTAATCTACACCCCAGCTGACTGATTTGATACATGTGCTTAGCATGGGTTATCTTTTAGGGTAATTACTAGCATATGTCAATACTGTTTTTGTATTCGCTTCTGAATCGAGGATTGGCCAGGCTGATTAATAACAATACGCTGAACACATTTTGACTAGGCACTGAATCGGGTAATAGTTTTGATAGAGTACAAAACAGCGAACATTTCACATTTGCGAGTGGGATTTGGAATGCAGACAGGCATAAGGAAACCGTTAGAATAAAGCAAGCAGTGATGCCCAAATGAATACCTGAGCAGCAGAGGCGCATACATGTGAAACGCGCAGCAGTAAAGGATGCAGTGCGACTGTATTATTTCTTTTCTACATACGAACGTATATGGCTTTCATTCTGGTAGCAGAGGAAGTAAAGGAGTTGGGATGGGGACAAACTGTGTTCGCTGGAAAGTTACTGCAGGCTCGGGCACAGAGTTAAACAAGGCTGGTACAGTGCAGTTTTTGGTTTTTCTAACACATGTTTATAACAGAAGATGCTTAGCTGAACCAAATCAACATGGCATCAATAAACAGAGGTATTCTGCATCCAGGTGTCCACCTACAATTAATCTATGGTTTTCTGGTAATCGATTACAACAGGTTGTATGCTCATTCTTTTTTACATATCCACGATGTTTGATTTTGTTACATTCCCATGGGCTATTATAGCAATAAAATTCGAGCACATTAAAACTGCTCATACTAATGTCAGAGGGTCTAAATGTTTTTCTTTCCAGTATCAATAACTAATTGTAATTGTGTAAATCTGATCATTTACTGAATCATCGCCTGAGAAGCGAAGCATCTCCTCTTCATCCCACAGTAGTCATCGCCATCGTACTGCGAAGGATTGAGAACGTTTCGCTTCAACACGCGACAGGGATTGAGCGCAGATAAAACTTTGCGATCGTCTCTAAAAACTTAGTCCGGAAAGATTCCCGCTCACGTTCAAACACGACAGCTTTAATATAAACTCTACTTGAGGCGATGCATTCGATAGTAACGGGAACAACTTACTCGACTTCATCTAATTGAGAAAATTAGCCGAAATTTCCGCCGCACTCGCAAGACCCCGGGACGCAGAACACATGAGCTTACCTGGGCCGCACAGTCTGCTGTAATGGTAGGGGTTGCAGCACACCGTCGGACGATCCGAAGCCCCATAGCTCTGGCACTCGCAAAGTGGTTTGAGTTGGGCCGTGTGCTGAAGGTCGGACCAGCGATAAAGCTTACAGAGAAGCAGCTGAGGTGGTGCCATATGGCCACCCAACCGCAACTCCGTCCGTGATACCATAACACAATCGCTCGGCATCCCCCCTTTAGATTCCACGGCCTCCAAAAGGGTATCCAGCGGCTTTCCCTTTAGCCTTTTAAACAAGGAATAGGTGGCAGTTTTAAGTTCCTGCTCAATGACAGAGCGCTGCTTTGCCTCCAGGGCTCCCGGAGAATCAGCGTCCTGAGAGCTGTGGTTCCTCGGCATGAATTGGCATGAAGCAGGTTCTTTTCCCCGAGCCGTATCTGGCCTTCTGGGTTCCGACTGTTCCCGGTCTTTGAACAAACAGCACGTCACCGTTCTGTATTCATTCTCCTGTGCCGATCTGGGACTTCCCTCCTCCATGAGACACATGGCACCCCCATCTTGGTCCAAAATGTCCCCCGAGCCGCCACTCTCTGATGGATATCTGGTGCATACTTCCTGAAGGTCCCCCACAGTCGAACCTCCTCGGGTCACCGGCCTGAGCTCCGTTTTGGAAATCTTTTCTGGGTTTTTGCCGCACAGTTCGTCCCGACCCCCTTCGCTGGTTTTGCTGCTTCCATCGCCCCCCTGTCTATCTGGAATCAAACGGCTTCTCCAGAGTCGCCGCACAAGACCTGAGCGTTTCGACCTGAACATACGACAATTTATAAATCTAGAGTTTGTATTCCTGTTCAGATCGGAGTGAATTACAAATTCTTTTATGGTCGTCGTACAACATAAATGGTTTGTAAATGCC
Organism: Isichthys henryi; assembly: GCA_026776945.1. Lineage (NCBI taxonomy): Eukaryota > Metazoa > Chordata > Actinopteri > Osteoglossiformes > Mormyridae > Isichthys > Isichthys henryi. The sequence goes on along the minus strand of JAODJX010000007.1, from coordinate 9,452,712 downwards.
GTGCAGTGCATGCACAGCCGAATGCTGTATATTTGCGGCCAAACAGCAACATTAGATTAGGAGCTAAAATAATAAACGGCATTTAAAAGGAAAAGCGTCCCAAAATGCAATATCTCATTGAAATCAAAATGCATAAAACATAATATTCTATTCCCTGGAACAACAGAAAACTTCTTTGTACTCCAGCTATTACACACAAAACTGCATAAAGCATTAACCGCGATTCTCACTCGATGTTATAAGTATTTGCACCAAAGACTGAAAAAACTACGCGAATGTAGCCTGTAACCGACTAGTAAACAGCAGAAATCGATCACTCTGCGCTTCCGCTTTGTTTCTGGACTTTGGAACACCTTAAAAAAAATTTCCTTTTGAAGCAGCGCCCGACACATGAATGGAGCTGCTCCGCTGTGAATTAATCCCAAGAAATTCCTTTCAGAATTCACAATCCCATTGGTTAGTCACCATAGTAAAGCACTGGTATGGAATCCCCAAGTATTATAGTATGAAGACTGCTGACGAACAATCCTTAGGCTCAGACGTGCGACTGACCCCGTGTTCAGATCTGGTCACACAGCAGCCTGGGTTTTCTTTCCCCGTTTCGCTCTTTTTTCTGAAACACACACATACACACGGGGCCCCCGAGGATAGCCAAGGAGCCATTGGCTGACTCTCATCATGTGCTAGTCTAGACACTTTGGCGGCTGTGAGCTGCACTGATTGTTGCGCAAACAAGGTTTCAAGTTTCTTAACTCTTAAAGGCGTAACATTCACCTCTTCCCTTCTCTGTAATAGAAATTTACGGAGGAAATTGCTGTCCCAGATAAACAGCAGGTTGAAAAAGCTATGAAAATGTCATTTTACTTAGAGTGATTTTCATTTTATTTTATTTTTTCCCAGTTTCAAAGTATACTTTTTAAATCCATGTGTTGGACAACAAAGTGAGTGCATCGTACAGTAACCAAATCCTAGGAATTGTACCCCCCCCCCCACACACACACACACACAGCGGCTTTGCAGCTCTGCACGTTACCTGCACATAAGGAATTTTTGTCCAAGCGGGAAGTCCACAGAATTCCATAGAATGACCTCATAACGCACTGGGCCCCTCATTTGTGAGCGAATTCCAGCAATATACAACTACCCAAACGTATAGGGTCTTACACACTGGATTGGGCTGTATTCATTTTCATGTCTCGTCACTTATGCATAGTTTAATGAAGCAAAATAAATAAGCATACCAGTTGGCCACGTATAGTTTTAAAGTAATAAGATAACCACGAAGTCTATAGTATTTTTAAAGTAATGTAAAGTAACCATCGACTGTAAAAACTAAATCAAATAAATCCAGTTTCAGACTTTCTTTATATATACGACTGCGTCGTAAAAGTTACATCTCAATTGTGATTTTATGTTACATCGAATAGAACAAAAATGCAACAGACGTAGGTGCTACTTTTTACTAGCACTAGCATGTGTACAGCAGGAATATATAAATATATATATATTGCTGCAGCGAATCGGAACTTGAAGAGTTAATGAGCTTTCAAGTGGAGTCAGTGAGGCGGGGCCCCGCCTCCCGATGTCTTAACTTGCTCGGAGGAGCAAAAGTTCAGGAATGAGGTCCGTCGATTGGCCTTCGAGTCCTCATGTCTTGCCCCCCGAGACAAGGATTGGTCAAAAAAAAAAAAATAGACGTGCCCACTACAAATCTATGATTGACACTGAATGAAAGAAATTGCCCTCTCTTAAGCATATTGTCAACACTAGGCGCTCAGTGCTTCGGGCATAGAAACACCGGGTCAAATTTAAAGAACTTTGGGATCGCGAAGCTATAATAAAAATGTGATTTTTCAGTAACTATTAAATGCGTTCAAAGTAAAAATAGCAGAGTAACTGAAATGTACTGAAGTTAGCAATTATTTTTAGTGTAAGAATGTGAGGACTTACACAACATGTTTTTTTTTACATTTTCTGTTATCTTTTTGATATATTATTCTCAGTAAATTTGACTTTGAGCAGATTTTAGCAATTAAATTGGTCGTGTTATCTAATAAATTCAGAAGATTGCACACATTTTTTTCCAGGAAAGGATGTTCTGTACAGTGTCAATGTGAAGTAAGTGTTCAGGTCCAATGATGTTTATATGTCAAGAAAAATGACTTAGGGCTCAGGCAGTAAGTATGTGGTCTTTTAATTATAAGAACAGCACAATGCAATCTTCACCCTGCATCCCCATTGGCATGCACCCCTCACGTAGCCATCTAACCCTCCGACAACCACGCCACCCCCCCACCCCAGGCAGAAATGTGAAGCCTACACCAGTCCAGTTACACCTGCAGAATGGAGAAAGTCACTGATGGGGCCCAGGAGAAACCTCTCAGTCTGGGATGCCTGTAAAAAGTATAAAAACTCTTTTATTAAGTGTATCAGTTTTTATTAATCGTTACTATAAGTGATGGTGCGGGTCTTACCAAGCTTACAGCCACAGTGTTGGCACATGGTGGCTCAGTGGGCAGAGGTTCAGCCATACAGGTGAAGCTTTTGATCCTCTGCCACATGTCACGTTCTCCATCGGCTTGCGTGGATTCCGTTAAGGTCTTCTGGCTTTGTCGCTCATGCAACACAGGTACATCAGTGATCAGTACATTATTAAATCTGTAACTCCTCTGTTCAGCAGGCTAATGTCCCACCCAAACCGTAGGTCACCCTATTATCAAGGGGTTCCAGCTTCTTACTGCCCTAATATTGATGCACAGTGAATGAACAGCTATGGAGGCCGTGCCATTGAAGTGTTACCTGACTCATGCTACATCATCCTTAGGAAATATATCATATGCATGCAGGTTAATAATAAATATGTTTTTTGAAGAGCTAGTTTCACAAGGCATAGGCTTCTTCCTGCAATCCAAAGACATGCATTTAGGTTAATTGGTGTGCCGAAATTATGCTTTGTGAATGATTGTATGAGTGTAAGTAAAAATGTGTCCTGCAATGGACTGGCATCCCTTCCAGGATGTGCTGTCGCTTTCTGCCCTGGGCTGCCTTGGATAGCGGACAGGTTCTCTGTCCCTATAACCAAGATAAGTGGGTAGGAAATGGATGGAGGGATGATTGATGGATGGATGGATGGATGGATAGATGATTGATGGATGGATGGAACGATGTATGGATGATTGATGGATAGATGGATGATTGATGGATGGATGGATGGATAGATGGATGATTGATGGATGACTGATGGATGGATGGATGGATGATGGAAGTATGGATGGATGATTGATGGATAGATGGATTATCGCACAATTTTACGGACGGATGGATGGATAAATTCATAATACACTCTGTGACTATATTCATTAATTCTTAAAGCATTCTCTGTCTAAAGTATTGCACTGCATTATGTTATAAGGAAGGCTTTGCTGTGAGCTAATCCACATTGATCTCTTCACTGTGTAGCTTTAGGTATTCAGGGATGGGTGATGCAAACATGTAATTGTTAGTTAGGGATTTAAGCAGTCGTGACCGAAGCCTCTGGGCGGTTACAGAGAATGGATGGATGAATGGATGGATGAATGGATGGATTTGAAACAGGGCACCTTCTTTGTTACCATGTGCCTCTGCAGATAAGTAATTCATACACTAATAGTCACACCAGCAATGAAGGGCAGTGATTTAAAGAAAGACGACAGTACAGGCAAACTACATCCATGGCTCATCCGTGGATGTGCAGTCAGGATAAACATGATTTCCTTTGGTATGAAAAAGACAGACACATTTTACAGGTACAGTATGGATAATCTACTACTATTTTACTACTGATGCTACTTTCACCTGTAAACAAAGATTGAAATTTCATCTTGCTGAGTAACATTCACCTTGACCAGGACAAAGGGGTCTTAGAACTCATGATATGAAAGCTAGGGCTTTGTATAACTGAAAATCCGGGTAATACAGAAGATAACGATTGTACAGTGAAAAGCGGAAATCCTAAATGCTGAGACATTAACAAGACAGACAGAGAAGGTGCAGAACCCGGAGAACAGCTTATGTGCCTCTAACACTAATGTTACCGAAGGTCATATTTTCTCCTGTGATTTCATTTATATTGTTCACTCAGTAAATTGTTTGAGAAAGTGAATGACATCCTGGCTTAGGGATTAGTTTAATGTAAAGTCTCCGTTTTGGATATACGTTTTTGTGTGTGTGTGCGTGTGTGTGTGCTAAAAAATATATAATATATTGCGGGCATCTTTTCTTGTTCAGGTGCTCTGTGTCATGACCTGCACATCCAGTCCTCGAGTGTGCCACGCCCACCTCGTTACCCTCGTGTGTGCCACGCCCACCTCGTTACCCTCGTGTGTGCCACGCCCACCTCGTTTCCCTCGTGTGAAGTCCCAGCGTCCCAACTGTCTTGCGTTATGATGTCATATCCTGTATTTAAGTCCGCGTTCTGTTTCCCCAGGTCTGCCATTGACGTGTGTACTTGCTTGTCTGCCCTTAATAAACCCCATCCTTTGGATCTTCTCCGCTGATTCGACTTGTCATTCTTACGTCCTGCTTGCTTGCCGAACGGCGTACGTGACACTCTGTGCATTAAATCAAAGATTTTGAAGAAAGCTTGATGTCTAATGGCACTAGCGATTTGTTAATTGAAGACATTTTGATGAACTTGGTTCTGTAGGGTGGAGGAGGCTATGTGAGCTTTGGCATGTGTGCCATCCTCCCTTTGCATTATGGGAAATGGACAAGTGCTGCAGGGCTGTGCTGTCATGAGAGAAGCCGCCGATGGGATTCTCAATGTCATCCCATTCTCACACGTGGGGAACCTTGGCACAGGCAGGTGCCACCCATCACATCAAATCCCACATCGTCTCGACCACCCCCCTCTTCCCACAGTTCTGCTGCCCCTGCCAGACTTAACGTCCAGGTGATTTAGGACTGAAAGGAAGACTGACCACATGGCGTCACTTCCTGGTGTGGTGAGCGTGGTCTGCGATACCTGGAAGGGCCTAATCGCAAACTGCCAACTCTGTGTTTACATCACTGAGGTTCTCGTCTAATTACATCTCCACGGACAACTGGAAAAATTCCTGCTATGTAAATATATAAGATACGGAAAATCAGCTTACATTTCTATATCATTTACATATCAAGTCGGTTATACTTTTTTGCCAGAAGTAGGGCCTGTTTGGAAGAATCACTGTTACTACTTGAGCAAATAAATAAATGGAAACATATAATTAACTTTTATTAGGCCTGTAATACTGAGATCATATTGAAAGATTCCATGCTGGTGTTGAGGAATCGTCCATTTGGGGTTATTATGCCACAAGCATCCTCTTCATTGCTGAAGCTCAGACTCTGTGTCTGTCCAGCTGTCAGCGGTTCCTCCCAAATTCCCATTGGTTACCGGCAGCGTTTCTTCGGAGATCAAGTAATTGAACCTTTGCACAGTTATGTTCAGCTGGAGTCAGAAAATGTCAGACATCTTAGACGTTCACTGTCAAAAGAAGCAGTTTGAGAGGAAAGTCTGCAGCATTTCACTGCTGATTGTGTCTCGCTCCCTTCCTCCAGACCTGTGATTATGCAGAACCAAATCTGGGAACACATGGTCCTCACAGAAACTACACCCCCAAATAAAATGGTGAACAAAACCACCCCCCAAATAATACACACTGCTCAGTATTTATAAACATTTCCATGCGGTATTAAACAAAACACAAAAACACACTGAAACAGCAGATGACACCGTTTGAGGTCATCACTAACCGGCTTTATTATTTCAGAACCTCATTTATGGATCAGTTATCATGTGTTGTGACACAGCACCCCACCGCCCCACCCCACCCCCGACTCATGAGGACAGTGGCATCATGGCTGCCATTGCTGAGTTCACGACCCACAGCCGCACCAAGCTTGCACAAAGAATAATATTTTCACAATTTTTATCAGCATTTGTTCAGCAGCTTGTGGAGTCAGTCTGTCTTGGAGGCCTAGATAACAACCGCGAAGTGGAAGACGGCCGACGTCTGTCTGAGTGGCTGGGATGGGCACCAAACGGCCTCTTTATGGGCCAAATTAGCAACGTTTCTACAGATAAAACTATAATTAGCATCTGCGTCCCTGGTCTCACAGCCCCCTTGTTATTGCTTTGACTTCCTCTGGTCGCTGTGCAGCCTTGCAGTAACCAGCCGGTAAATAATTTATGACTGCGGGGCCTGCAGGGATCTCACCGTTCCCAGGCCAACCTGGGTGACCTGCTTAACTCATCATGTGACCGTCGGCCCGGTTCCAGCTAACGTGCTGTTTAACTTCGATCCGGTTGCTGGATGTTGGCAATAATCGACCGTCTAAGGTCATCTGGGGGCTGGGTTCTGTAAAGATGTGCAAAAAAGTGATTAATGAATAGTGCGCTGTTCTTGTGAAAACAGAATTGCTTACGGAGGAAAAGCCGGCGTGAAGCGGTGTCCTTCTCCACTGGCAGCCCATTTACTCATGGGGAGATGTGCGTGCTTTTTGTATATGGAAACATCAAACGTTCAGTGAGTAACCCAGGAGTAACTCAGGAGTGTTCATGTGTGGGTCTATGTATAAAGACAGCACTTAGATTCTAAAGAACATTCTGCCACATATAATTCGATCTTTGCCCCCTCACTGGATTGTCGCGCATTTAAGAGTGAATGTGTGGGTACATGTGCGTGTGCGTGTTTGTGTTGTGGGGGGGGTAGTGGGCCAAAATGGCCACCGAGTGCTTGAGAGCTACATAGTAATTCATATGGTGCAAATTAGTCTACTTTTTAATACTTCCTTGCACCAATAAACTCAGCTTTCACAAAACAACCATGAAACACATGACCAGGCCTGAGCTCAGCCCACAGCAGACGTTTTATAGGATCTCAGGCTGGCAGGGCTGGTCCGGCTGGCCCAGCATGTGCGGCAGGCTGGGATTCCCCCTGCAAACTGTCCTCTGAGCCCAGCAGCAGAAGCCAGGCCTGCTAGCAGCTTTTCTGTTTATCATAATTACATATAAAACGGAAAATGGAGGTTGGATTCCAACTTAATTGACAGTTTGGATAACGTGGCGCCCTCATCCTTGTGTTGCTCAATCGATAATTTGAGCCTCAAGGGCAGAAAAGGTAATTATATTGACTTTTGGAATTTTTGCTTTTCCGTACTGCTTGGTAAGATAATGCAACAGCATTCTTACGTGTCAGAATTATGTTAAATGTGGGCAGGTACTTAAGGGCATGTCAGTAATGCGGCTGGGTTAACGACTGTTCTGGGATTAGCACTGACATCAAACAAAACAGCGTGCTAACGAGTCTGTAGCTGTCTGTCAGTGTTTCCTGTTCTCTGCTAGGTAAACTACGCTGTGAGTCACACGCACTCGCTCACACGCGGACCCCTGCAGGCACTGACCAGCAGTACATGACAAGCAGGCAGTAACGTTAATACGTGAGTGAACAGTCCAGCCCGTGTCCATCCACGCTGCTCCCTCGCAGACGCACGTACGCCGTTAAACTTCACTCGAACCCCACCCTCTCATTGCGTGTTCGTTACTGTTTACCAGTGATGTGATAATGCAATCAGCGGAATACATGCCATGATATTTCTTTGTTAATTAGGGTTTCTTTTCATTTTCCAAAATGTACTGTGATATATGGCGTACTTGGGAGCGAAATACAACAGGCACGGTTGATTTAGTTATGTAACACTTATTTAATACTCAATGAAGTGAAGAAATCGTGTCCTGCTCTTAATGGGATATTTAAAGTCCATTGTTGTGCTCTTTATTAAATATTATAAGGATAATGATTCCTAGGAATTCTTTAGTTCTTCCATATCCCGCCTTCCTCTCCTACTCGACACACATATACAGGTGAGAGTGAAGCGTGAGGACGGAGTGCAGGGTCACCTCTTTGTCCTGCACCCTTCAGCATTTCTAAGAGGTACAGGCCTTGCTCAGGGTCAAACCCTGATATGGTCACTGGGATTCAAACCAATAACCTTCTGCTCACATGTACCAAACCCTAAAATCATAATTGCTAAAATTATTCCAGTAACCTTGCAGTGTTTGCTTTGCCCCAAACTGTCCTCTTAATTATACAACGATTCCAGGTACTTAACCACCCTCACCACCTGAGCACCCCATCCACCTGAGTGTGTCTTTTGCCAACTCCGTCAATTTTAAAGCCTCTGATTGTGTCTATGGCAACGTCAAATGGCACCAACTGTTACATTTTTACCCAAAAGATTTTTTTCAATCTATGTGAAACAAAATAATCACTATTTGAAATAGTTTTCTCTCATTTTATTACATCTGTTGTTTTACCCATAAAAAAAAATAAAACAGCTTAAAATGTGCTTTTAGATATCTTTAATATATCTTAAAACAATATGCGTTATGTAGCATTCAGAACATCTCGCTTGCATTCAGTGGACTTTTCTTGCAGTTAATTAGGATTCCCGTGGGAGCTCTGTAAGTGCATCCAAAGGGGGCCACTGGCCGATTGGACATGGCAGACGAGATACGATTGTCTTCCCTGGGCATCTCCTGTCTGCAGTGTTTTAGGATGTTCATTAGTGCTACAATCACTTTATCTGCTTTCAGGCCTTTGATAGCAGCCCGGCTTGGCGGCGGGTTTGTAATGGTCTCCCATTTAAACCCTGCTGCTTGATAGTGTATCAGCAGACAGGTCAGCCTTTGGAGACAGGGTGTCCGGCACCAAACCAGCTCCCAAAATAGCCCCCCTCCCATGTCGGAGCCCAGGGCCCCCGCTGTCCGGCACGGAGAGCTCTGAAGACGTCTGATGCAGGAATAACGAGTTGCCAGTGCCGCCGCTGTCATGTGAAACGGCTCGCAGAGACGCGGCAGGCAGAGAAGCAACTTCAGAGGCAGCCGCATACAGACAGACACACAGCCCGCATGCAAGCTCACGCACGCACACGCACAGACACACACGCACGACTGAGAGACCCTCCCAGACAGCATAGCTGCCCTCATCTGCAGCGCCGTGTGACGGGTTAGCTCTCGCTTGGGCTTACCACTGCACACATTCTCTTTCTTAATTACACATAATATCCCTTTAAGATGCTTATTACGGGCGTCCCTGCAACTCAAAAAAGTTTTAACTGGGGAGGGATTTCATCCGGGTGGCTGACCACAAAGTCTAACACTGGGGTCAATCTCCCCCACAAAACATGTTGTAAATTCAACAGCGCCAATCACTGGTCAACAGCACGGCCATTTTTCTCATATTATTTCTGTTGTTTGATGCTACAATCACTGTTCTGGCTTGAGAACATTGACCGACGTTCCCCTGGAGTCTAGGCCGCAGCCTGTCCACTGAAGCATGTTTTTTTCATTACCTACCTCTGGTCGTCTATCCCCTCCCCCGAGAAGCTGAGTGATTTAAACTCTGCTGGCACAGAGGGGGTCAGCTCCATGACCCCCCGGGTATGATTTACTTGAGGGTTCTGGTTACTGTTTCTTCACCAGCCGTGGACCCGCACCGGCCCTCCCCTCCCCAAAGAGCCGCTAGCTCGGACTGCCGCTGAAAGGTGATTAGTATCGTCCCAACAAAGCCCCTTTTCCCGCGAACTGTGCTAAATAAATCAGCCATAAAGCGAGCAGAGCTGAGCGGAAACGCTGAATCACGCTCTGAAATCGAGACCCAGACCCAGCCTGTGCCAACCAGGGAATGTGAAACGTGTCATTTAAAGGTTAAATCTAGTATAGAAAAAGAGTTATATCATGTAAACAGATAAACTCGACACCTGACGTGGTGCACTAACTTCTGCTAGTTGAATAGTAATTAAAATGATCAAAATTTATGTAAATATAAATAAATGTTACATTGGAAGGAATTGGTAGTGAGTCTAGTGAATCCACAACCTCTAACAGGCCACAACAAAGTCACAGAGCTGGCTAGTTTTTCTTTCGGCCGGAGGATGGTCCGGCTCATTTCCTGGAACAAAAACCGAGATTAATCAAACCGAGATTAATCAAACCGTGATTAACCACACCGCGATTAACCAAACCGCGATTAACTCATCGCTGCAGCTAAACTGTCCCAGACAAGACATGTAAGATTAGGGTATTAATGTGAGAGTACGTCGTAAACGTGCCACGGTACATATTTAGCTAAAAAAAGGAGGAAAGCCGTGTATAATCAGATCTTTCTCACCAGATGTCTGCTTTTTATTATCGTTTTCTTGACTTTGAACCTACTTTGTTTATCAGAAGCTTCCTCCATTGTGCAAAAAGGTAAATAGCACAAAGGTCTGTGCTGTTTCTTTGGGAAACAGAACATTTATATTATGCTTCCACAGATTCATTCAGTGGCACCTTGAATCTAAGAATGCTTGTAGATGTAGCGGCGATTGCACTGACAAATGGACCCCAAGGGAGGCAGAACGGGCCGCGATATCCTGACGTTTTACCTTCGCACAGACCAGTTGTAAGGCCAACGCAGAAAACAGAGGAAGGCGTCACTGTGACCTTAAACAGCTGTAAAGACCCAGATGTTACTGCCGTTTGGCTCAGTTTGGGGACGTCTGTGCTTAAAGGGCTGTGAACAGACTGAGATTAATCGATGCTTCTTATCTGCAGCAGATCTTAGACAGAGAAGGTCTCCCTACCACAGTCATGTTCCTGGACCCACGCCTTTGTGAAAAACCGAAAGCTGACATCTTCCACTTGTCCACCGGGTCTCCTGTGTCTGCTGCTATCCTGCAGTTTTCCTATTTAGATTTTACTCACAGCTTTCTTTATATTTGTACACTTGTCCTTCAGGGTATTAAATAACTGTCTCCCTCCTTGATTAAACTTGAGTTCCTCTAATCTAGCTGCTCCCCTGATCCATCTCTGAGTCATTACCCACCCTGAGCTGCGTCAGACATTACTGATCCTCGTTTCCAAGGCCCACGAAACAATTGGATTTTCCCTGGCTGCAGCTGGAGACACGCATCTCCATTATTCTACACCATTACACTTCTATGACAAAGCAGACATGTTCAGATCAATTTGTTTGTCTCTTGTTTTTATAGCCCCGGGCAGAGAGTGAAAAATGGATCTCCTCGGAAAGCGCTAGAATAACTACAGGAGGCTGGATTCAGAACATGAGCAATGTTGTCTGGATGCTTATCCTGTACGCTGTGGCATCGCCGTGACTCCAGCACCGAGGGCCATGCAGGTTATATAATGCTGGGGTGCAGAGGGCATGGAAACGCACGGAAATAAGTGAAGGCGGGCAAGAACGCATAAAGGCAGTACATGACTTTATCATGCCCTTGTTAAGCTTGCAGAAAATGAATCAGACTTCCCTCTGGCCTTCGATAAAAGCCATTGTTAGCCGTTACTGGTTTCCAGTGGGGAGACACACGGCCATTATATGTGAGAGACTCTGAGGGCAATACGTTCTAATTTTGATTTACTTGATCTCGTATCTTAAAGGGAACCACTGGAGTGCCTGCCAGTCTGGCGCTGGCCGTTTCCCTGCATGACCTCAGTAAACAGGAGCGCTGACAATGGGCACCATGCCGTGGCCTGCCTCACCGCGCCGCGCTCTGTGAGTGACACCCCCACGGCCGCCGCCGCGGGGAAGACATCCTGGCGAACAGAGCAGCGCGGAGCCGGAAAGACTGCGGCCCTCTCGGTTCAGCAGGTCCGCGGTCAGGGCTTAGAATGAGGTGTTTCCATCAGGATGTGAGTAAACATCCCTCTGTCTCACCCCCCCCCCATCCTGCTTACATGTTTTTATTTTCTTCCGCCAAAAGAGAAAAACAAGACTACAAAGCCACTCCCCTAAACGCTCGCGTCGGAGGTATTCCTGTTTGCAGAATTCACGTCCCTCTTCTGTAAATAAAGCCTGTTTTTCTCCAAAAAAATGTAGAGAACCTTGCAAACGCATCCAACATATTATAAGAAACCCCCCATAAGACCAGGTATGAACGTAGTCATGGTGCAAAACAGATTTTGTAGATTTTAATGAAGTTTCAGATAACTGTTGTCAGACATCAACAGAGACGGCTTCTATCCGGAGCTCAGGCACCTTTGCCTTTGTTTCCTTTATTGTTGTATCAGCTGGGCTTTTGCCCGTGTTGATACAAAAACATTTCAGGATTAATTTCACCCGAGCATGACTGCAAGGCTCAGATCGAGGTGGCTGAAGGAATCCGACTCTGCCGTCTGCCAAGAATGAGTTTAGGCAAACTGAGCTGCTTATATGGCAACTGTGTCTTCGGGAGGCATAGTGCACAGGAGATGATAGGAAGAGGGAGGCCTGAATGTGAATATGGAGAATAAATCATCCCAGGAAGGCTTTAGTGTTTTATCCACATTCCATTCCAGAATGTGGGAACCCTGATTCCAGAGCAGATTTAATCCATGGCTGTGTAACGTTCCACAGCGACTGCTGTGGATGCAACAATAAGTCAGCTATCTAGGCCCTTGACAGCCTTGGGGTCTTGGCCAGGTTCCTGGTAGAGCCATCCGATTTGTCATTCTCTATATTTACTAGTTCGCTGGAGCGCTGAGAGGGAGAAGGGGGGGGGGGGGGGGGGGGGGGGGGGGGGGGGGGGGGGGGGGGGGGGGGGGGGGGGGGGGGGGGGGGGGGG
>JAODJX010000007.1:9426837-9437650 GCA_026776945.1 Isichthys henryi | reverse complement strand
ATCCCATCCTGGGTGACCCCTGCCTTGTGCCTTGTGATGGACTGGCATCCCATCCTGGGTGACCCCTGCCTTGTGCCTTGTGATGGACTGGCATCCCATCCTGGGTGACCCCTGCCTTGTGCCCTGTGGTTTCAGACTGACTGTGGCTACTAGGTGAATGATTATGCAAGATTAATGGATGATGATTATGACATTATTATTACATGTCTGTACTGTGTGTTTGTGCCTGTGTTGCTTGTGTGCCTGTGCTGTGTGTTTGCCTGTGCTGCATTTTTGTCTGTGCTGCATTTGTGCCTGTGCTGTGTTTTTGCCTGTGCTGCATTTGTGCCTGTGCTGTGTGTTTGCCTGTGCTGCATTTTTGTCTGTGCTGCATTTGTGCCTGTGCTGCGGGTATGTCCCTGTGCTGTGTGTGCCTGTGTTGCATGCGTGTCTGTTCTGTGTGTGTGTGCCCATGCTGTGTGTGTGTCCTTGCTGCACGTGCATGTGAGTCGGCCGCAGCGGGACCCATGCAGGGCTTCCAGGCTGCTGTGTCCTGCCTGTCCCGAAGACCTGCCAGCCACTTCCCTACTAACAAGCTGAAAAAAGGGGCTGCTTCTTCCACGTTGCTGGTTAATTGTTTTACCTGCCAGTGGCACTTAGCAGTGAAAAATATTTTTGCCAATCGCATTCGCGTGCGTCTAGTGGGGCGATGCTGCAGCCGTTTGCGTCAGCCGGCGGGCAGCTATCTAATCTTCAGGCAGGCAGTAGGAACTGCGGAGCCGTGTGGGCTGGCTTCAGAGAAGGCAGAAGTGAAGAGAAAAATCACCACTAACGATTTTAAACAGGAAGAGCGTGGCGTCAGCCCGGGCTGAAGATAAGGGCCCCGCTCTCCATACACAAACAGAGCGTCCTCTGGCCAACTGGCCGGTCGAGGCCCTGCGCCTCTCCCACCGCAGATATGTCCTCTTACCCACAATGCCTCTGTGCGGGCTGCTGACACCCAGTGCCTCAGACGGCAGATTGCCGGCCCGATATGTTCTTCTAGGCTCCGGGGTTTCAGAGGGCGGCTGTGTCTGCACCCCTCGCTGGCATAGAGCCCCACTGGCCACTTCAATGCTGAAGGTTCGCTCCAGGGCTGCAATTACACACAAAAGTCCCCCGTAACATTTCCCAGGATCAGAGGAACCATAATGTCCAATTTTCTGTTAGTTCATCTTGCGTTCCTCCCTCGCATTTTATAGCTGTTAAAGAAGGTCTTTGAAAAGTGACACTGTCTCATGCCCATTTTTTCCCCCTTTTTTTTTATTAACATTGTTATCATAACAATCAAGGCGTCAACGCTTAGGATAACACACATATAAATTGGAAAGTGCATCAAATACTGAAAAAAGTGTGAGACGCTTAGCCTCTCCAATTAACCTGTAGAGGCTGTACCTCGGTGTAGCCTTACTGTGTGTGTCCCCAAAACATGTGCTAGAATCAGCCAACTGGGCCGAATTACGCTGAAGCGTAACACATGCTTGTCCTGGAGCACGTTGCCTCGCATTGTAACATCAATGAATGAATTTTTATCAAGTTAAACCACTGGTTCAAATTGTTAGACGGTGAAAATGTGTTGCGCCGAATTCGGTTGCAGGCACGATACCGATCAAATTTCCTGTTTCGGGTTGAAGAGAAATTGGCACGTTAGGGTGTGTGTGGGTATCCCGTGGGCACAGTGAAGGCAGTCAGAGGCTCCACGGATCTGGCCGAGACGTGCATGAGCCTTTATTATGCTATATTATTGTCAGAGTGTTTGCTCCTGTCGGACCAGTTCAGAACCGGTCCAAAGAAATTATTCCACATTAGAGAGCAAAGGTAACAAGATTTAAATGAAATCTGTCTGATCCTTTTAAACAGACTGATATCACCCAATGCATGGTATCTATATGTTTATCAGTTAGGCTACAAACTGCCTTGAAATTTCCATGCTACCAATCAGGCAAGTAGCTCCTTGAAATGTGGTTGGCAAAAACTACCGAAGGGGGACCTCACACCCCAAATTTATTTCTGGCTATGAGCCTGGTTCCCATAACCAGCACTGTTGATAGAAAATACATGGACACTGAGGTCACGTGATTGAAACTTAATGTAATCTTAATTAATAGTGGCCAATCAAGTGTCTGTTCTTTTCCTTCTGTGATTCATAAATCCAGCATGTAAGAGAGGCCTTCGCCACATGTTTCAGCTGGGGATCCACTCAGGGATCGCGTTACGAAGGTAAGAGACGAGCTATACTGCTCCTCATGTAAGCACCGGCCTGCCTGGGTAAGAGCCTGCTGTGGCCAGGAAAGTCAGTAAGAGGGCTGCTTACTTGGAGGTGCTGCGGACTGTATCCCACTCCAGGCCAGCAAAGGACAATGGGCGTAGGTTAGCCTGCTCTGTTATGTGCTGGAGCCCAATTAATAACCAATAGAAAGTCGCATGACAGCTGTAAATGTGCGAGAGGGGCAAGAGTGCAACGAACTGAGGTGCATCTTTCACATGATTGGTTCAGCTGCCACAGTTTAATGGGCGCACAAGCCAATGAGCTGAAAGAGGGAGAGATCCCGCCCACCCACTGGGGTTCAGAAACATGTCATTTACATCCCACAGAGAGGAAATTAATTAACTTCAGAGCAGACAATGGGCTTTAGAGGGGCTATAAGGTCAAGGGTTAGAATGAGGGGGGAAATCCGATTTAAAAAACAAAATTGCCAAAACTTAAACCCTCAATGTAAACAGAACTTTCATTTGAACTCTGTAGTAACTCATTTGCATGTAGCAATACGTTGGAGACGTGATTAAGCTGTTTTCAAAGACAGAGAGTTTTTTAGAACATGTCTGCTGACTTCACGAGCGCTATAATGCCAAATGCAATTCCAGTCAAACGAATAGCAATCATTTGCCCCTGTTTCCTCTTACCTGAGGAGAGCTGCACATATGGGATTGCCATCAGCCGGTCTCTGTGCCACGCCGGGTCATTGTCACTCTTTCCAGCGCGCAGGATTCAGGGTCCTTGTCGTGGCTTCCTGTCCTGCCAGAACATGTTTACTGCTGGATATCCTGAGCACATTGTGGGGCCTCTGACTTCCTAGTTTGACATATCACGGCTCACGAGCCTGTCTTCGGTTGCCCCCGCAAACAATGCTTCCCTAGACCCCAATCCCAGAAGCATCGCACTGAAACATAAACCGGACACCTAAGAGGTCATAAGTCACCCCGGCGAGAAGGCGGCTCACCGTCACGGTCACCTCTGGCAAAATGGCATTGCGGTCACGGTATGAAATTCCCGTTGTGGTGTCACCCTTGTGGAAGGTAGTTCACCTGAGCCAGAAAATACCTAGTTAAGTTAAGTCACTGGGTGAAAATGCTAAGCGTCAACTAAACAAGTAAAATGTAAGGCAAACATTAAGGAGTGTTCTGTGGGCCTCAGGCTTGTATATGTGTCATTGAGCTGGGCTGGGAGGGAGGGGCAGTCCGGGGGGGCGTCTAATAAGTGAGCAAAATGAAAACCACACCATATGTCACGTTCTTGTTGGATTTCACTCTGAACCAGTGAAAATGCAGGGGGGCTCATTCGATTTCAGGGGGGGCTGGTGGCTGAACCACTACTTAAAATCCATCCATCCATTTTCCAAACCGCTTATCCTACTGGGTCGCGGGGGTCGCCTATCCCGGAAGCAATGGGCACGAGGCAGGGAACAACCCAGGATGGGGGGCCAGCCCATCGTAGGGCACACTCACTCACCATTCAGTCACACATGCAAACCTACGGGCAATTTAGCAACTCCAATTAGCCTCAGCATGTTTTTGGACTGCGGGGGGGAAACCGGAGTACCCGGAGGAAACCCCACGACGACATGGGGAGAACATGCAAACTCCACACACGTGTGACTCAGCCGGAGACTCGAACCCGGGTCTCAGAGGTGTGAGGTAACAGTACTAACCACTGCACCACCATGCCGCCCCTACTTAAAATCCACCCATGCTATCTACCCCTTTTCCCACCTCAAGTCTGTCTTTTGTATTCCTTTTCTGAAATAGTTTATACATTAAAATATATTTTAAAGGGACATTCTCCCTGCCTAAGCTTTCTAAAGTGACAAATCTCTCAGGTAGGTAAATAACAGCAACTGTGGTCTAATTGCGAAGCATTTGTGATGTTTTCCAAAGACACACCCTCTGTTTATACAATCTTATCAACATGGGGAAAAGCCCCATTTAAACTGGGGAGGGGGCGGATTGCCTAAAGGACAGACAAGCCACGATGCCGGACAGGACCACAAGCTATAGCTATTCACCCCCCCGAAGACTGAATGAACTGCGACTGTTTGTGTCGCGGTTCTGTGAAGGATCTGTCAGGCCGCAGGCCAAGGCTGCAAGACCACATGTGGCCACAACGTGATTCCGACATGCTTGAAGGAATCACAGGGATTTGCTCTAATACTTGAACCCAAGTGCACTTCCCTTCTCTTTATGGGGCTGCAGCTCCCACCTGAACTTTCCATTTTCCCTCCCGAACTCCGAGGCGTTGCATCTGGGAGTCTCTCATAACTTCACAAGATCAGCAGAGATGCAAGAGGTTTTACTGTGAGGGGGAATGCACCTCTGCAAAATGACCTGCATGCCTGTGTCTGGCCAAGATTCAGGATTACTTCTCTTTCAGATAAGACGGTTGGACAAAGGTGGGGGGGGGGACTGAAATGAGAGACTTTGGCTCCAGGAAGACCTGCCCACATGCATCGGCGTCCGCAGCAGCTGGAGGAACATGGAGACAGACTGGCAGCGCCGCCCGGGCACCTTGCATGCATGTGACAGCGCAGCTTCCGCAATCAGCAATGCCGGGGGCCTTATCACCATTCCCTTCGCTTGGCATTCGGCACTTTCTCCTGACCCTTAACCTCTCGGTGCCAGCCGTCGGGATCCACTGCAGTTTGCGTGCAGTGCGGTGCAGTGCAGTGCAGTGCAGGGAGACGCAACAGGCTCTCAGAAAGAGCCCCGACATCACAGGAGCACTGAGGGAGACAGACAGGGGCTGTATTTATACATACAGTCTTGTGTTTCCCGCACGACTTTTGTACACAGTTGGAAGTATGACTCTCTATCTATACCATCAGGCGAGGTTCATGCTAGGATTCTACTCTGTGAAAAGTGTCCTCAACGTCTCAATGACAAATGTTGCCTATTTAAAGCTCACCTGATATGTGATAAGATTATATTCCTCATTTTTGAATTATTCGTTTAAAATGTATGTCCTATTTAACATCTTTTATGTGATCATCTAACAAACTCATTTAACGTCCTTTTCTTAGAAGATTAAGATAAGTGAAATTTTATGCTCTTTGAAACTTCCAGGCAATCGAAAATGTTTTCTGCACTAAGGAAAGGTTTCTTTGTGCAGAGTCACTTCTCAGGGTATGATGCAGCACTATTTAAACCCAGTTCTTGTTACACATTCGAAGAGACACAGAGTCGCAGGGTGAGTCTCTCCATTAGTGGACAGTACAGTTACCCCAATACAGACTGAATTATGAGTGAGCCGAACTCACAGCTCAATGCGGCTTAACCCTCACATTCCACTGGCTTCATGGAGTCACTCAAGACATAAGTGCCTGTTAGACAGCGAAGTTAGCTGAATTATAATTTGTTTATTACTTATAATTAGGCAGCTGGTTTACACACGTGGCAGCCAGCTGTGAGAATGCGGCTGGCAGAAAGGAGCCCAGGATGCAGCAGGGATCGCTGCTGGCTGCTCAGTTCTGCCGCAGCTCATGTAGCCCTGCCCCTGGGTCATTTCCAGGCCACACGGATTTGCCCGGTGCCCGAGCGGCCCGGATTAGTGACGCCGCCTGGCTCGGGCCCGTCTGTGATAACAGCACCACTGGGATAGCATCGCAGTCTGGCCAGGCGCCACCGCCGGCCTGCCAGTCTCTCTCTCTCTCTCTCTCTCTCTCTCTCTCTGTTTTCCTTCTCTCCCGAGGGCTCAGCCAGTTAATTGCAGAGTGAGGGTGAAACTATCAGTTAGCAGCACGAGCCTCGGAGACGGACGGAGACAGACGGAGACGCAGATTGAGACAAAGAGGGGGACGGAGATACAGCAGCTCCGACGTATTTCCTGTGGGCGGCTGCATCGCTCCACACACAGGCACGCATAGTCCCTCAAAGCACGCACACGCACGGACACACGCACTTACTCACACGCATCTGTGACGGTATTATTCTTTTACTATTTTGTGACACTGTTTCTCACTACAATTGAATGTTATCTCTGGAAGGCAGTGTGATATACAGCACAATGCTTTTCGATTGCATTTGCCTGAGCAACATGTCTTAACTGTGTGCGCTGAAAGGCTATTGAACTGACGTTGTACACTAATGGGAGACGTCATGTTTTCTAAAACGTTTCATGAGACATTTCAGCATGTCTGTCTCTTTGCAATAGGTGACATACATACACAAATACAGCTTTGACAGACCTTCGAGATGGAAGGCTCTGTGGCCAGTGGTTTTGTAAAGAGAAGCCACCCCCCCCCCTTCCCACCAACAGCGAAACATGCTGGCAAACATCAATACAGACACGCACCGGTGTATCCAACCTACAGGTATAGGGCTGGCGGGTCTTTCAGCCAGTTACCTACTGCACCTGTAGGGGGCACCACACATGGGTACAGAAGTTGGGGTGGGGGAATGGGGCCAATTATTTCTCAGGCCAGCTGAGCTCCTGGTTGAAAATCTTAACCTGAATGCTGAGCTCAGAGCCCAACCTCCAGCACACTTTTGGTGGTATAAAATACATTTTTTAGGTTGTTTACAACCAAAATCAGTCATGAGGAAGCCAAAGTGATGTCTGCTGAGAAGCGTTCGCTGGCCATCCGGGGGGGTGGGGTTAGGGTTAGGGTTAGGTTAGGGAGGGATGACATTCCCGGGACAGTAGCACAGCATTTGGATCATCTGTGGGAAGCCGGGGAGGGAGGAGCAGGCCAAAGAGGGGTGGAGGAATGGGGGGGCGGAGTTGCCTGCCCCCCATACCACACTCTGTCCTCCTGCTGTCTTGGCCTGGTACCAGGCTTGGAGGGATGGCAGCAGCGTGGTGCTGTGGGGAAAACTTAGCATTCCTGCTTTCTGAAGGAAGTTTCTACTTTTTTTTCCGCCGTGCACTGGGACCTGCCACAGATATAACATGGCTAAGGGAGTCCTTTTTTTCCATTGTCACACTGAGCCGAAGTGGGGAAGAGAGAGAGAGAGAGAGAGAGAGAGAGAGTCGGGGTCAGTGAGTCGGTGGTGTAGAAGAACTCCTTGTTTTTCCGGAATAATGAGATCCTGAGATCCTGTCAGGGGCCGATAACCCCCCCGCCACACAGGAACACTTATGCGTGGGGAGAAAAGGTGCAGCAATGTGAGCAGCCGCAGGGGCGCCATGTGTACAGGATGCAGCACTGCCCCCCGTCGCAGGGGGCATCAGCAGAAGTGGGGCGGCAGCGTGGAAAGTGCTGGACCGAGTTTTATCGCTCTTACTGATCTCATGCTCCGCCCACCCGTCCCCCCCCGTTTCTCTTGTTATCGAGTCCACGTTGTGCCTCCCTGTCTCCACCCCCCAACCCTGTACCACCGCCTCCGGTCCACCACTCCTGCTCTGTTTATAATGTTAACCAAGGATTCCTGCCGATAGCCCAAACATGCCAGAGGATAAGCGATCAATAACGGGGGGGGGGGTTTCTTCTCAGCTCCAAAATTGAACAGGGCACATCTGCTTCCAATAACCTGGCTTGGAGCTGCACAGTTACACAATCATGTTCGAGTGGCCATTTAAATGGCCAGAGCGTCACAATCACAGGCGTAGGCTTATTAATACACTTTCCAGCCATTAAAATATGTATTCACATATATTTATGCATTTTTATAAAGTAGAATATACGTTAGTACAACTGCAATTCCCTCCTGGATTTGAATCTCCTGGTTGCAAAGTCTTTGCCTCTAAAATGCATAAAAGGAAAATTTCCTGCAGATTAGTTTAAACGATTAATTATTTTTCTGTTTTGATGTTGTACACAAGGTAATAATGGTGCTCACTAAATTGACACTGTAATGTATTGAAATAGAATCTTTGGTTTTTTCCAACCTTGTAATTGTAAGAAAATGTTCGTTATTTCACTTCACGCTTCCTTACAGCTGAAGCTCTGTTATTAATGATTTTATATACATTATTACCACCCTAAAATGCTGTTAGAAATGTTTCACCGCAGCAGATTTCAGCCTCTGTGTGCACAGTGTGCATTTTGAGACATTTTGAGATTAAAATTGGCATTTTCCTTAGACTGTCACCGAAAATATGTGGGTTTTCCCCAGGTATAGTGGTTCAACAGCATCAGCCCTCCTGTCTCTGGGTACATGCCAGTGTCACTGTCCAGCTTCTGCTCTTTACCACAAGAGTGGCTGGATGGAATAACCCAAAATCACTTGCTCAGCTAGTCAGGGTTTTTTGTCAGTGTTTAGCTGTGCACTTTGGCCTGCGCGATGCACCCATCCCTTAAATAGCCTGACAAAGGTTCTTAAATGATCCAGTGTTACATTGTTGAACCTTTCGCCCATCGGCTGTACTGAGCTAAAGGAATTAATATATATTATATATTATAATATATATTATATAATTAGCTGGTTATTCTTATTATGGATGGATGGATGGATGGATGGATGAATGTTCCATAGCGAAAACACATGGTTTAAAAAGTTACTGAGTGATTCAGATGAAATTCTTTCATCGCAGTGTCAAAACAGGTAGTTTGTTTGCTCAGCAACAACAACATGAGGAAGCTGCTTATAAAACAGCCTTCATTTGGCTTCATGGACATTTGACTGGTTTCCTGCAGTAAGACTATCCATTAGTGGGAGGAGTGGGTTTAATTAAACCAGTGACTGCGGCTTCTGCTAACTTCCTCTCTGGTTAACATACAGCTTCCAGCATTGACGGCGGCTAACAGCGGCTCTCCGCTCACGCCGAGGGTGCACAGCCACGTCATTGGGTACGTAGTGGAATTGGTGAGATTTTTGTGTTATACTGATGTAATGTGAAACTGCGACTCCAGGGAGGTCTGTCAGCTTTGTGAGGTCCTGGTTTTCAATGGTCCTTACTCTAATGCACCTAGGCATGCATACAGCAACACTTCAATGAATCTCCAGTCCACCACGCTCCATTTACATCCCATAATCATCAATGGCATAATCACTATTGTATTCCCAGGTGTCACTTACTTAGCGGAACATAGTAACATGCATATGCATAAAAACAGATATGTATATTTTTTTTATTTTGTATATATGCTATTTTTTTCGTAGCCTCTAAACTACGTAATGTAACCTAGGAGCCAATATCCATGTCGTTCTGTAAAAAACAGGGGTAAATAAAAGCTGTGCCTTCACAGAATACAGCCTTTGAGTTTCAGGAGGTAGTGGATGGAATAACAGAAACAGGACTCTCAGATGTCAGGCCAAACAGCGGGAGGTCCTGGGGGAGCGAGGCAGGCCGGCCGACATGAAAGGCCTACACACAAGACCCTGGCACAGAGCTAGGGGCGAGCTCCTTACTCTCTGACAGGCCCGGAACCGGCCAGCCAGCTCACATCTGACCATCACGCCGGCACGGTCAAAGGCCGCCGACAGCTCGCTGAGAGGACCCCCCCCTTCTGCTCCTTCGTGTTTGTTGCACATTCAGGCAGCTAGGAGTGCGGACCAGCGGTCTCGTATCGGGGTGGTTATATCTGAACCTGGACCCTCCACTCAGATGCAATGCTGCTCATCTGCTCCATAACAGCCCCCAAGGCTCATGTTTTGTTCACCGTAGGTGCCAGACACGCTGTGTGGAAATCTACTGCCATATTCACCCACAACTCACATGTTTGCAAACTCTCCTATTAATTAGCATTCGTGTTTTTGAATGGTGAACTTGGTGACAGGCGGCAAGAAGCTAATCCACTATGGTTTCCTAATCACAAATCAGTGGGTGGAAGTACCCATTCTGAGCTGTAGTGACTCTGAAATAGAGTACTCGACACCGAGTGTTTCGCTGCTGTGTTCCCAGGTCTGTTACGAGCATGTGCTTCCGCTATCACACCAGTACACGCTTGCTAGTGCTTAGCCACGACCTTTACAGCTCCTTTTGGTTCCTTCCACAGACTCTTATTCATGCTTGGCAGTAAAACACACCAGCGCAGAGAGTTTAATTGTGTTTGTCCCGGACGGCTGTGTCTCACTGGCAAAGCGTACCACGGACAGCACGCTGCAGCCGGCATTTAAATAAACACAAACATACAATCCGGATGGGAAACTCTCACCACCACTACCCCCCAGTCAGGTCACATGATGGGCAGCCACAGATGGACACATCTAATACACACTTGGCCCGGGGAGTGCAGCGGACAGCGTCCAGTCAGAAGGTGGGAAACGGCAAGTGGAGAATTCCAGAGAAGCCGAGCCATTTTCCACTGAGACCTGTGCCAACCCTTGAAGACAGTCTGACAGTCCTTTAAGACAGTCTACCAGCCCTTGAAGACAGTCTGTCAGTCCTTTAAGACAGTCTACCAGCCCTGGAAGACAGTCTGTTAGTCCTTTAAGACAGTCTACCAGCCCTTGAAGACAGTCTACCAGCCCATGAAGACAGTCTGACAGTCTTTTAAGACAGTCTACCAGCCCTTGAAGACAGTCTGTCAGTCCTTTAAGACAGTGTACCAGCCCTTGAAGACAGTCTGTCAGTCCTTTAAGACAGTCTACCAGCCCTTGAAGACAGTCTGACAGTCTTTTAAGACAGTCTACCAGCCCT
>JAODJX010000007.1:9412365-9423259 GCA_026776945.1 Isichthys henryi | reverse complement strand
TGAGCTATTAGTTAAGTTCTCCCCAAATGAGCTTGATGGGCCGAATGGCCTCCTCTCGTTTGTAAATTTCTTTTGTTGTTATCATAAAGAATAACATATATATATAGATACTAAGCACCAAGTATTTTAGCCCTGATCTTCCTTCGAAGTCAGACCCCAGTCATGTTTTTCCAGAAAAGTCATTGGTAGGCCAACACAACTTCCAGTGTTGAGATATGGCTTTCAAAATGCATGTTATAAAAATCAGGGCCAGGCTGCTTTTGAAAATGAGCCCCTACAGCCAGGTTTCAAAACACAGGGTTTCCTTTCGTTTGGGCCCCTGCTGCCCAGTGCAACAAACACCAAGAAGGGCAAAATGCCGCACCTACAGTGCGACCCCCATAACGCCGGGCCCTGCATTCCTAAACAGCAAGCCGCAATTCCCCAAGCAGCCAGCATCTGTGCCATTTTAAACATATAATTATCAAGACTCAACAAGCCTGTTTCTCCAGCGTTACGATAATTATGGAAAAGCTACATGGTTTTGTTGTCATCTTTGTTCCTCAGTCTCTTCACTGGAAAACTCAACTGAAAAAACATACATACACCCACTTACAGCCAGGCTGGAAAGATTCTGGAAGATAGGGTGCCACGGCCCGAATCCAGCCCAAATAGAAACACTCCAGATCAATAAAAAGGTAACAATGTTAAAGGTTTTCCCCGAGAGGTTAATGCAAGCTGCTCCTCATTCTTCAGCAGAGTCTGATTCATCTGTGGGGCTGATTTCAAATGGGTGCAATTACCCAAACATTAACTCTATACAGAGGTGCAGAGCTGTACTTGTCTTGGGCCAAAAACTGCAGGCCAATTTCAACTGTTGTATCAGATTTCAGTATTAAGTTGATTACGCTTTAACTAACTAAAATCCATTGATGTTGTCGTTACTGTTGAATTTTGGTAAGCAATTCCGATTGGCTCAAAAACAGCTGACCTGTTGCCATCTTGGGAAGTTTGGCCCGAATAACAAGGAGACCTCAGAGTCCAAGGGAGCCCCAGGGAGCCCTAGAGAGCCCCAGGGAGCGCCAGAGAGCCCTAGAGAGCCCCAGGGAGCGCCAGAGAGCCCCAGGGAGCGCCAGAGAGCCCCAGGGAGCTCCAGAGAGCCCCAGGGAGCTCCAGAGAGCCCCTGGTCCTGGCAGAGCCCTGCAGGGATGGAGATTAGTTTGAGTGTGTCATGATGCTGGTGAACTTTTTAAGAATACTAGGCAGCCACTAAAAAAATGTAAGTCATTGCAGTTGCTTTGGAAAGACAGTATTTAATATGAAATTTGGAGCAATTACTCTACCTTTCCTACGGCTAGATATTTCACGAATCAGTTCAAGTCAAACGTCTTGCCCAAGGGTACGATACATCAAAACATAAAACCTTTGAATGTTTGAAGTTTTCATAAATAGCACACATAAAAGATGGTACTGTATAGCCTTCTACACAGCTAGGTGATATGGTGTAGCCCACTACACCCCTGAGCTATATGATGTAGCCTAAATCATAATAAAAAGTACAGAAAAGCAAATACATAAACAAGTAACATAGTTGTTTATCATCATTATCAAGTATTACACACACTGTAGATGACTGTGTTATACTTTCATAGGGTTGGCAGTGCAGTAGGATTGTTTACACCTGCATCACCACAAACATGTGAGTAATGCAGTGCGCCATGATGTCACTAGACAATCGGAATTTTCCAGCTCTGATATAATCTTATGGGACCACCGTCATATATGCAGCCCATCATTGATGGAAATGTCGTTATGCAACATATGACTAGTAAAAAATACACTGCTGGCATATAAAGGTGTACAGATGTTTACTGTAGAATCTGAAATGGAAGAAATGTGTGCAAGTCATCTGTGCTTAGAACTGAGGTTACGACGTGATAGCAGAGGCAGCAAGTGTGACCGACGTCTGCTTTATAAGATGCTTGTGCAAAAGTATGTGGGGAAATGGGGCAAAGGAATGTCAGATTAAGAGGGAGAGATTCATCAAGGGATGGAATGTAATTAAAATTACATCTGCTCCACTCAAAAGGACGGAGGAGAATTTCTGAGGAAAGTCTCACTTTAATGGAAACAGCATTAGAGTGAACTCACTGTTTTGAGTGAAAAAACGCCAAAACATTAAGACTCGAGGAACTCGAGGTGCCTGTAACATTGTGTCTGAAGTATCCATCTTATTTACCTGCATAGTGTTAGTGAGGAGCCTCTCTGGGCGGGTTCTCCTCGGCCTGTGATGAAGACATTACATTTAATGTGCTCTTTCTGGTAATGTGTCTCTCCCAGTGGCATGCTGGTGAGTAGTAATTAGTTATACTGTTCTCCGGGGAAAACTGGCATGCAGAAACCAGCACATTAAATCAGGGGGATGTTAGAGAAACATTTTACGAAAGCAAAGTCACGCTGTTTACCACGGGACTTCAGCTCAGTAAAATGAACGTTCCTCGCTGCTTTTGCTCAGACTGCTACGGAAGCCGCTCTCCACATCAATGCACACAAATTTCAGTCTGACACATTTCACTGATGTGCTCCAAAGAAAACTTCCAGCGACACCTTCTGAGTGACCAAATCCTGCTGCGTGAAGTTAATATGAGTAACGTTAACATTCGCAGAAAGATTGAAGCGAGATTTTAGCAGGACTTATTAGGACGTAATTTCCAATGTACTCTCTTTAGCAAATCACTGATGTCACACATGTGTTTCTCATGGTCAGAGCTGTACCTACAGTGTATCTATTGACAACAAGGTCTGAAGGAAGAGCATGAGTGATAGTTTCATTGTACGAGACACGTGACAATACACCGTTGAACATAAATAGTACAATTAGATAACTATAAATATGTATGTTTTACGATTTATGTCTTTTTGTTGGTTCCAGTTTAATATATTTGTTAGTTTGCCTTGAGGAATGGCAGCTGGGATTGGGTGAGCCCTAGGGAGAGGCGGCTGCGTTGATTGGCCGCCGGTGAACTCGTCAGCCTGCTCGGCATGCTGGGAGATGTAATGACTGCAGCATGGTCCACATCAGGCCTCACATCTCGGATTACCCATGACAACTGGATGCTGAGCAGTTCTAATTTAGGCAACTTTGTTTATAACCCCATAATACATCCAGTATTGTAGAGCTGGCAGATTGGGGAGGGCAACTTCATGAACAACTCTTTCCGAGATCTGCCTGCCGGTCCACCGTCTGAAAACATCCTGTTAATGAGAGCCCTTCTACTGCAAAACCCTGGAAATGGGTTTGCCTCATTCATACAACCAGGGGAAGAAAAAGGCCCTGACTTGGGCGTAGGTTTCCGGAAGCTTCCTAAAGAGCGGTCCGGATGGCAGCTTGAAGCGGACCTGAATGTACGAGTTCCCCTCTCTTCTGGTTTTTCACAGAGTGGTGTGAAAGGAAAGTGGGCATGCGTGACTGGCACATTGCTGGGCCCTGAGTAATATCTTTAAGGCAGCCTGTAATTACGCAGGGAGCAGCTACGTGGGATGGAGGGGCCCAACCCGCCGCCTTCGCTGCTCCCAGCACAGTGCTCATGCCTGCCCGCCGCGCCGAGCCAACATCTGCCACATCCTGTTTGGCGATCATGTCATCAGCGACACAGATGTGACACCTGAGAGCCAGCCTAATGAGGATAATAATGATAATAATGATGACATCACAAAGTCGTGGAGCAGTCGTGCAGGCTTTGCGTAACTATTGCCGTCCTGCACAGGCCGCAGGCCGGCTTTTGGGTGGCCGAATCCCTGCAGTCAATAAGGAGGCCATGGTTAGGGACACTTGGACGCATCTGCTGCTTTTCAAACGTGTGCCAGTGTACCAGTTCAGTCGGACAAGACCGGCCTGATTCATTTTTCGTGCCATGTCTGCCTTGGGAAGCGCGAGGTGGCCGGGGGGGCTCCAGCTATGGTTACACCAAACTGGGGAAACTTAACGTGCAGATCCTAATAGCTAGCCTCAGCACACAAAGACTTTAAGTCCAGTAAAACTTTTTAGGGGGTCTGGCGATTGCTTTCGAACACGCCAGGGCTTTCCGGAATGTTCTCTCCACATTGCTCATGTGCGACCCCTACGGAGTGCACTATCTTTCAATTAGTACGGGCACGAGCCTTTGAAATGTGACCCACGTCCAGTCAAAGACAGCCACGTTCAACCTAATTAGATGATTATAACCAGAACATTATTTTAGCTCGAAAGAGGGGGGAGACATCATCCTGTGCTGGGTCAGCTACTCCAAACCTGGACCAGACTTTTCAAACAAACTCCCAAATCCTTGATAAAGACATTAAAAATGCTTCTCCGTGTAAAACATAACAGCAATCAAGCCATTTAAGAGAAATTAAATGGCAGCGTTTCTCACAGCTCTGCACATATATGCCTGGAACGACTGAGTGAGTTAATCCTTTTCGAGGTGGAGCACAGACATTCACGGAAATGGAGGGATATGGTAAAAAATCCCAGGGATCCTCACTGCTAAAAACTGAGGAAGAGAAGGGGAATGATGGATAGAAAGAGATCCAGAGGCGGAGAAAAGAAAGACATGGAGAGAGAGGAATAGTGCCGAATACAAAGGAAAGTAAACACAAAGCCCTACCAGACACGACTCACTATAGTTGCATGAAAGAATAGATTGCAACCATGGCAACAGTACACACGCAGTCCAATGTGCAGTCATCATTCAGATACAGTGGCTCCTGTCTGCCTCTTTACTTCCAGCTCTCACTCTAAGGCCAGTATATGACTCAACCCCCCCCCCCCAAAAAAAAAGGAACAACTTTCAACCCCTAACACCTACCTGAGGTCATAAATCACAGTGCATTTACTGATTCGGCCTTTTCCTGCTCAAACGCCTCTCCTCTATTCTAAGTAACCTTTGACACGGAAGAAACATCAGTAAGAAGTTGCTTTCTGCTGTGGATTCTGGGTAGATTGCATTCTGCAGCACACTCAGGGGGGTGGGAAGGTTTTGGGGTGTATGGAAGCATCGAGACCTTAAAAGGTTAGCAGGACTGAGACAACTGCCACCGAGGCTTTGGGGACTTCACCCACCCCAGCCATATTTTTAGCTCAGCTGTAACCATAGCGGTGCTGTCATTGGCCAAGACGATCTTTCTCTTCCCAACATGAAAAGGCTTGTTAGTGGTCAGTGGAAACGTCATTTCTGCATACCCTCCTGGCAGGAGTGACTGCAATTTAGGATGTGGAACAAAGGCGAGCGAAGCCTTTTGCCTGAATGAAATCTCAAGCGTTACATTTTAGCGGTCAATCATATATATATAAAAAAAGTCTAAAAACAGAAAATGCCTTTGAGATATTTTATTTAAATGCTCTGCCCCATAATTATGCGGGAAATGACTCTGTGTTTCCATTGTCAAAACACCAGGAGGCTCACTTTAACACAGGCTGAGCTCAGAAACCAAATGAATTTATGCAAGAAGAGCAATTTACACGAGCGGTGCGGCAGTTCCCTCTTCTCAGACCATTTCATCAAGAATTTAAGTGTGAACACTCCACCAGATACCCCCCCTTCCAAAAATGATGAAAGACAACATCTCATGTGGCAATAAAAGTGTACTTGACTCAAACTGTTTCAGTAAATTTGGAGCTCCACAGTTCCTACGGTAATCAAACAGCTGAGAATTTCCACCGACCGGTACAGAAGCCTCCATTACAGGAAGACAGTGTGCATTGTCTCTTCTTGTGGCTCCAAAGGTCAGTGTTTCCCCATCCAGTCCTCTGGGACCCACAGACGATCCACGTTTTTGCTCCCTCCTACCTCTCTGCCAGACAGTCCACATTTTTGCTCCCAGAGGTTGGACGGAGCAAAAATGTGAACTGTCTGCGGGTCCCTGAGGACCAGATTGGGAAACACTGCCATAGGTTAAGCCAGCTGTCTCTGTCCTTTCAAATGGCGCCTGAGTGTGGCAGGGAAATTCCCCACCAACTCTGACCTCATCCAAACATCCTTAAGGGCTCCATGCTGCCCTGCTCACTCTCCTGACAAGGAAGGGCTCATGCCAATGGGAGATATGAGTTTCCTTCGCTGTTAAAATTCGAAGCTCCATGTAAGTGCTCTAAACTGCCAGTGGTATATTGTGCAATTATAAATTATTATTATTTTCATTATTAAAAGCCGGGGCTTATAAAAAAAGAATTATTATTGACTTAAATAAAGCCTGGCAGTGCTTTGCACTAAAGGCACATATGCAAGCTAGCTCCACTACAGCAGCTACAATAGCAAAATTATACTGCAGCACGTACAGCCTCTACCGTAATGACGTATCCCAGTGCCAGCAGGCCTCGTCAAAAATGGCAGCCTGGCACTTCAGAAATACCACAAGGATGATGTAAACAGGCAGGGTGGTAGTTACAGTTTTGGGGCCTGACAGGAAGCCTCCCAAAACTGTGCCCTTATCCGCAGAGACCCTCTGCCTCCTGAAACTGTGCCTCTATCCGCAGAGACCTTCTGCCTCCTGAAACTGTGCCTCTATCCGCAGAGACCCTCTGCCTCCTGAAACTGTGCCTCTATCCACAGAGACCCTCTGCCTCCTGAAACTGTGCCCCTATCCGCAGAGACCCTCTGCCTCCTGAAACTGTGCCCCTATCTGCAGATACTCTCTGTCTCCTGCAACTGTGCCTCTATCCGCAGAGACCCTCTGCCTCCTGAAACTGTGCCCCTATACGCAGAGACCCTCTGCCTCCTGAAACTGTGCCCCTATACGCAGAGACCCTCTGCCTCCTGAAACTGTGCCCCTACACACAGAGACCTTCTGCCTCCTGAAACTGTGCCTCTATCCGCAGAGACCCTCTGCCTCCTGAAACTGTGCCTCTATACACAGAGACCCTCTGCCTCCCATCATGTCTTTCTTCGCTCATGTTACATGGCGACACAGAAGAATAAAAGGATGCTGCATGATCACAAAATGGCTGAAAGAAAAACAGGGAATAGGGCAGTTCTTTGCGTTTAAAGTGAACCTGTAATCCAAAGTCTGCTAGCACACTAAAATATTATGTTTTTATACTAAAGTGTTGGGTACGATCATTATGTTTATGTACAGAATGGTTATTATAATACTGGATAATATTGGTTTACTTGCAGTGGACACTCAGGCCATTGCTGGCTATACTTTCCGATAGAAAAGAACTCTTATTTTTTTGTACTGTGTACTTAGCTCAGTGCTACAGTCAGGTCAAATGAATGACCTGAATTTTGACTCACAGTCAGTTTGTCCATTTGTTGTCTGTCTGAATGTGAAACAGAGCTGGATTCTCCCCAGAAAGACATAAAAAAAGAGTAAATCAACTGGGGAAAACAGGGAATCTGCAAATCCAACCCCACCGGCAGGAAATGCAAATGACATTACTGCACACACTGCAAAATGGAAAAGGTACCAAACATTAACATCTCATTTTTAGAGTGTGGAGAGGATGGTGATTATGATGAAAACTTCAGACTGCATGACTGGCACAGGGAGAACTGCCACGGCTCATTGATCACATAAGTTATAATTGTGATTCATCTTCTTTAATTATAACTAAAGTGTGCATCCCAGAATATGGAATAGTAGTAAAATGTCAGAGGACTGACTGACTTAGAGAGCTTTTATAAACAATTGCCTTGCACAGTTAATCTGCACAGTGCTACACTTTACCTGCTCATGTAAAATTACATTTTTATTGATGTAATCCATGTCGCCTGAAGTGTCCCTCTGAGCTAGCAGCGGGACGGACCGCAGAGACCGGAGACAGCCGGCACGGCTCCAGAACTGGCATGATCCTACAGGTGCCAGAGAAATTCCCAGCACACAGCTGCAGATGGTGTTCGTGGGCGGGGCCAGAGGGTTAAAACACCTGCAAAGAATGGCTTTTGTCGCATCCTAGGACTATATTTTAGGCTGCTGTTTTGCTGACACCCCCACCTACCACTCTTTTGACAGGTCAGATAGTTCCACTGCCCCCC
Source organism: Isichthys henryi (assembly GCA_026776945.1). NCBI lineage: Eukaryota > Metazoa > Chordata > Actinopteri > Osteoglossiformes > Mormyridae > Isichthys > Isichthys henryi. Next base: position 9,415,268 of record JAODJX010000007.1, on the reverse strand, counting down.
ACAATGCACCTGGAGGAGAGCCAGGGCTGCTGGTAATTCCGGCCCCTTATTGTGCTAAATCTGATGCGGACGGCTGTGCGAGCATTTCGCTGAGGGGCCTTTAACGTGCGCGACTCCTGGACAGTGTCGCTCGTGGAGACTGCCTCTCGCTGGACCTTGACCCTCACTGGACCTAGCCTCTCGCTGGACCTGGACCCTCACTGGACCCAGCCTCTCGCTGGACCTTGACCCTTACTAGACCCAGCCTGTCGCTGGACCTTGACCCTCATAGGACCCAGCCTCTTGCTGGACCTGGCCTCTCTCTAGACCCGGCCTCTCTCTGGACCTGGACCTTTACTGGACCTGGTCACTCTCTGGACCTGGACCCTCACTGGACCCGGCCTCTCTCTGGACCTGGACCTTTACTGGACCTGGTCACTCTCTGGACCTGACCTCTCTCAGGACCCGGAGCCTCACTGGACCCAGCCTTTCTTTGGACCTGGACCCTCACTGCACCCAGCCTCTCTCTGGCCCCAGCACCTCACTGGACCTGACCTCTCTCAGAACCCGGAGCCTCACTGGACCCAGCCTTTCTTTGGACCTCGACCCTCACTGCACCCAGCCTCTCTCTGGCCCCAGCCCCTCACTCCACCCGGCCTCTTGCTGTACTTAGATCCTTCATACTCCATCATCCTGGCACAGAAATAACCAGAAAAGGTTTTTTTTGCCTTTATTTGTGCCGTAATTCCTAGTTTTTAAGTTTTCTTTAAAGAGTGAAACCAGGGAACTGTTGTCGCTCGCAGCACCACTCCAGAGAGGAAACTGGCTGCGATGGTGGGGGGCGGGGATAGCGGCACTGGAGCGCAGTCCTGGCGCCCCCCCCTCCCCCGTCCCCCCATCAGATCTGTGTTTGTTGGAGATGCTATCAGGAGCTCTGTGGGTGGCGGGGGAGGCACTCAGGGAGAGCTGAGCCTGCAGGCTCCACCTCGGCAGCAGAGCAACAGAAACAGGGCCTCCCGTCCAGAGCAAAACCTCTCTGAGCAGATATTAAAGAAATGAGAGGGAGGTAACAGAGCAGTACGATCCTTTAGGTGAAGAGCCTGGCCAGTAAATAAGGGACACAGAATGGCTTCCCACTGTCACCCAGAGTGAGCCCCCCCGGCCCCCCATCCATTTTAATTTTGTACAAAATTTTTTAAATTTATTATTTATGAAAATAAAACTAATTACAAGCTCTGTGCTTCGGATTATCTGTGGTCCAAAGGGCCGCTGTTAGAGCCTGTTTTGGCTGAGCCATTTGCATTCTTTTGACTGATAAGATCTGTCTTTGAATGTGGAAATTTCCATCCTTGATTGGAACGGAACAGAAACAGAACGGAATGGATTGGAGGCGGTGTCTGCTCATTGGCTGGTGTGGGGGGGTTTAAAGGTTATTAAGGTGTTACTGACCACTCCCACAGGTGTACCGGTACAGACCCTTCTTACGGTTACACAGCGAGCGCAGGATCCAGGTGCGAGAGGGTGAGAGTGAGACAGTACGAAAGTAAACGGACTCTCTGGGACATTCCAGAAGATCTCGGACAAAACGAGAGCAAAGGAGAATCACTTTGTCTTTTTCGCGGGTTTTGCGATTCATTTTAACATGCATATTTAGCTTCTCAGCAGCTGTATTCTTCTAAATGAAGCTGACTTTGAGGCACAAGGAGCCTCTTGACACAGCTGTTTGGCAGACAGGATTGTAGGTCACACATAAATCCGTTCCAATACATTATTATTGTGTATAACAGATATAAAGTCAGACCTCTGTCTCTCTGAGGTTATGGGTTTGGCTCCAAAACAGTGTTTTGACCTGCATTTCTATTTTACTGCCGATTTCAATACACAGAGATGGGACACGTGTGACACCCTGTCTGTGTGGTTCATTACACACATCCTGCCCCGGCTTCTCGGACCTTCACCTTGAGCTGGCCGTGCCCCGTTAGTGGCGCCTGCTCCCTGCACGCCCTCAGCTTCCACGGATAGTACTTTCATTGAGGAGCAGTTGAATGGGAGGCACTGTAAACAGCGAGGCCCATGACAGACAGGCAGAGAGGAAGCAGCCAGGTTCAGGGTCAGAGTCTGCGATAGGCTGCACGCACATGCAGCAACACACAGACACACACTATGCAGGCAAAAGTACTGGGATACCTGGCCATTACACCCATGAGAACTTCTATGACACCCCATTCTAAACCCATAGGCATCAGTATGGAGCTGGTCCCCCTTTTGCAGCTATAACAGCTGACACTCTTCTGATGAAGTTTTAAACAAGATTTTGGAGTCTGTAGGGATTTCTGCCCATTCATCCAGAAGGGCATTTGTGAGGTCAGGCACTGATGTTGGACATGAAGGCCTGGCTCGCAATCTCCGTTCTAGCTCCCAAAGTTGTTTGATGAGGTTGAGGTCAGGGCTGTGTGGGCCAGTCAAGTTCTTCCAGACCAAACTCACCCAACCATATCTTGATGGACTTTGCTTTGTGCACTGGGGCACAGTCATGCTGGAACAGAAAGGAGCTTCCATAAACTGCTCCCAAAAAGATGGAAGCATAGAATTGTCCAGAATGTCTTGGTATGCTGAAGCATTAAGAGTTCCCTTCTCTGGAACTAAGGGGTCTAGCCCAACCCCTAACAAACAAGCCCATACCATTACCCCTCCTACACCATGATTTACAGTTGGCACAATGCAGTCAGGTAGGTAACGTTCTCCTGGCATCTGCCAAACCCAGACTCCTCCATCAGACTGCCACACAGAGAAGCGCGATTCGTCACTCCACAGAACACGTTTCCAGTGCTCCAGAGTCCAGTGACAACGTGCTTTACACCACTGCATCTGACGCTTGTCATTGCTCTTAGTGAAGTGAGGCTTGCATGCAGCTGCTCGGCCAT
>JAODJX010000007.1:9383782-9397997 GCA_026776945.1 Isichthys henryi | reverse complement strand
CCCTCAAACACACCCAGCTTTGCATTCCTCCGACAGGGAGCCGCTGCAGAGATGAGCTGAGGTCCCAGCTGTTACTGTGCTGCTTGCGTTGTGTTCCTGCTCAGCGGCGGCTAAGCGACCACCAGCCACCGACCCCGACGTGCTGAGCGGGCAGCGACTGAGGGGGGCTTTAAATGCAGGCAGGACATCCTACACACACACACACACACACACACGTGGGGCTAGGCCAGGTGGTAACGCCATCAGAGCACTACGGTCACACGTAACCCGTAGATCGCAGCAGCTTTGTTCAGGAACTTGTGTGGTTCAGCTACTTTGAGGTCAACTGTGGTCACCGAGGACTGCAGCCCAGGAGATGGCCGAGGGTTAGGGTCAGATTCACGGCGATACCCAAGCCAGGCGGAGTCCTCCGCCTCTCAAAGATGTCGTCTGCACCACATTCACAAAGACAGAGTTACATGTTAGCGAGTTCACCTTTAGGCTTCTCTCATGCGTTTAACGGATAATATCGGCACCGGCCATAGTCATTATTGGCTGAAATAAAAGTGAACGAGGCATGCAGCATGTGGGTCACCGTTACACCCAATCAAAGGAGCTGTCTTTTGGCACCCAGAGACATAAACCTGTCAGCCGCAGCGTTTGCTCCTCCAGGCACAGTCACAGCCCAGTTCCACATCTTCCAAAACCATGGCCGTCCCACCCCTCTGCTCCCCGCGCGGCCCAGTTGCGTGCATCCAGGCTGCATCGCGCTCGCACGCAGGGCACAGAGATTGCACGCAACAGCTAGATAAGACGGAGGGGTTTGCGCGATGCAGCCAGTCGCTGGCACGCTGATCCCCCCCCCACCTCGCTCACACACGATGTCACACACGCACACTATGAAATGTAATAACTTGTCCAGAAGTATGAGCGTGTTCAGTGTACAGCCGGCGTTTATAGGCATGTAGAACGAGGTGGTACCACTCTGAGAGGCAACTGAAGCTGCCCGCAGTGCTGTGGCCCAGGGTACTGCCTCATTAAATCCTCGTCACACCATCCTTTGTCATTCCAAATCAGTTTACTCTGCTTCATGAAATTAAATTGACTATATGGTGTATTTTGGAAACCCTGGTGCTGGCAATTCATATTACATTATAATTTATTATCCATCCAGCCATCTTCTGATCTTCTGTCTTAGGCAGGGTCGTGGGAGGGAGGGGGGCTGTAGTCTATCCCAGGCAGCAGAGGGCACACTGGGGGAGGGGGGGGGGGGTGATGGGTAAACCCTGCATGGCATTCTGGTTATTTTTATGTAATGTAATTTATTTTAATTATAGCCATAGTGTCATGATATTAATGTGAAGCATATAGTTGCGGATCTGCTACTCAAAGACCATCATACATGCATGATGGTGCAGTGGTTAACACTGTGGACAGGTTCCAGACTCCCCCGTGACCCTGAATAGGGTAAGAGGCTACAGGCAATTGATGGATAGCATTATACATGTTGTGACTTTTATTTTGACACTGGCCCTGGTGCTGGGGGGATAGAGGTCATTTTCAGTGCCTGATTAAAAAGCTGCAAACCACTGAATTTCTAGTCCATTGTTCCTTGGATATTAGTCACCCAAACTTCCATGCCTTACATTATTACAATTTAATATGCATGTTAAATTGCTGTACAGTTTGATACAGCATATAGTATTTCTTTTGTATAGAATGATATTTCAGTCTGGCGTGTATAGGGCTGCACTGCTTTGATTTAGTGATTTTGGGTTCTGCCCTTTGGGTTCGTAAAGCTGCGATTAGCCAGTCGCTTTGGGCAAAAGCTCTATGCGTATAAATCACATCATAAGCAAGAATTTCGTCAAGGATAAAAACAGAATTTAAGAGTAAAGTCCAGCTCATTTTTTTTTTACAGGTTTATGACCTTGGAGTTTAGGAGTATATAAAAACTGCAAGAAAATTGCAGTTCTTTTTTTGCACATTCATTAAAGTAATTAAAAGTTATTTTAAAAATGAAAATGATTTTGAGCATCAGCCAGAAATGATCTCATATGCTGGGTATCTGGTTACCTGGGGCATCGATGAACTTCTTCAAAGCATCCATCCTTCTTCAAGTCAAACCATCTTCACCAGGGGAATTAAGACCTGGGAGGGGCTGCAGAGCGGCTGAGCTCATGCTGTTTGTGTTTCCCTCCACGTCACGCATGTGCCACTGTCCCCAATACGGCTGATAACGGGAAATTGCAGACTCAGGCCCCGCCTGGGCCTGAAAGGAAGTGCCCTCTTCATGTCACTCACTGTGCCCTAGGGGCGCCGTCCCGCCGTGAGGAAATTCGGCAGTCATCGGGAGCCGTGTCATTAATCCTGATAAATGTTCTGGATAAAAATACCGTAAATGCATGCTGAAAATACACACTTAATCACCAAAGATCTTGCATCCCTCCTGTCTGTGCACAGTCAAGAAAAGCCTTTCAGATACGGGGGCGACAGCACATGTGAGATACAGGGAAAGGATGGGGGGTAAGTAGCCGATGGTCTCAGCTCAGAATCAGGCTCTTACACGGTTTCCTAAGCAACACGAGAAGGCGACAGTCCTCCAGTAATATGCCAGACTGCATTAGCAACTAAGCATTGGAGTAACATGGATAAGAGTGTGACCTAAGTGCCCAATCACAGAGAGGTGTTCACTGGAAAAGGTGCTCACTGGAAAAGGTGTCCACTGGTTACTCAAGAGCAGTGTCTCTGGAGCCACATTTCTGTGCTAATGTCACGATTCCCTCAGCAGGGGTGTGATGAGGGACTTCGGCACAGATGTGAAAATCGCAGGAGAGCAGAGAGGAAAAGTTTCAGCTCCGGAAAGCAAAAATCCGGACGCAGATTTAGTTTCAAATGACCAGGTATAAGTACTGTGTCACTGTGACTCTTTATACTCAGCTGGTTGGTTGAAACGAAATCTGGGTCTGGATTTTGACTTTCTGGACCTGAACTTTCCACCTCTGCAGGAGAAGGCTCTTTATGTAGCATAACTCAGGAGCTGAAGCGGCCAGGAGGACAGAGTTAGAATAGGATCACTTTCTGTGGATGGAATAACCATCCCATACATTAAGGGAGGGGGGAAATCAAATACATTTATTGTGTCGCTATTATTATCCACAGGGCTGTGAAACGCTGCCACACGTGTTCCCATGATGCCGTGGGCCCCATTTTCCACCATCAACCCAGATTCCACAAAAGAGGAAGTGTTGGTGTGTATCTGGCCAGTAACCCACAGCGATTGTGGCACAGAGTGAAGTTATGTTTATTTAATCTTCATTAATAAATTAAAAAGCCAAACACTGCTGTTCAAACCTAAAAATGGAATAATGGGCTCTGTTGTTCTTACTCTTCATCTCACAGTTCCTTGTTTTTCAGCTGGTTTTTCTGGATAACTGGGAATCTGCTCTAGCATTTAGCTTTCAGGATGAATGATATGGAACTTAGGGTTAGAAGCTAGGTGTTTTCCATAACTCACATCACTCTTTCCCGGCATAAGATCAGGGATTAACAAGCGCGCTCGACAGTCCGCCAGATGTGTAGACATTTCAGGAAACAGGAGAACATGAGGAGTGTCTCTGACGTGCTTTCAGTTAAGCCTCAGGCTGCCCTGAACCACGTCCTGCTCAGTATATCTGGATTTCATGTCCTCCAAGTCACCTGACTCTCATTTTAGCGTCACATGACAGAGGTCACCCTTCAGTTTATTGGGAAACGCTCTTGGGATGTCCCTGTCAAACAGGCTTCATTGTCGCTCCCAATGGACATTTCTTATGTCACCAAGGATGTCACCCTTAGCTGGGTTTCACGTCCAGGGGTCAGTGGCCCGAGGCTCTCCCAGGTTTTCCCTGGGGACCTGGGACAGGGACACAGCGATCTGGGGTCTTCAGATACAGTGATCTGGAGATACCTGGATTGTTGGGCTGATCTAGTACCTTGGTGAAGATGTCCATGTTAGCTCTGCTGTGTCAGGAAAGTGGTCCCCTAAATATTCATGTTGGGGGACCAGAAGGCACATAACGCTCCTACCACTCATCTGCATGCAAAATCTGTGCCATGCTGCGCCACGCTGCGAGCGTGCCTGGGCTGCGACATTGCCTGGGTGCTTGCCCAACGATTAGTGCAGCACAGACACTTTCCCCCAGCGATTCAGCACTTTTCAAACAAGCTCCCGCAGCGAGTGTCACCTTTGCATGGCAGCCGCGTTCACGCTGCATGAAGGAGCTGCCCAGGGCAGGTTGGGTGACATTAAAGAAGTCAACTGTGGCGATGCCTTCATAAGCATGTGCAGCTTTCCGAGAGGCTGCATTGTACCAGGGGGGATGGCTGTGCCTCTGAGACAGGCCTCCACTCTGCTCAGTACCTCCAAGACAGGCCTTCACTCTGCTCAGTGCCTCCAAGACAGGCCTCCACTCTGCTCAGTACCTCCGAGACAGGCCTCCACTCTGCTCAGTGCCTCCGAGACAGGCCTCCACTCTGCTCAGTGCCTCCGAGACAGGCCTCCACTCTGCTCAGTGCCTCTGAAAAGGTCATTTGGAGGTCAACAAGGTTCTGTATGGCACCACTACTGCTCCGGTTTCATTTCTATTTTTACCTCCAATATCAGAATCTGTCTAAAAAATGTTTGGGAATTTTAATAATATGACAGGGCAAGAAATTCCTTACAGATTTTAATATTCTGTTTTTTTAAAAGAACATCATTTTTAATTGGGAATATTAAAATTTTAAAAACAATTTTAGAATCAATGCATTTATTACACACTTATTACTCACAATAATTAAAGGATTATTATTTTGTGTAAATGGGGTGGCAAGATGTCTCACAGCTCCAGGCTGGGGTCTGACACGCTCTGTGTGTGTGTGTGTGTGTGTGTGTGTGTGTGTGTGTGTGTGTGTGTGTGTGCAGTTTGCGTGTTCTCCCCGTGTCTCTGAATTGTCCTTTTTACGGCCAATTGCCTTGTCATGTAGAGTAGCCAATGCGTCGCTCTCGCCATGAGCCTTTGTCCCATTGAGCATGTGGGGATCCCAGCAATCAGCTTTACTGGCAGAGCGTGGCCCCTATTTCAATGAGATTTGTCTGGCCCAGCAAATTGCACTCACACTCCATTGAATCTGAAAGGGGTACTGAGCTCCAGTGACGGGGTGCCGGTATCTGCTGGACGTTTCTGCCTTGTTCGCCGGCAGTGGCAGGCATACGGACAAGCGGCACCTGTGCTCCATGAAGTCAGATGAAGTAGGGGGCAGTGCAATCGCCTCGCTACATCTCGGGACAAACGGAGACCGTCTGACAGGTAAAGTGTGAGCAAAGGACAGGGAGATTGTGTACTACCAGTTGCTGTCCCTTCTGTTAATTTATCAGAGAGCACTTTATGATGTTATTTTCATGGCAAATGCATCAGAAATACATACTAGTTTTCCATTTAGTATCACTGTCAAGTTCATGGGGTCAATATATTAGGAAATCATATTCCAATAGTTTTTATATAATGATGCAAACAAAGTATACAATCTTGCTTTATGTATTTAATATCTTTTATTTCACAGGCTGTCATTGTCTCTTGCTTCTAAAAGCAGCAAATCTACTTTTGCACCATTTTCTGCCATCATTTCCTACACAGCTGCATGCGCAGACTGTCCCGACTTACAGTCTATGTAACCGACGGCAACTTGCACATACATATTTTTTTAGAATAAATATATGAAAAAAACAAACTTCATGTAGCCTTATGCCCAGCAACAGCTAGCCGGTGCGTGCCACACACTGTACAGTGCCACCGGAAAGCACTGCACTGTACAACCACCCAGTCTCATTCTCGTACCTAAAAGTCAGTGTCATCATCCTATTCTGACATAAATCCATCTCAACATGCAACCTGTCAGCTGCAATGGAGCCCAGTTCTCAGTGGGGGACAATCTGCATGCAGTTTGGTTGCAAATCAATTATCAGTGTCATCTCTTAAGTTTCTGAAGGGGACATCAATGGAGGTAAGAGAAAACCTAGAAACAAGGGAACATTTTAAGGATGACCGGTGGAAACTGGATGTAACTGTATTTGGTGTGAAAATGCTTTTTGCTAAGCATGCAGATAAGTGTTGGGTCTCTGAGGATCCACCTCACTGGCTGCAGTCCTCTGGTGTAAAGCAGCAGCCTCTGAAGGCCCCCTGTGTGCAGGTGTGGCAGACTGGCGAGGATAACCATGCTGTCGCAGGGAGTCCCGGACTGGTGCCAAGTGCTCATGCTGGTGCTGTGTCTGTCTGCGGCTGAAGACTTCCAGTGGACCAAGAACGAGCGGGGAACCTTCTATTACGGCACTTTTCCGACTGGTATGGCGCATGGCAAAATGCCACTCTCATGAAGATCCTGCCCATGCTGACATTAGCTTCTGCCACAGCTCAGTCTGAGCTGCTTGTAATGTTGTTGCAAGTTTGCTGCAACTTGTATCTCTGTTAAATCTCACAAGTATAAGATTAGGATAGGAGTTCAAATTGTTAAAAACTAGTAAGAAAGGATTTGGACCCAACATGATGTGGTCTTGGTGGCTCAGTGGGTAACCCAAGCACCCTGGGTTGGGGGGTTTGGAACCAACAATGATGTGGTCTTGGTGGCTCAGTGGGTAACCCAAGCACCCTGGGTTGGGAGGTTTGGACCCAGCAATGATGTGGTCTTGGTGGCTCTGTGGGTAACCCAAGCACCCTGGCTCGGGGGGTTTGGACCCAGCCATGATGTGGTCTTGGTGGCTCAGTGGGTAACCCAAGCACTCTGGCTTGGGGGGTTTGGATCCCACCTTGGGCTGTATGTGTACAGAGGGTCCTTTATGCTCCCTAGTGACCCTCACCCTTGTCCTCTTTACAAGGATTTTCATGGGGAGCCGGCAGCTCAGCCTATCAGACAGAAGGAGCCTGGGACAAGGATGGCAAAGGCATGAGCATTTGGGATGCGTTCTCCCACAAGAAGGGGAAAATACTCATGAACGACACGGGAGACTCCAGTTGTGAGGGGTACTACAAAGTCAAGGTGAGTAAAGCTGAGGTCCCACAAGGCTCTCAGGCCTCCTATGCCAAAGCATCTGTGGTCGGCGGGTAAAGGAAAACCAGCCAGAACAGTAACAGAACAGAGTTCCAATAAAGAGCCGCATTCCGGTTCCCAGATGCATTCCTGATGTACGTGTTACCACATTAAAGACATTACAGACATAAAAGAGCCACACAAGCTCCTAGGTCCATGCACAGCTGCTTCAGCCAAATGTTTAGAGAGGCAACTCTTAAAGGGGCGGCTCTTAAAGGGGTGACTCTTAAAGGGGAGGCTGTTAAAGGGGAGGCTCTTGAAGCTTCAAGACAACTGACAGCTATCTGTCCATTTCTCTTTGCAGGATGACATTTCCTTAATGAAAGATCTGAAGCTGACCCACTATTGCTTTTCTATCTCCTGGCCCCGACTCATACCCACTGGAATCAAATGTAAGATACAGCATTGTCAAAAGAACGCATCATCTGTAATATTAAAAGCAGTGACAGATTCTGGAGGCAGAGCTAATTTAGTCTTGTTTTTGAAGCGGACCATGTCAACGAGAAAGGAATAGAGTACTATGACAATCTGATCGATCTTCTCCTGGAGAGCAAAATTACACCCATTGTCACGCTGTACCACTGGGATCTTCCACGGGTAATCCACACCGCGGCTTGCAAAGATCATGCTAGGATAGGTGCAGCTTGATTGCGTTATACAACCAAACAGTCCCTTCATATCAGGGTCTATTTGCTTAGGTGTTACAGGACAAATATGAAGGCTGGCAGAACATCAGCATGGTCAGTTACTTCAACGACTTTGCCAACTTATGTTTTGAGAGGTTTGGAAACCGAGTCAAGTATTGGATCACATTCAACAACCCGTGGGTATGTTTCCTTTTTTAAACCACAATGGCCGCCACGTTTAGCGATGGCTGTATCCCCGACAGTAACGGCTCACGTGTCTGCTGCAGTCTATAGCCGTGGAAGGTCACGAGACGGGGGAACACGCGCCTGGGCTGCGGCTGAGAGACACGGGGCCTTACAGGGTGGCGCACCACATGATCAAGGTGAGCAATCCCTGAAGCGGCCCTTTAGATCAAAAACACAGACCTTCTGACCTGAGCATAGGAAGTGGTGATCTCAGTAGAAGATGCCTTTAGCACTGGGCACCTGACTCAGAAGTGTGTTAAAAAAAAAACACTTATCTGTTTTCTCTCGTTCCCAGGCGCATGCTAAAGTTTGGCACACATATGACACCCAGTGGCGACACAAACAAAAAGGTAAACGGTCCTTACTGCCCTTTATAGGTCATGTGGGGAGACTAGAGAAGTACCTCACTGATAACTGCTGCCCAGCAGTGAGGATAGCAGTGACCAGCAGGGGTAACATTAGTGATGCAGAAAGCAAAAGACCGTGCACCATCATTCCCCGCAGGCCTGCTTGGTATCTCTCTGTCTGGGGACTGGGGAGAACCCGTTGATATCACTAATCTGAAGGACATCGAAGCAGCTGAACGATATGTCCAGTTCTCCCTGGGCTGGTTTGCAACACCCATCTTTCATGGGGACTATCCACAAGTGATGAAAGACTACATTGGCAAGTCATATCTCACTCTGACACCCGGTCATAGGTCTCCAGAGAGTCACTGCAAGAGAAAGTAAGACTTTACTGGATTCCAGTACGGTCCAGGATATGGTGGTTCTCATCCTGAGGCATGTTCTTCACACCCAGGGAGGAAGAGCGCTGAGCAGGGTCTGGGAAGTTCACGACTGCCAACCTTCTCGGCCCAGGAGAAGAGCTACATCAAGGGCACCAGCGACTTTTTGGGTGTGGGCCACTTCACCACCCGGTACATCACACAGAAGAACTTTCCTTCTAGCCGTGGCAATAGTTACTTCACTGACCGAGACCTGGCTGAGCTCGTCGACCCTCATTGGCCTGACCCTGGATCAGAGTGGCTCTACTCCGTACCCTGGGGCTTCCGCCGGCTGCTCAACTTTGTTAAGGTTTATAACGGGGCACCAATGCCTTCTCTTTGTCTCAGCCCGATGGACTGCATTTCCATTCCATCTGACATACCATAGACATCGCATCTGATATACCATAGACATCGCATCTGAAATACCATAGACATCGTATCTGATATACCATAGACATCTTACATTCATAAGCTGCAGTATGGGTCTCCTAAACTAAGGCGTTTTCATTTTTATGGACATGGTGCAACAGCAGTAAACGTTGTCTTCTGCTCAGACCCAGTATGGAAACCCCATGATCTATGTGACAGAGAACGGCGTGTCGGAGAAGATGTTGTGCACAGAGCTGTGCGATGACTGGAGGATTCAGTACCACAGGGATTACATAAATGAGATGCTGAAAGGCGAGTTTTCTTTCAAATGCGGTGAGGCTTCTCTGGTCAAGAGGGTGGATTTTCAGGAGTGATGTTATGCTCAAGTTCATATGGGACAACATAACCATGAAGGTTTGATTTCTAAACAGCATGGAGACTATTTAAAATCGAAACAGTAAAGGTCATCTTCTTGTGTTCTCTAACATGTAGCTATCAAGGATGGCGTGAACGTCAAGGGCTACACGGCATGGTCCCTGTTGGATAAGTTTGAGTGGGATGAAGGCTATTCTGAGCGGTTCGGCCTGTACTACGTGGACTTCAGGGACGAAAACAAGCCACGATTCCCCAAGGCCTCAGTCCAGTACTACAAACAGATCATCAGCGCCAACGGCTTCCCCAATCAGAGAGAGGTAAGCATTTGTCAGGAGGGGAGAAGAAACGACTCAGGTGCTGAAACAGAACAAAAGGCCCAAAGACCAAATGAGTCCACCAGCAATTAAAAATCAATCAAGCAGAGAAGATCGCATTCCGGAAGCACGGAACAATCATGATCGTATCTGATAGGTCATTTCGTCTCTGCATTTATGTGGCGTTGCGTTAGAGCATCAAAACCTGGCAGTTTTTTTGTAAATATTTAGAGTGAGAATCCTCACCTAGAGACTAATGGGTTGGCTTATTATCTGGTTCCAGGTACTCCGGTTTCCCCCCACAGTCCAAAAACATGCTGAGGATAATTGGAGTTACTAAATTGCCCGTAGGTGTGCATGTGTGAGTGTGCCCTGCGATGGGCTGGCCTCCCATTGTGGGTTGCTCCTCGTGCCCATTGCTTCCAGGATAGACCCCCCGCGACCCAGTAGGATAAGCGGTTTAGAAAATGGATGGATGGATACTGAATGAATGATGTATTTCAAATGGTTGGTGCAGGTTGAAAGCTGGAAGAGGAAGGCGACCGAAACCTGCTCAACCAGCAACCAGCTGCTAGCAACGGGTCAGTAAACATCCTTGCAGCACTAACCCTTTGTCCTTGTACAAGGACCAGTATCACCAGGGGCAAACAAAAAAATATTCTCCCTTCAAGATTGGAAGATTGGCCAATGAGATTCCTAAAGGAAGCTATATTTAACTAATTGGTTAATGGACGACCCAACAGAAAAGCCTGAAAATATACCAAACAACTGTTATGTCCGGCCCATTATTTCCACCTGACCCTCCAGTCTCCCCCTTTCCTTGCTCTGATGAGCCACGTCTGTTGCTTGTTGTCCCTCATTAGTGTTTGTATTAAGCACCTATTTGTTTCGTCCATCCCAGTCTGGTCATTGACGTTGCTTCCCGCGTTTCCCTGTGTCCTTCCCCGTTCTCACCTTCTTGTTTTGACCCCTCATGGTCTAATTTGTTTCCCTGCTTCCGTTCAGTTAAATAAACCCCCTTTATTGTCTAACACCTGCCTTCGAGTCCTTTGTCCCGCATGCAGCAGGTCAGGTATTACAGTATCTAACAGGGTTTTTTTTTTTGCCCCTCCAGCTAGAAGAAAAACCCAGGAAAATAAGAAACACACAGAAATGCAAAAGCTTTGGCCGGTGCATGATGAGGTTTAGATACTAGGGTCTAATTAGTCGATGTTTTCTTCTCGTCTTGGCCAGGTTTTAGAATGAAAACAAGAAGGGAAGTAAACATGGCAGAGCAGAGAATGGCTTCAATTGGGCTATTGACTGAGACTGACTGGGACTTTCAAATCAGCCAAAAAAGGTGGATGAAACTGCCTTACATGTGACTGCAGAAAATGAGCGGAAAAGTGATTTGAGCGTGTGGTATCTGAGGTTCCGTTGTTTACTGTGGTTTTATGGGTTGTGCTTCTCCATAACATCCTGTCAGAGTATCACCCACTGAAGCTCTGAGACGTGCTCTCCAGTTTCCAGTGCTGAGCCCTACGCCAGTGATGCTCTGCTTTATAAAACAAACAGCCTGGAGCTGATCCAGCCGTCCAGACCGGCTTGTTCCGCATGTTATTGCTGTGCACTGATTGAGGATGTTGCATATCCTGCGACACAAGGCATGCTCTTCTCCACTGCTGTTCCCCTTTAAAGTCGCATGTGTCAACAAAGTTTATTGGAAAACACATGTGCCTCAAGGAAAGATCTGGGTCATTGAAACCAGGGATTCAACATCTGTCAGTGGTAGCATTAGACTGTGTTCGGTTCCTGATCCCGTTCCTTTACCTCTGACAACTCAGCCCAAATGCCTGCTGCTGACAACGTGGGTAAGATGGCTGCTTATACAGTAAGAAACTCATTGATTATACTTTCTACTGTACTGAAAATGGCAAGCAAAGGGAGGTTATAAGCAGAATAGGTGCAGTGCTCTACAAAGGCGAAATAAGAGGCGTGCCAGATTCACAAGCTGCTTTATGAAACATCTTATATATTTATAATCTAAAACAGAGACCCTTTTCTAAAAAAAATGTTTCTTGTCAAGGATTTGCCTGTATTAAATGGCACTGCGGTCCCCAAAGAGTTAATGTGACTTAAATCACATGCAATCTTCTCTTTTTAATAGAGGAACAGTGGACTGCTGCTGCAAATATACTAAAACTTATTTATGGTAAGCAGACCCACACAGCTGACTGAAATGCACTGCAAAATATGGTTGACTACTTGAGCTGAGTGTAGGTTACCTTATAGGTTACAGCTTATAGGTTTGCACAAACAGACAAAAGATGAAACCTTTATTAAACAGGGCAGAGAGCAGGCACGCTTTATCATTCAGATGTCGTGTGTCCAAATGTTTGTGATATAAAAGAGCTTTTGGAGTGCAGCTGCTGGCTAATGGCCTGTGTGGTTATGTGTTGCAGACCCCCTGACCAGTCACATGGAGATGGTGACCGAGATTGTCGTTCCTACCGTGTTCACCCTCTGCATCCTCCTCAGTGCTGCCTTCCTAATGTTTCTGCTGCGTAGGCGAAACTAAACCACCGCTGCATGTGAAGTGCTCCACCACACACGTGCATGAACAGACACAGGTGGCTGCGATGCACTGTCTGCATCAGTGCAGCGTAGCCAAGCTGATAAGATGGACCGTCACATTAAGGACTATTCCTGTAATGGTTGCCTCACATCCATAAGACGCATTTTGCTTGCATGTTGTGTTTTTTGATTAAATTATTGGCAAATTTCAATGTGGAGGGATTCAGGCTCGAGTTGCAGTGTGGAGATTAAGATGATTGAGGCTTTTGTTGTGAAAATAAACCTTTAAAGTTGGTGAAGAAGCAGTTTAGAATCGCCTAAACTATTAATCAGGGATCTGCAGATAGCAGGTAAAATGTCTTCTTGATAAAATATGAAAACATGAATTTAAGAATAGGTGTATAATAGGAGGCTTGTCGTGAAAAGCCAAAGAAAATCTCTAAATGGCTACAAATAGCAGTGGTGGGGACTGTAACCCCCCCCCCCCACCGCCACCACCATGTCCCTAAGGCCTCAATAAGTCTGTAACTTAAGCGGTTTTTTTTCTTTTTGTCTAAAAAAGCTCAGAGCATAATAATGTAATAACGATCATTTGACGTACAGAGTATTTCACGCATGAGGCTTTGGGATTGTCATGACACTGTGCTCGATGAATTCAACTATTCTAAATTTCCCTAAAAAATGCTTTGAAGTGACAGAAGTAAAGATATATCTGTATTTCTGTTTACAATCTTGAAAGACCAAAATGAAAAAGCATATGTTAATAGCCAAAATGAAAGTAGCCGTCCGTCTGATAAGTACTTTTCCAGTTGTAAGTCATGATGAACAGATGTGTTTGACAAGAAGCAAAGAGCACAAGGCAGGATAAACTACAGATCTGACAAACTCACAAAATGACAAGGGGCAAATGTCCAGTTTCACAGTAAAAAAAACCTAAAAACCCAGGTCAAATTAAAGACTGAAATAAGGAGAAAATGAAAAACACTAAATATATATATAGAACAATAAAACGAGATCACGAAGCAAGTACTTGATCACTCCTTCCAGCAGATGACGCTGTTTCCTAAATATTAAAATATTGTAAACGCAGACGGGGCGGCATTTCATAACCAAGATTTATAAATACCTGAACTGTACTGAAAAATATTCTTGCTTATGAAAGTATATGCAAGTCAGAATTTCAAGATAGAGTTTCATTGTACTTCATACACACGATACTGCTTCTTTAAAAACTTAAACTGCCGTTAAATTTTGAAGACGCTTCACACAGAGGGACTCAATAGTGCTTCTTGCCTTTGAAAATATCCAGTTGTCATTCATTCTTAAAAATCATATCTGAGGCTAAGGCTCTTCGCCAATAACTGGAAGGTTGCTGGTTCCAATCCTGTGAATGCCAGAAGTGATCCTGCTCCGCTGGGCCCTCGAACACGGCTCCTAACGTACAACTGCTTCGTCCTGGGTATGATGTTAATCTACACCCAGCACTGCAAGGAAGTCTCACTGAGGTGGTTTGTTGTGTGGTGGGTGCAGTAACACACTGTCAGCACATGCTCTGTTCTCTAGGATTAACTATCGCATATTGAAAAATAAATTGCTGAATCGATGTTTAGAATGTTTTTTTTTTTTTTTTTTTATGAGAATCACATACCCAGTCCCCTTCATGGGTTCGACAATTGCACCATCATAGACATAGTATGGGGGGCTTCTGACCATGTCAATGCACTTCAGTGCTCAGTGAATATACTGTAATGTGTAGGTCGGTCGCTTCAGTGACATCGTGCTGACATGCTCTAGGTCTGCGTTTACCATCCATCCATTTTCCAAACCGCTTATCCTTACTGGGTCGCGGGGGGTCCGGAGCCTATCCCGGAAGCAATGGG
>JAODJX010000007.1:9370038-9383262 GCA_026776945.1 Isichthys henryi | reverse complement strand
CCGGAGTACCCGGAGGAAACCCCACGACGACATGGGGAGAACATGCAAATTCCACACACATGTGACCCAGGTGGGGATTCGAACCCGGATCCCAGAGGTGTGAGGCACCACCAATTAACTAAAAACTATAAAATCTAAATAAAACAAATTGCTAAGTATATTTAGTATGGGTGTGGAATTATTAATTGTAAAGCACTTTTAAAAACAATTTGTTGGCTAAAATGCTGTACAGTGCCACCAAAAAGAAAGAAAAATAATTTGAAAAAGGTATATGATGACACTATATCATCACACAAACAGGTTATCTATACAAGTTACATATTACAAGCTGAAAAGTGTTAAACTGTAAATGATTCTAAGTATCACATATAATTTATGCCATTATAAATATCTGAGTATGTAGGCCTCCTTATTAATGTCTGAGTATGTAGTCCTCCTTATTAATGTCTGAGTATGTAGACCTCCTTATTAATGTCTGAGTATATAGGCCTCCTTATTAATGTCTCAGTATGTAGGCCTCCTTATTAATGGCTGAGTATGTAGTCCTCCTTATTAATGTCTGAGTATATAGGCCTCCTTATTAATGTCTGAGTATGTAGACCTCCTTATTAATGTCTGAGTATATAGGCCTCCTTATTAATGTCTGAGTATGTAGTCCTCCTTATTAATGTCTGAGTATGTAGTCCTCCTTATTAATGTCTGAGTATATAGGCCTCCTTATTAATGTCTGAGTATGTAGACCTCCTTATTAATGTCTGAGTATATAGGCCTCCTTATTAATGTCTGAGTATGTAGACCTCCTTATTATCCGGCAACACACAATATTACACATCTAATATCTTTATTGAAATAATGTTTTACACAATAATGTTATTAATAGACTAAGTATGTGAATCTGTAGGACACTTACAAACTCGAGGCCCGCAGGCCACACCCACCCCACTGCACCATTAAGTTAAAAACAGCCAAGGAATAGAGGAAAGATTGTAAACCAAACGCAATGTATCTGATGTCAACGTGTATGAATGACACAACCTGTTTGCACATTGAAAAAATAAATATACAAAATTAAAAGAATAAAAATGAAGGCCGCATAATAACAATCATAAATGAACAAAATACCATCTTCCCGACCACAGAGTCTGGTCGCAGATCTGTAGAAGCTCCTCAGAAGCCACGGGTCAGGCTAACTTGCAGATGCTGTGCTTGCCTTGTTCTGGGGGCAGTGTTGCCGGGTCCAGCAAAAATCTCCTGCCCAAGAGAGAGGTAAGGAGATGCACTGATTACAGTGAGAGGTAAGGAGATGCACCGATTACAGTGAGAGGTAAGGAGATGCACCGATTGAAGGGCCCAACAGAGTAGAATCACTCTGGGTATTCACGGGATTTGAACCAACAAATTCATCCGATTGCTGGCACAGATCACTAGCATCAGAGTCATCACTTCAGCCTTCCAGGTCAAGGTCTGCTTAAAATCCTCCCAATGGAAGCTGAAACTAGCCCAATATTTGAAATCCCAGTGTATCTCAAAGAAATAAACCAGCAAACTTTTGCCAACTTTGGCCAACTGGCTGGAGTTTCAATTCTGGGCTAGTCTGCACACGCATTTACATGCATGCAACAGTTTTATTACCTTGTAAATAGTCTGTGGGGTTTAGCTGATGTAGCTATTTTTTAGTTTATAGTGAAATTATTTAGATTTGCCGTAAGATTGCTTGCATGAGTCTGAACGCGTGAGTGTCACGCCAGATGCGGGAGAGCTGGCAGCTCTGTCTTCGACTTTGGCTGGTTAGCGATTCAGTATTACTCGGCATTAGGAGCATCCATTCATAATAATTCATTTATTTCTCCCCTTGCTGTCCGCTACCGGAGAACATTATGAAAGCAGCTCCAAAATCCCGCGACCTGCTAATATTTACCCGCAACTGTATTTGATAAATTGCTCAACTGGACGGGAAAACCGGGGACCTGGCTACTCTATCTGGGGGGTGTTCTACAAAGTAGGATTCCCCAGTTAGCAGGACAGTTTAAGTCAAACGTGAAAACTGTATGATGGGAAGACAGATAAGTGACATTCCTAATGGGTAGTCCTTACATTTGTCTTAAGATTTCTTGCTTATGAAGAAACCCTGGATGATCGTTTTAAAATTCTGCCTTTATAAATATACATATAGAGAAGATTTAAAACAATTAAGTTCAAGTTATCAACTAAAAAAATAAAATAAATAGGCTTCAATCATATAATTTTATGAAAAGGTAAAACAGACTTGTCGTGGTGTGTTTTACGTTTTCAAAAATATATATAAAATTGTATGCTACTTATTTGCCGTTTAGAACCGTGGTCCATCCGTTCCCCATTAATTTCCGCCCGCACCGGTACCCGCAAATTAAAGTTTAGGATATTTTTCATTAGTCCCATTAAAACTTGCGAGTCGCTCGTAGGAAACACGTGGGCACCAGAAACCGCACAGGACTCCCGAGTGCGTGATTCCATTTGCCAGACAGACCACGTTCGCCTCTTACGTCATTACGTCAGCAGGGTCATCCGTAGTTTTCCTTGGTACTTTAAATAAATAAACTTTTTATTTTTAAAAATAAATATTGATTACATATTTAATCTGAAGTTATTCCAGTAGGCTTTGAAAAATAAATAAAAAACTTTGCTATCAAATATATTTTACAAACAAAAAGTAGTCCGGTCTGTAAGTCGACATGAATGTTACGCTTAAGTGTGGCAAAGGAACAAAATAGTTCCACGGAAAAAAATTACATTTTTTTATTATAATTTTCCTATATAACAGAAAAACACAGATACGTGGGTATATGTAAGTTTAAAATATATTTTTGCAATTTAAGTATAGAAATTTAAACCATTTCTAAACGACGGAAGTGACTTTAGTCGGATGTATAAACTGCATGAGACGCACGACACACTTCCTTTTCTTGCGTGGCCGCCATAGACGAAGGAGCGTGGTTCCAGGCGAGCCGACAAATTTTCAGAAAAAAAATGGTCAGAAATATTCATATTTGTAATAAATTGTAGCTTAGAGTATTATTCATTGGTTTGTTGACACATGGTTTTCGTTACTTTAATCGTAACATGTTGTTTTATTGTATCTTATCACTATGCTTAGAGGAGCCATTTTGAAATAGTGCCTGTAGATCGCTGCACGTGAATTGGGTAAAAAAATGGGGCATGGCGATATTGTCAGGAATACTACATCTGCTGTAATTCCAGTTTTATTTAACGTAAACTTTAATATAACGGCTTATCACCTATTTGAAGCTTAAGAATCTGAAAATGTCTCCAGCGAATATCCATTTGCTCGCGGTTTTTTTTTTATGTTGTTACACATATGCTGCCCGAAGTTTTAAATCGATTGTAGGCGTGTAAAAGAGTAATTAATGCATCTTTCATTAAGAGAGAGAATTCTAGCATTATTAGTTTTGTAGTGTTTTGTGTAGAAGACACGTGGAGTTCATCTGCGGCCTAACGTGCCAAAATTGCATGCTATCCTTCGTAGGAGGATAGAGACTTTGGATATTCTTGTCGCGCACTTTAGCTATGCTTAACTGTTCCGAATGACAGAAGTATGATCTCCCTTTCTTTGAATTACCTATAATAATAATATGACTTAACTTTTGGAGTCCACCCAAGAAATGTCGAAATTCACGTGTCTTACTGTAAACGCCATTTTTGAATGTTTACAGACGTTTTCTTGGTAAAAATGTGTGCGTTTCGGGAGTAACTTACCACAGTGAGGTGGTCACTCATGCTTTATTCTTGCACTGTGTGTCCCCAGGCTTGTGCCAGGCCCCTGATATCGGTCTACTCGGAAAAAGGAGAGACCTCCGGCAAGAATGTGGTGATGCCGGCCGTGTTTAAGGCCCCCATCCGCCCTGATATCGTGAACTTCGTTCACACCAATATGCGGAAAAACAACCGCCAGCCCTATGCTGTCAGTGAACTGGCTGGTGAGTACTGGACAAACTTAAAACAAAATTAAAGCACTGAATATAGGTGTATCACTGAAAGGATAGTTGAAAATAGCTTCGCTGATGAGTCTCCACTTCATGGTCCGTGTTTCTGAGCTCTGTGATAAAAGTGGAAGTTCTGACAAGCTTGACCTACACTAAACGGTATATTTGGGAGTTGATAATTGCTTCTGATTCCACACTGTTCCTAATTCTTGGGTTTGTTGCATTTCAGGTCACCAGACTAGTGCTGAGTCTTGGGGTACCGGTAGAGCGGTGGCTCGCATCCCGCGTGTGCGTGGTGGTGGCACTCATCGCTCTGGCCAGGGAGCCTTTGGAAACGTATCCTCAGTGCCGGTCTGCTTCCTGGGCTTAAACTTCAGAGTAGTTTCTACCTCTGCTAGGGGGAGGTGGGGGGTGGTTGTGGTTCTTCGTTAAATATGTGCCATTAGGTTTCTTTGCATAGCCTGGTACTGAAAGAATTGCCTGCTGTGATGGTGTAATTTGCGTCTGACCCTGTGAACAGCGACAGTTAGCCTGCTGTCACATGCTGGCACAGGAGTCTGAAGAAAGAAGGAATCTGAGCAGGTTTAGTCTGATGCGGGGAGGGGTTACCCAGATCTGAACAGAGGCTGGGAGAAGAGAGAGCCCGCCTGGTGGTCATGCCTTAACTCCAGTGTAGATGTGTCGTGGAGGGCGCATGTTTGCCCCCACCAAGACCTGGCGTCGCTGGCATCGCCGCATCAACACGACCCAGAAGCGCTACGCCATCTGCTCCGCCTTGGCTGCTTCCGCCCTGCCGGCTCTGGTGCTGGCCAAAGGTCAGTTAATCTATCATCTCGCTTTGACCCAGGCATAACGTCTCATAGAATTTAGCATTCTAGCAGTGTGTCGGAGGAAAAGAGTGAGAAGATTCCCTGACACTTGCCATGATGGTGTAATTTGCGTCCGAGCCCGTGGACGGCGACAGTTGCCTGCTGTCACCATGCTGTTACGGGAGGTTGATGAAAATATAATTCTGAGCAAGACTGCTGCTGGCTGATGGAGCCGGAGGAGCAGCTGATCCTTCCGAGTATGTGACAGATGACGCTTTTGCTCAGGTCACCGCATCGAGGAGATCCCCGAGGTACCCTTGGTGGTCGATGATAAGGTTGAAGGA
The DNA here is from genome assembly GCA_026776945.1 of Isichthys henryi. Lineage (NCBI taxonomy): Eukaryota > Metazoa > Chordata > Actinopteri > Osteoglossiformes > Mormyridae > Isichthys > Isichthys henryi. Next base: position 9,378,129 of record JAODJX010000007.1, on the reverse strand, counting down.
TACAAGAAGACCAAGGAGGCAGTTCTGCTCTTGAAGAAACTGAAGGCCTGGAACGACATAAAGAAGGTGGGCCGGCCTTAAGACACAGGGTAGCTTTAGGGCTTTTTTGTATACAAATAAGTCCAGCTTATTGTTAATTGATCGTTCCAGCAGTTATAACCATCCTGTAGGCTTTGGTAACCAGTCGTGTAGCTTCCATGCTCAGTGTCGCTCTGGTGACTTTGTCCGCAGGTTTATGCCTCCCAGCGCATGCGTGCCGGCAAAGGCAAGATGAGGAACCGCAGACGCATCCAGCGCAAAGGACCTTGCATCATCTACAACGCAGACTCCGGCGTGACAAAGGCCTTCAGGAACATCCCTGGTTAGTTTCCTAAAATGGATTGTGGTTGGGGGGGTGGCCCACGTGACCTGCGTTCTGGTCCTTGATTAGTGGCATTTGCCAGTGCATGCAGTGAGTGTGTCCTTCAGTAAGATCTTTGGTGGTCCCTGCTGTTCCAACTAAATATGTTGATGGGGCTTTTTTGGAAGCTGCCATTTTAACGCTTTTTGCTGAACCTGCTGTGTGATGTGGATTTTGAACATGGCCGCCTTGTCAGGTATCACTCTGCAGAACGTCAACAAGCTGAACCTGCTCCGATTGGCTCCTGGTGGTCATGTGGGCCGCTTCTGCATCTGGACTGAGAGCGCTTTCCGTAAACTGGATGAGCTGTACGGCACCTGGCGCAAGCCGGCCACCAAGAAGGTGGACTACAAGTGGGTGGCTCGGCAATGCTCTATTCGCTTTTTGATAGACATGCAGTTCACGGTCGTCCTATAGCATTAAACCACCTCATATCTCTGCCTGCGGTGATGAGCTTCAACTTCATGGTCCGTGTTTCTGAAACGCTTTGATTTTAGCCGAAGTTCTGAGCATACAGTGGTCCAGCCTAGAACCTGTCCCACTTGAGGATTCCTCTGACACTAATGACTGATGTCCTGGTTTCCAGCCTGCCAATGCACAAGATGACCAACACAGACCTGAGCAGAATTCTGAAAAGCCAGGAGATCCAGAAGGCTCTTCGTCCTCCAAAGTGAGTGTCACGCACTTTAGGGATGCAGGCCGAGGTCTGGTAGCTGCCAGTGGAGGTATTGTGGATGGTACGCTGTCGCTGCCCAGCTGTGATGAGCTTAACTTCATGGTCCGTGTTTCTGACCACCATGATTTTACTTGAAGTTCTGAGCATATTCAGTCATAGCTTTCAGTAATATAGGAAATGTGTGTCTGCCTGCACAAGTGCGTGTTTAAATGCTAATCCTCACCCTTCGTGGCTTTCATAGCAAGAAGATCCACAGGAGAGTGCTGAAGAAGAATCCTCTGAAGAATCTGAGGGTCATGATGAAGCTGAACCCTTACGCCAAGACGGCAAGGCGCAATGCCATCCTGCTGCACGACCCCGTCGTAAGCTCCTAAGACCCGGCCCGCACCCATGGATGCACCTCCCACCTCCTCCATAGCTTGTTTCCGTAGTTTCAAACAGACTGCATTTGACACCAGCATCTCGCTTTCCTTTACAGATGAGAGCCAAGCTTCAGAAGAACAAGAAGGCCACAAGGAAGGCGAAGAGAGAGGCCAAGAAGAAGGCGGCGGCCAGCAAGCCGGCAGAAGCGGGCAAGCCGGCAGAAGCGGGCAAGCCGGCAGAAGCGGGCAAGCCGGCAGAAGCGGGCAAGGCAAAGGCAGCCAAGGCACCGAAGGCCCCGAAGGAGAAGGCGTCAGCAGCGGAGAAGCCAGCCAAGTAAACGCGCTCTTACGCAGCCTGGAGTCACACAGATATGATAATAAAATGTTCCAAAAAAGAGAGACGGCACTGGTGTGGTTGTGTGAGGCAGTGAGAAACTGGGAGACATTTTATTTTTCATCATGGCACAATGACTTTCACACAAGCTGTCATACATTTGTGTTGTACAGAAATTTGGTGATCATTTTATTTCTGTTCATAAAGTAGATGTGATTCTCTGGCACTGGGTGTTTCCCTCCTTCCCTTTTGACTGCATTAATGGTGATGACGACAGGAACTCGGTACACTGTCGGAATTTTTGAAATTCTTTAATAGGAAGCGGTTTGAGCAGAGGCTGAGCAACCAAACCGGGGATAAGCTGTGAGGAGGACTGCAGAGCTCCAGCAGCTGATGGAGGGTGAAGCGTTTGAGCAGCACCAATTTCCCTGGTGTTAACTGTAGTGCTGCTGCTTAACGCTATTAAATGGCTTTATCCATTTTTTTTTTTTGACTGTAGGACAACTTTTTCTTTAAACATTTATAGATACGGCACATATAGCTTATCCAAACCCACAAGGTGTAAAACAGGCACTTTTACTATATACAAAACATTAAGTCGGAGAGATGAGTGAAGTTGGAGGGACGTGCTCAGACCTCAGAGCCCCCTGCTGTGGGTAGGGGTGAGGGGCTGGCTCAGGCCGATGGTGCTGCACAGCCAGCCCGTGAAGTCCACTTCCTCCACCTCGGACTGTTTGATGAAGGGGTGTACCTGCGGGGAGTCGCGTTCCATGTGAGACCATTTGTTTGCTGTCACTGAGGTCGGCAGGGCAGACTGTAGTATTTTACCCAGAGTCCAGAAGAGGTCTGACTCACCATTAACTGCTTCAGATCGGCTCTCTCCGCAGGGTTCTTGATCAAACTTAATGTAAACAGTTTCATGATTAGATGAAGATCAGTTAAACTCCATGAACCATGGCTGTTGTCAGAAATTACAGCGCATATTTCTGCCGTTGGGTGGAAGTATTTGATCTGATGCATCATGTTCACTATCCAGAAGCAGCAGAACAGCGTCATCACTAAGCAATCCCTACTTTGGTACTAAGCAAGGGTACAAGTATTTCCATTTTTTTTTTTTTTTTAGAAAAAGGATGTCATTGGTCATACATACCATTTGTTAACAAAGTCTTGAAATTCAGGACTAAAGATGCTGGGAAGTTTGGGAGGTGGCTGGAAATGGGAAATTGAAATCAGAAGACAGATCGATTTTAATTCCATGATGCCGATTTCAGTATCTCGTGTCATTTGGATTGACAACATGTATACGACAATTCACAAAACACATTCTACAAATATAAGTAGGTAGGATGAGCCAGGAAACGTAAGAGTACAGTAGTAACAGCCTTCCAGCAAAATTTAAATGGCATGTAATACACTATAGCTTAAACTGAACAGCTGTCAATCCCATTTCAATATCCACAACTAAACATCTTTGATATACAGATTTGGTATAGACTCCAGTTTCTGTCCACCCAGGTGCCTGCACTGGATAGTGGGTTGGAAATGGGCAACTTTTACGACTGCTTTTAAAGCCCCATCTATCACAAGTCCCCTGAAGTTTGAAGGGAGTACTGCAACAATCCATTATAATCACAAGATGGTGCCAAATCTACAATCGTGTGTTCTGAATGTGAAATATCTAGTTCATAGTCATATGACTTGATGGCCTGAGCTGATATGTTAACATTTTTAAACCTGGATTTCTATAAGCACCCTGCCTCGTGCCCATTGCTTCCGGGATAGGTTCCAGACCCCCTGTGACCCAGTAGGATAAGCGGTTTGGACAATGGATGGATTTCTATAAGCACTGAAACGTACCTCATTGACAATGTAGTCCAGCAGCTCGAAAATCGCCATGGGAGGTCTGCTGTCGATTCCATGAGCTTAAACATAAAGGAGAGGTGATTCATGGCTAGAAGACATCACACTGCAGAAGAAAAGTGTGTGAAAATTATGTAATACAGGCAGACAAGGAAGTGGCCACAGGCTGGCTGCAATGATGCAAGACGTAAGCACCCCAGCCCCTAGTTTTTAGTTAAGTAATCCTAGGCCAGGACACCCTAGCAGTGCTCCCTGCTTTGGAGGAATGACATCAAAGAATCCCGTCATGCGAGCAGCATGTTCAGTGACGCCCACCCAGGTGACCCCGTGGACTTACAGCTGACGGGCCTCCCCAGGGGCCTGGGTCTGGGGGATGTCGCGCTGGGCCGCGCCTCCCCCTCTACTGGGAAGCCGAAAATCTGCTCCAGCTCCTTGGCATCGGGGGGCGGGATGGGGAAGCGGCCGATGGCCATTTCCACCAGGGACAGGCCCGTGCTCCAGATGTCTGACTGCACGGAGTAGTGCGTGCCCTGCAGGCGCTCGGGCTGCCAAGGGGGGTACACACACCATCACACGGTGGCCTTCACTTCCCAGCTGCAGCCGAGACGACACCCATACGTACACCGATTTCTCGAAGGATGGGTGATCAACCGGGGGGGGGTGGAGATGTGGCTTAGGGTAAATTTAGCTGATCATGGGGGGTGTGTGCCTCAGTAAATTTTGCATGGTTATGAAAATGGGACACCTTCAGTCATTTAGGCATAAAAGTGACTGGTGACCCCAACCCACCCCCGCACATATTCTCTTTAAAGTTAGTAATTAACATGTAATAGAAAAGCCTGAAAAGAACCGTTTTTGATAAAATATTACCTATGCAGGATCTCCAAATGTGCAATGAAAAATCGAATAAGCTGCGCAGTAGATGGATGACAGTGAGAAGATAAGCAGTACATCTGGAAGCAGTAAAACGAAATACATTCTCTGGCTTTCATTTATGACGATTGGCCCTGGTGCTGGAGTCTGCATGCCCCCCCCCATGTTGTTGTGGGGTTTCCTCCAGATTCCCCCCACAGTCCAAAGACATGCTGAGGTTAACTGGAGCCACCAGGTCACACAGAGGTGTAAACGTCTGTGTGACCTTGTGTGAGTGCGCCCTGCGATGAGTTGGCGCCCCATCCTGGGCTGATCCCTGCTTTGTGCCCGCAGCCTCCAGGATGGATGGATGGATATAAGGCCAGAGGGTGACACTCACAGACATGTAGGAACGCGTGCCCACAAAGGAGTTCGCCATGGAGTCGATGAGCTGCCCGCTCACGCCAAAGTCACACAACTTGATCTCCCCACGCGAGTTGACCAGGATATTTGATGGCTTGACATCTAGGCAACAGAAACGGAGGTGGCTTCTTGAGATGTGATAAGCCGACCAAAGCAGGACAGGAAAGATCTCCTCCACCTGGACCCTGAGCACAGGGGCACCACGAGGACGTTCGCTCAGCCCCCCTCGACGCCCTCTGCACGTACAACGCTGTGCCTGTTCACACTAACCATCAGCAGGTCTGCACACGACACCAGTCAGTCACTGGCCTGATCTCAAACAATGTAAGACAGGCTAAAGGGAGGAAGTGCAGAATGCTGTGGAATGAAGACAACAGTCTGGCTCTGAACCCCGAAGAGGCAGGGAGAAAAAACGGGTACTGATCCGAGGAGAAGCAGCGGAAAGAGTGGCCAGCTTTAAACGTCTGTGTGTAACATCAAGGAGGATCGTTACTGGTCCATCAACACCTATTACAGGGAAGCCTCAGCAGAGATTCTTCTACTTTTTTGTTTTGAGGTTTTGAGGAGAGCAAACTGACGAGAGAAACTGCTAGTCTACTGAGAAGGGCTCTACAGACAACCTGCTGACATACTGTGTCCAACTACAATGGACAAAAGTACTGGGACACCTGGTCATTACACCCACAGAAATTTTTATGGTATGGTATGCATATCAAGACATTTTGGATAATTTTATGCTTCCAACTTTTTGGGAACAGTGTGGGGAATGAAGGCCCTTTGCTGTTCCAGCATGACTGTGCCCCAGTGTACAAAGCAAGGTCCATAAAGACATGGCTGAGTAAGTTTGGTCTGGAAGAACTTGACTGGCCCACACAGCCCTGACCTAAACCCCAATGAACACCTTTGGGATGAACTAAAATAGAGGTTGTGAGCCTGTGCCTGACCTCACAAATGCCCTTCTGGATGAATGGGCAAAAATTCCCACACACACACTCCAAAATCTTGTGGAAAGCCTTTCCAGAAGAGTGGCAACTGTTATAGCTGCAAAAGGGGGACCAGCTCCATACTGATGCCTATGACTATAGAACGGGGTGTCATAGAATTTCCTGTGTAATGGTCAGGTGTCCCAATTCTCTTGTCCATACAGAGTATCCAGGTACATTGACTGCACAGAGTTTAACCAGAAGGCTCAACAGCAGGTCATCAAGACGGCTCAGTTTATCACAGGAACAGAACTCCCAGCCACTGAGGACAGCTACACACTGCACGCCAGCCACTGAGGACAGCTACACACTGCACGCCAGCCACTGAGGACAGCTACACACTGCACTCCAAGGGAGGCTGTCAACATCATTAAAGATTCATCCCAGATTCACCCCCAGCAAACAACAGTTTGCCCTCCTACTACCCAGCAGGCGTTAGAGAAGCAGTCACACCCACACGCAGGTTCAGGAACAGCGCCTTTCCAAGTTCTGTCTCGCAAACAAAGACCTTGCATAAGTGCTGCCATAACAGAGCACTGCAGTTCCGCAGAAATGACTATTCGCTGTGCTTTATGCAAGTATGTGCATTAACCTCTGATAGTCACTTGTCACTCCTGCACTTTATTTTTACAGTCTGCCTCTTTATAATTTATTTCAGTCGTTTAACTACCTCAATATGTTTACTTTTATATATAGTTTGCTTCTTGAATATTGCTTATATCATTCAAATATTATTTATTTCATATTTGTCTTGCATCGGTTTCAGAAATCACTGACATTCTCGTCGTGTGTGACAATGTCACTATGACAGGAAGCACAATGACAAGAAAACCTTTGAATCTTGAAGCTTTAAAACTACACAGTATTGTTTTGTATCACAAAAAAAAAGTATTTTCTTTTAAATGGCGCAGCATTTCCCAGTCACACACTATGTTTAGCCTCATGCCCAATGCCTATGTTTAGCTCTGGCTACATGACGAAACCGCAGATGGTGTGGAAAATGGCTGACTTTAACGCCTCCCTGTGAGTTACATTTTCTTACCCAAAATTTGTCCACCTCGCTCTGAAACCCCCCCTTGAATCCCTTCCAGACCCCAGAGGGTTTCTGGGCCGAGCGGACCCGTGGGTGCCGACAGAGAGAGCCGGGGGGGAGGGGGGGCAGCTTCTCTCCATGGCAGATGGTACTTCACTGTCGCCAGCTGAACTGAACACACTGATAGCTTGTTTCTCTCTTTGTTGCGTGGGAGTTTTTTTATAAAGGGATGAATAGAGCTCTCAGGTCATGAGTCACCTACCACTCAGAAATCCAGTGGTGCAGTAAACAGGTAACTGCAGGAAAATACCGCACAGAATCTATTCATGTCGGTAAATGTACTTAATCACTGCTGGCTGCTTTTCTAATGGACCGTTTCACATTTGACCGTAACATATGGAATTTTTATTAATGTCTAATTGCGCTACTCTGCCAAAACGCAAAGGAGAGGTTCTTCATTTCCAAAGAATTACTCTTGCATTGTGACAGCACCTCGACTTTCCCAAAGGTTCGTCAGCCTTTGCTGACACTAATCAGCGTGGCTTAATCAGGCGCCCGCTGTTAGAGAAATTAAAGTGCCTCACCTCTGTGCATGATCTTGTGTTTCTCTCTCAGGTAAGAGAGGCCTTTGATCACCTGTGAGACAGGAAAGTCATGAATTAGCATGGTGATTTCATCCTGGCTTCGTCCTTAATGAATGTGGCCAGGAGGACGCAGCAGAGAGACGGAGAAGGACGTCAGTGCGCCCTCTACATAGGCAAAACTTTTCACCTGTAGCCATGCGAGGAAAACAGGCTGAGTTTGCAAACTAGAATTGATGTAGAAAGCAGATGCTGTAGGAATTTGGAATTACACAATCATTTATTTCATCACGTCCTAGTTTTCTTTCAACCGGAAAAACGTTACATAACATAAAATGTTAATAGCTGTAAGGAGATAATGGCATGAATATAATAAGGATGGTATAAGAGTAGACACCCGGAAGAGAGGGGGCGGCCCCACTGCACTGCAGCCACCCGGAGGAGAGGGGGCGGCCCCACTGCACTGCAGCCACCTGGAGGAGAGGGGGCGGCCCCACTGCACTGCAGCCGCCCGGAAGAGAGGGGGCGGCCCCACTGCACTGCAGCCACCCGGAGGAGAGGGGGCGGCCCCACTGCACTGCAGCCAC
>JAODJX010000007.1:9342834-9369700 GCA_026776945.1 Isichthys henryi | reverse complement strand
CGGAAGAGAGGGGGCGGCCCCACTGCACTGCAGCCACCCGGAGGAGAGGGGGCGGCCCCACTGCACTGCAGCCACCCGGAGGAGAGAGGGCGGCCCCACTGCACTGCAGCCACCCGGAGGAGAGGGGGCGGCCCCACTGCACTGCAGACACTCGAAGGAGAGGGGGCAGTCCCACTGCACTGCATCCGCTTTAAACTACATGCCCTGGGAGCACACAAGTACACAGGAACACGGGCAACTATATGACGTGAACATTGTACATTTTTGCAATAAGCATGGAGGGAGATACCCACAGCGATGCTGACTTTGCCCAGGATCTGCTCGGGAATTTTGCCCGCTTTCTTCAAGGACTGGTCCAGGGAGCCCCCATCCTGCAAGATTACAGGAAAGACTCAGGATCACACCCCCCCACCGCCTAACACCGCGCCATCCTGTGGGAGAATGTCTGTTACATCACTCACCAGCTGAATTCAATTTCCCGTCAGTTTTTATGACACTATGAACGGTGTTTGGGCAAGTCACCCGTATGTGTACAGATTAGGGTTACATTATGACTGTAGGAAACAAAGACAGATGGTGATAATTGCTTTAGTCGCTTTAGTAAGATGTTGAGAAGGCATAAGTGTCCTTGTGGGACTGGAAGTGGTAACCGTATGCTTTACAAAGGCACATCCAGCATCGCCAGGCTAATGACTCCCATTTACAGGCGAGGAGTACTGAGGCTCACCATGTGCTCCATGCAGATGCCGATTTCCCCGTCGCTGTAGAAGGCCCCGTAGAAGCCCACGATGTACGGAGAGTTGCACTCGTGCAGCACCTGCAGCTCGCGGATGATCTGGTTCCTGACGGCTGGCTTGATCTCCAGGTGGATGAGCTGAAACCACGGAAGCCGTCACCCGCCCGGGCCAACGCTGCGAAGCATGTGACCAGCAGGCATGCCTCGCACACCAGACATGGCAAGCGTGTACTGTGGTGAATTTATAGAAAATGCAATCTCTACAACAGGGTCCATTTCAGTGAAAAGAGCATGAATGAGGTCTGGGTGAACTCATGAAACAGAAATAATGATTTATTCTCGAGAGCAGTTGAGTAATGATGTGAACCGCACAGCTCAGAGTACAAGCGTGGCCCCGCACCAAAACAGCCACGTGTGTGAGAGTGTGTGGGAAGCGATCTCACACTGCGCATTCACACAACAGACACTCGTGTCGTCTGTGACCTGGGATTATATAAGCAGCCACAGTGATAGGAGGGAGAGAGGCTCCGCGCTCTCGGGGGGGGGGGGGGGAATGAGCAGCCTTACAGCCCCCACGTGTCATAAGAGCAAAGCCGGCCTCAGCGCACCTTCCTGGCCATGATTAGCCCAGAGGGCCTGTGCAGGACCTTGAAGACCACGCCACCGTTGCCGGCGCCCAGCTCACAGATCTTGCTGAAGTCGTCGTCCTTCAGCTCGCCCACTTTCTGCTTCTGCGTGAGGAACGCTTCCAGACGCTTCCGCTGCTGCTCGTCCAGCTCCAACTCCTCCAGCTTCTTCTGGAGGGACTCCAGGTTCGTCCTGAAAGAGTGGGAGGAACACAAATTGAGGCGGGCTCACGCCTCTGGCAAGTGCAGAGGAGACGGAGACACAGAATGTGGGGTAAAGACCAATTAGATCTGCACAAGTGCAGAGAAGCTCCGGCAGAACAGCTGCAGAGGTCCTGCTGGTCAATTAGAGCCCTAATTTGTGGCCCATTTTGGTGAAATAACTGTCAAGGGCGCACAAGAATAGAGTCACTACCGGTGGCGACCATGAGCCGGGGTACGGAGGGGAGACTCTAAAAGCATGACTCTTAAACCTGATGTTATTCCAGGGGCTCGTCGTGGCAGCACTGACAAGTGCGCCGAGCAGTCGCAAGGAAGCCAGGAGTTCCTATAAACTTGTGCTCGGTTGTCATGGTGATGAATTTCAAGAACATTATGAACTCTGTGATACCTGCCCCCCCCCCCAAAAAAACTCTATTCAGCAGACAGTGTCATTTATCATTCTTTTCTCGCATTCACTCCCAGTGCGATATCGTGTTCGACAGCTCAAATGTCTGCTTGGCCGCTACTGTAAAAGCTATTGATCTCGTTCTGAAATGCAGCTGAAAGCTTATGCAACAGCTCTCCTATACAGTGTGCCTGATGCCTGCGGAAAAGCAGACGCAGACGGAGAGTACGTGGGGGACACGATAACATGCAAACGAGCGTGGAGCCCACACCCAGCCGGATCAAGCCGAGCAAGCGGCACGTCAGGAACCTCCTGCATCGACACCATTTCAGGTGCAAAATAACCCTTTTTATTCATTTTCTGTTATGAAAAAACTCGATACCTTCAGAAGAAATCCACCCTAACCCCCACCATTTCTCCACGACCAGGAAGAAGGGCCTTTTCAGAGGTCAACTGTGAGGTCAGCGCTCAAATTTTGGATTGGTGGCTGTTCGGAGGGCGGGGGGGCATGGGGAGGGAAGGCTGCAGGGCTGCCAGTGGTGGCGATGCTGAGAAAGTAAAGCAAGGATTGGGGGAGGCGGTTATGGGGGGCTGCACAGTCCAGTACACTGCGGCAAGAACTTCACAAAGCCCACGAGGATCACAGAGACCTGGCAACATACTCATGGTTTTTAACACAAGTTCTCAAATTTTTTTAACGAAAATCTGTTGCCTCAGTAGCGTCTGGCAGGAGTTTGAAATGTAGGCGATACTGAACTCTACAGGGTCTCACTGTACCTACAAAACATTTTATCAGCAAGATGCTTCCAACGCCATCGGGACGGAGCACAGTGAGCGTACCTGGCAACAGGTCTGAGGCGGGTACGAAGTTCTTGGTTAAATACAATCCAGACCAGTAGCTAACTAGCAAGACAACACATAGTCATAACAGTTAATTATTCACTGAACTAACTCTCCATTATTGACAATGCCCACAATATTCTGTGTATATCGTGCCATTTGTCTCATTATCTGCTCTCATTTCACACTGTCAACCAAAGACCATTAGTCTTTTCTATATTATCTTATTGCTGAGGATCCCGTTAATGTTCCTAAATCAGGACCCTCTGTAATTGAATTCCCAGCTCGAATGTGCATATATTAATAGGTTTGTCCAGCGTCTGTGGGAAATCCTTCAGGGTACGGTGTTGAATGTTAACCATGCGCCAGGAGGGTCAGTACGGAGCAGCGGTGTCCACTGTGGAAAAAGCTTAAGAGAGGAGCCAGGAAATCACAGACCGGCCTGTCTGTGTCCACTATGGAAGCAGCTTCATAGAGGAGCCAGGAAAACGCAGACCGGCCTGTCTGTGTCCACTGGGTAAGCAGCTTCAGAGAGGAGCCAGGAAAACGCAGACCGGCCTGTCTGTGTCCACTGTGGAAGCAGCTTCAGAGAGGAGCCAGGAAAACACAGACCGGCCTGTCTGTGTCGACCCGTGCCAACATGCAGAGGTCAACTGCCCACAAGAGGGTAAGACTTTACAAACACACAGTTAGCTTGTTGTGCTACTGTTCTGAGGAATTAAACAGCAGGAGGATAATCCTTCATAGCTGAAATCACTGTAACTATAAAATGGGCAAGTAGGTGGGTTCAAACATACGGAACTGCAGTTTAAAACAACAGTTTACTGCCGTTTCCACACTTTGATTTTGTTCCAATACAAAACACCACAGTTGCAACGTCTAAAAATTGGACACAGGCCGACTTCCTAGTATATTAGATTAATTTTACTTTTAATGGAATCGAAAGATGGTTCTGAGTGTCAGTGTAAAGGGCATCCGAAGGTCCAGAGCCGTGCCTTCCCGAGCCGTGCCTTCCCGTCCGGCCGTCTGCCGCGGTCTCAGAGAATTACTCATTCCACATGATGGCTCCCATTAGATCCCCCCCAGCGCTCTGAGTTCCATAGCAACATTCCACGGCCCAGCATGCTGCAGCCTGGCCTGGCAAAAACGTGAGGAATGTGAGCGGTGATGCCGCTACACAGAGCCGTCAGAGGAGGCGAGGAGACGGTGCCGCTATGCAGAAACCCTCAGCGGAATTTAGATCGCATGGCCCGTCAGCGTTTGTATCAGCAGGACAAAATCTACACCCGTACTGGGACGGTCCTCACTGTCCCCGCTGTTCACCATACACCCACTAAGGCCCAACAGAGGGCTATTACACAAGCTCCCCAAATATGGGTCTGGCGACAGGTACAATAAATCAAAACCGAGTGATTTGCTTTTGATTTATTACTGTTTGCTCCTGTACCGGTAGCAGGAAGGACCCGAGGGCTAACAAGTGGAATTTGTGCAGAAATACATTTACATTCATCCATTAATCCATCTTCCTAGCACTCCAGGGTCATGGGGGCCTGGAGACAGTCCCAGGTGGCACAGCGCACGGTGGATCCTGGATGGGACGCCAGTCCTGCGCAGGGCGCGCACACCACTGTCAATTTAGTGGCGTGTTTTTGGACTGCGGGAAGAATCCTGCATAAGAAGATGCACGGGGAGAACATGCAAGCTGCACACTTGCGACACAGGTGGGGTATGTGAAGCAATAATATTACCCAGAAGCCACTGTGCTGCCCCACCCATTTACATTTCTATTGAAATGTATTTATGTAAGAGAAGGAAGGGGAAGCATCTAGCAGGCCAGACTGACGCCATATGACTATACTACAATAATCCACAAAGGCTACAGCTCTAACCGTGATGGTAAACCCGGGCTACGTGAGACACTGTCGGCTTGCTGGGATTCCCCTGCAGGCCGGGAGGAGCCTTCCACACCTGGCGCTGGAAACACATCCATCTGCTGCATATCCTCCCAGTGTTCCATGTTCAGAAGGAGGTGATCACAAAACGCACACAGCTCTTAGAAGAGCTGACACTCTCTCCCGCTCTCTGTTAGTTTATGTTGACATTAGATTGTAGGTTGCAGCCCCATGTGGAAATCTTGTTACATGGTGCTGATAATACTTAAAAGGTAAATAAACCTTGAGTGGCCACTTTTTTAGGTACCTCGGCATCGTACCAATGAGGTTCCCCCTTTGAGCTGTGCATTTGGGGGAGCCTTTCTGCATCACAGTGTTGTACTGGGCTGTTATTCTTGACTCTGTCTGCATACTGTGTGGATTCAGTTACAGCAACATGATTCGCTATTTGTAGGAGCAGGATCTTTGCATTAACAAGTAGATGTACCTAATAAATTGGCCAATGAGTCTCTATTTGCATTTTACATTTGACAAAGGTATGTTTCATAGGCTGGGGCTGGTACCCATCGATTATTTTGTCTGCATTGTTGTCTGATGAGTTTTTTATATATAATGTAGGCACGCAGGCAGACAGACAGATAAATAGACATGCATAGAGATGAAGTCTTTAATTATAGAATCTTAATAATGGAAAATAAGATATTTACATGCACTTGTTGAGGTATATTTTGGAGAAGAAAATAGCCATTGTTTTTTAAAGTATTCTGTGCTTTAGACACATCCTTTTCAAAAGACAATGAATATTAGATAACTTACTCTGTAGCACTGTTTCCGTTGACAGCGTTGCCATCCGGAATCGGCTTGAGCTGGATCGGTTCAGGCTTCCTTCTCTTCTGCATGTCTATCACCGGCAAAAACCACTGCCGCTAACTTGTCAACAGTAGCAACTGATACCCACTGTACAAGTAACTTAGACTATGCTCTGTCTGGCTAAATTAGCGCTGCGTTTCTGCAGAGGAAAGACGCCTTCGAGGAATGAGACGGAAGTGGATTAACTGTCTTAACCCACCCAAAATACAACAGAAACGGTGATCAGTAGTTAACCCCTTAAGAGTACATACGGTACCTGCTACAGATTTATGGACTGAAAGGGTGTCCGCGGGTCAGGTCGAAAAGCAGGGCTGGCACATTCGGACGCGATCCACGGGTGGGTGGGGAGGTGGGCGGAAGGGTGGGCAGCAGCGGCAGCAGCTGATCCCGAAAACCGCACGTCACCAAAAGATGCCCGTGGGAGAAGAGTATCCCCTGTCGGTGTTCCACGAGAACAACAGCTTCCTTTAATCGCGGTGGAAGTCATGGAATAAATAGCCAGGGGATACAGTAACCCCCACTTAATAAGTATTCGAGTTATTACTCTATGTTAAATACATTGAAAAAGTTTCATTTTCTATAGGTTAGCGCGTACCGGTCTAAAATACCATTGGATGACGAACTGCTGCGCTATGTGATTGGTTGTGATTGTCGGTGTAAGTCCCTCATTGGTTGTTTGTCAAGCATACGCACGAGCGGGTATCAGCTAGGCTACACTGAAGGTAAATGTTTGTTTATTTTTTTTTTTACTGGAAATAAAAGATAATCAAGGTCACAATTAACAACTTTATGCGTTCTTTATAGTTGTTTGAATCCAGTTCTGCATCGGACTGCGTAACTTTATGTTTCTGGGGTCATCGTCTGTCCGGCGCGCGGAGTTGTCCTGAAGTTGGATAATTGCGAGAAAAAAAGTGCTTTTCACGATTTGTCTTCACATTATACACAGCACAGAATATGGCACACTTTTCCCATTTAATTTCATTAAAAGGTCTAGTTGTCCATATGACATAATCTCAGAATAATAGTGTGTAAATTAGTGAGGTACCGCTGGCTAGCCAGTATTGTTTTGCGTGAACAGGAGACCGATTTCCCGGGCTTTGACGGAATTTTAATTCTCTGTAACCGGCTCTGCTTCTGTTTGTATATAAATTAGGGAAATTCAATACATAAATGATGGCAATCTCACGTAAATTAAAAACAATTTCATTTTTAACGTGCCGAGCTTTATAATCATACGGCGGGGACGTGTGCCAATGGGTAGGGTTATGACTGCAAGTTAAAAATCACAAATTCATTTGAATCACGGTTTCCTAAAATATCTGTATTACTATAATTGTCTTTATAGTAATTTTTTACATGCGGACTGCTCCCCGGATTTCCTTTTTAACCATTTTGATTACTTGTCCTGCTGTCCATTTATTTTAGATGCATAGGCAATCCTAATCCAGGAATGCCGATATCCAGCAGGTTTTTCATCCTACCTGGTCTCTGATGTACCACTCCTGATATCAGGCAGATACTAACTCATCAGGTAGGATGGAAAACCTGCTGGATGCCCCAGGATCCGGACTGTCTGCCCCTGTTACAGAGCTGATGTCCTGTTTATCCAGTCAGGAGCCTCTAGGAAGTCTGGTGCTCTATGGCTGAACCGATGGACAGCAATTTATTTGACATCCCAGATTATGAAAACACGGAGGATGAGGCATTTCCCCCGTTCCCGCCCCCACTGTCCCCGGGACAGGATGATGGAGAGGGGGACGCTGTGGGTAATGGTGAGAACACCTTTACTATGCATCCTATGGAGGATAGCGTGAAGACGAATGGCTGTAGCATTTTAGACTTAACATAATTTTACCAAGTGTGTGTGTGTGTTATATTTTCCCTCTTTTTTTGGTTTCATTAAAAGGAAATGGAGAGATGCCAGAAGCTCCAGGTACCAAAAGAAGATTCGTGAGGCGGCCACAGCCCAAGCTGGACGCCCAGAGGTGAGGATGTTTGAGTCATGAAGGCATTATACTGAACACAGAGTTAAGCTCGAAGTGGACGCTTGGATAAGCCACCAAAGCACTTCTTAAGACTTTGTGTTTCTATCGTTTAAATTTCTTCCCCCTCCTCTTACCTTCTGCACTAGATACTAGATTCTGCATGCTGGTTATGTAAGTTTTAATAACTCTGTCATTCTGTAATGTTTTCATTACTTTGATATGACAGTTTGGCAAGTTGTGTTGCCTGCGGACAGCTTTAGATGCTTGAAGTGTGTGATGACATTCTGTAATGATTTTAATATTTAGAATTTTACTACCATTGTGTATTGTGCTTTAAGGCTGACCTCCGAAAGGGGACTTCCAGCCCTCCGGACCTTATTTGACAGCGTGAAATTCAAGGGCAAAGGACACGAGGTGAGTGAATCATCCTGTCCCTGTTTACGTGTCACTGATGAGCATGCAGGTAGGGGTGGGCGATAGTGTGTTGTTTTATTATAACCAGTTACAGCTGTAGCCACGATGCACATCTCAGAGGTATCGCAATACAGCCTTATTACGTTTACATTTACTTTTATTTAACAGAAGCTTTTGTCCAAAGCGACATGCAGGTAAAGCAAATGGGATGCAAACGTACGGCTGTCGAGGAGTCAACTAGGCATAAGTGCGACTAAGCAGAGCTTCCAATGAAAGCCAAGTGACAAGTGCCCTACTTAACTTTATTAGTACAACTACAGCAAACTGGCAAGCTCCTCTTTCGCAGTGCCTGTGTGTTTGGAGGCCGCAACAGTACTACAACAAAAACAGTGAAACAGAGCAATTTCAGCCTGCACCACGTCTCAGTGCTATTTGTATGTCTCATGTTTGTCCATAATCTGTCTCAGTCGATCTCAATTTAGTGGCTAGATCTTGAATTAAAATCTTAATTGATTTTTTTAACCAGTTAGCTAACTTGGTAAAAAAACAAACTTTATATACTATGCAGTGTTTCCCCTAGGTTTACAGCTTTGGGGGGGGGCAGACGGACACTGACAGGATTCATGGTCTTCATGTGTTTCCTTTAATGACAGCAGTCAATATAACAACTGAACTAAACATCAGAACATTTCTTTTTATGACAATTATCCACAAAGTGTGCAGCTTTCGTCACTGCAGTGTATTTTTCTTGGCTTCTGGAATAACATTACTAGAGCCTCCTGATATGGGAAGTCAGAGACGTCTGGCCCGTTTATTGAGATCTGCATGCAGGCTGCAAGATGGTCTTCTTGCAGCCTATTGCGGATGTTTGTCTTGACCTGCAAATACATTAACTGTCCGGCTTTCAAAGTGATAGCTGATAGTTTAAAATAGTGATGGTTTAAAGCAGAAAATCCCATTGTGAAATATATTTATTACCCTGTTCATGGTTGAGAAGTCTCTCTCACAGTTTACACTACTGACCGGGTGGTTGACGAGACATATTTTCCAATGTGCGCTCTCTGTCCGCTGGTGTGTGCCTGTGTGTGTGTGTGCATCGGGGCGGAACTCCGCCATGCACGATACAGAGAGCAGAGGAGAATTGTAAATGCGTGACCATGTAGAGACAAAAATGACAAGCTAGCAAGTAAGATAAGATACGGCTATTTAGTTTGTTTAATAAAAGGACAATGTACCGACTGGTTCTATAGGAAAGGTAACCTTAAATGACTTCTGTTGTGATCTGGCACTATATAGAAAATAAAATTAACTTAACCTTCAAGGGAGGGGCGGGAGGTGTCGTTGAGGGGGCGGGGCACCCACCTAATATAATGGTAGGGGAAACACTGCCATGGGACTGCTAAAAATAGTGTATACTCGTGTCACATGGTAAACAGCAGGCGGTTTACATGCAGGTCGGCTACGCTGTCGAATGAAGTGCGACTTGGCTGATGAGATAGAAATGGCTCCAAAAAAGGTTCTACTTTGTGTGCAAATTGTTTGTATTTGTGAAATCCAACATGGACCCAGTTAACGTAATTTGAAAACTTCAAAGTGAATTCAAGTTTATGTGCAAAGATGCTATTCGTACAACAGGTGGCAATATAACCTGAAACGTTAGCGTCACAAAACAATGGAATCGTCCCCAACCGCAGCTTTCACACATTCCGTAGTAACTTAACAGAAGTAAATACTTCTTACCAAGCTAAAAAATATACATTTTCTTTTATTATTCAATTCTCTTATTTATCGATTATTTGTAGATTAATATATATGGTTTTTGTTGTAAAAAGTGTTAATAGTTAATGACCAAAATGACTTCATTTGTAAACTAAACTTTGAAAAAAATAAGAAAATATTGCCCACCCTTACATGCAGGTTTGATTGAAAGTTACTAATTCATTCTTAGAAAAATTACTAAAACAGTGGGGTGCTTTTTATGGGAAATGACTGCCAGTAGTAACTGAATTTATAATTGGAAATGTTGCTTAACACTGGCACAACATCCTAACCGGCTGAGCTACAGTCATTGTGATTTAGTTTTGTGATACTTTAACATACAAATGAGTAGTTTTGGAATGTATATGGATTAAAAACATTTAAATGCATGCATTTTATGGCTGCACTGGGGCAGTAAAAACACATTCTCTTTTCTAGAACATCAATGCATTAAATGGTGCTTCACTCAAGGCTTCACAGACGTGCTTCAGCAATCAGTGACAGAACAGTTACTCTACTGTCTGAATGATAAAAATTTCCGTCATCAGTTTCTTGTGAAGCATTTTACAAGTGGCCCGTTTAGTTTGAAAATTGGCTTGTGTAATATCACTACAGGCCTTCAATGGGATGAGTGGTATGTGATTTTTTGCAGGATATGTTTTGCATATTGTATAAAGCGGTGGGAATCAGTGTAAGTTCCACTGTACAAATTCTCATGTCAGACCTAATGTGCAATCACTGAACCAAAATAGCACAAATGACTGCAATTCAACTTTAAATTCTATGAAAAATTAGTAGCCCAGAATCTCATACAGTAAGCGAACTGCAAATTCCACCATGTTCACAAAAAGCATAAGATTCGACCTTAAGCAAGTTCAAAGTCCAAAAGAGTGCATTCGGACATTGGGAGTCACTTAAGCAGCGAATATCTGTTGCGTCACAAGGAACGCGCTGGTCTTTCAAAGCAGAATATGAGTGATTTTCAAATCACCCATTTCAACATTACCGCTTGCTCCCAGTGGCACTGTTACTGCCTTGTTTTCAGCTGCCCTCTGAGGGATAAGGATGTAATGTTTCTTGTCTAGCAATGTATGAAGTCATGCAGTGAGGCACTCAGCATGTGCTCTTCATGCTCCAAGCCTGCCTGGCCCTCTGGCTGTTTGCACTAATGTGTGTGTCTCTCTACATGCCTGCCAAGACCGAGGACCTCCAGCTGCTCATGCAAAAAATGGAGAACTGGGCTCACCGCCTGTACCCCAAGCTACAGTTCGGAGACTTCATCGACAGACTGGAGACTCTAGGAAGTAAAAAGGAAGTTCAGGTATAGCGGCGGAGTGAATGAGCGTCAGTGTGGATGCTGGGATAGGAGTCTCAGTTCAGCTCATCTCCTTAAACTTGTTTTTTTTCTCCCCCCCCCAGACCTGTTTAAAACGAATACGACTGGACATGCCACTAATACATGAGGATTTTGTTAGCAGGGCAGGTAAGAAATGTAACCTTGTGGTTTGTGCGTCTGCAGAATGTTCAGAAATCTTTGAGACTAATGCTGGGGAAGCTCCGCACTCGGCAGTCGGCAGGTCTTCTGTGATCTCTCTTAGTTACAAACTCATCCTGATAACATCCGGGCAGAACACTTCTCTTGCTGTACAGGCACCACCTGCTGCCTGTGGTTTGTGCGTCTGCAGAATGTTCAGAAATCTTTGAGACTAATGCTGGGGAAGCTCCACACTGTCGGCAGGTCTTCTGTGATCTCTCTTAGTTACAAACTCATCCTGATAACATCCGGGCAGAACAAAGGCAGAACACTTCTCTTGCTGTACAGGCACCACCTGCTGCCTGTGGTTTGTGAGTGTCCTGCCTTTGTGCTGTGGAGCTGCTCAGGGACCCTCACATGGACAATGAGTCCTCTAGGTTATTTTAGTTCATTGGACAGTGGTTGAATTCACATGGGGGTGAGTGGGGAGTGATTACCAAGCCCAGCAGAGAGAGAGATCATCTATAACATCAGAAAGCATGAAGCAAGATGGATAGATAATCCCTTAGTGATATGGCCTTTTTATGAAAGCATTGAAACTCTTTCAGGGGAAGAGGAGGAGGGCATATCAACAGGGGGCGCTACACTCAACGAGCCAAACCCATTTGGAGACTATGGCTCTACAGATTCAGCCCCATTATCCTCCACACCAGCAGCAGCCCCACTCACGGAGGAGCAGAGGCGTCGCATTGAACTCAACAAGCAGCTAGCTTTGGAGAGAAGACTGGTACGGCGGCAGGAGGGTATGTAGGGCACTGCCCAGCACCCCTGGGTACCGCCACAGCCTTCAGAAAACATGCCACATTCATAAGCATGGCCGCTCATTACAAGAGCCACATGCTGCCCATTGTCATTTCATCACACGTTTGGAATTCTCCTGTCTCTAGGAGCATCCCAGCTAGGTGGCCCCTGGGCCGCTGCGGAAGAACCCTCCAGCTTTTCAGCCCCTTCTCCCACTGGGGACGACGGGGAGTCCGGTGTGAGGGAGGATGTACTGCCGGGAGACTCCCTGCTGCCTGGGGAGGATGAATCCGCACCCGTACCTGCAGATAGGCCCGGCCACGATGGCAGCGGCTGATTTTAGGTGTTCACAAAATGCTGCCTTCTGAGTCACCTGCTGGTATGTTGCCAAAACATTTGAGCGTGCGTAGAAATGTTCTTAGTTTTCCAACGAATGCGGTAACTCGAAGCTTGCATCCAATTCCTTTCCAATTTGTAGGCTGCCTGAAATTCTCAGTAGTACATGGGTATTTTTGCGAGGAGTGGCTGAGTGTGGACCTCAGTACATTCCACTTACCCACCCCACTACTGGCCTCTCATCATTGTTCCCACCGCCATCCTGAAAGCAGACACTGGTACTTCTCCTACACAGTGAAACTCACTGCAGGTGCTCTATGATAAATATTAGTTTTCACATTAAATTCACTTGTAAGTTTTTGTCTTTTTTAATGTCAAATAAAATACATTTTGCTCTAACCTTTAATATATTGTATGCAAATGACCATTCAACTGACACGAAAAATAGCTGCAACAGTCAGGGAGACAATCATACCTCAAAGAACATTTTAAGCTGCCATAATTTCCATTAACTCATGAGAAAGCTTAAGAATTGTATACAAATTTTTAAAACGTCTTCACCTTTCCAATCACAATATTACTTACATTTACAATGCAGTGCAAAAATATATATAAAATGCGTGTAAGTTCAGTGTAAAACCACCTTTCCTGAGGAAAAAGGGGAAAATTGAATAAAAGACAATTAACGGGGATTTTTAATCCCAATAAAACACAAAAAACAACTCAGTCTATATACTTATGTAGGAGTAAAAGCTGCAACAGATGTAAAATTTCCCCTGAATGGACTGGATTGTCCTTCGAATGGCCACCAGTGCGTGGGTTCTGGGTGGGCTGAGGTGTCGGGTATTAACTTGATGGCGGACTGGGGCCCTGACAGTTGGACTCGTCCACCAGTGCTAGCTCCCTGATCTCCTGCAGGAGGCAGTAGAGATTGGGCTTTTTGCTCTGCTGGTACTCTCGCTCCTCCTTGGAGAAGCGGGAAACCGTGCCGTGCTCCTCTGCCTGCTGCGAGGCCTCCTCGGCCCAACGCACCACCTCCTGCACCAGCTCTGTCCCGCCCTTCCCCGTCGACTGGCAGTCTGGCCCCGGGGCCTCGAGGGCTCGGTTGCTGATGACATCCAGGCGCAGGTTTCCAGCATGGCAGCGTGACACCTGCACAGAGATCCGCACCTGGGGAAGCCATGGGCGTGAGAAACAGATAAACACTACAATGCGAGAGCTTATGGGATAATCCACACCCAAGAGAATACTTGGTTTTTAATGAGGTTCATAAAATTGAGTAAGTTTTTCTCTTTTCATAAATGCCCTGTATAATGTTTTATAAATGGGAGTCATTTATGCATAAAATATTAAGACCCTAACAGTTAACAGCTTGCAGCATCTTAACTCACAGTGATGTGGTCAAAGAGTCTGAAGGTGTGAGTCGCACCACCAACAATGACACAGCAAATCCGATCCGGGAATCTCTGCAGAGAGCCGGGCTGCCACTGGCAGCTCCCGTCACAGGTCACATCCACTACCTGGCTCTCCCGGTTCCTGAGGTACACGGCTCCTTTCACCCCGTACCTGCAGATCCACCGGGGGGGGGGGGGTAAAATGTGGCTTGTCCGGCTTTGGCATGGTGTATCAAGTTAGAGAGGAATGGGTCGGGATTACCGTGGGATGAAGACTAGCAAGCCATTGGCACGTATGGCGTAGACGACCGCTTCGGCCACACAGCGTGGGTCCATCAGGGGATCTTTGTCTTTGAAATAGAGGCACTGAAACAGCTCTGTGGACTGCTTCTGAGCGTGCTGAGCTGCCTGTGGAGGTGAAGCAGCGTTATTGGGCTCTACAGTGCCCCCAAGCTGTCGAATGCACAGCACGGAAAGTCGCGCTCACCCTGTTCTTGTCGTTGATATGCTGGGCCGTCTCCTCCAGGCCTTTGTTATTAGCCGGGATCTCCACGGGCTCTGCGCCGCCCTCGCTCTCAATGGCCGCCGTGAGGAGGCGGTGCACCACCATGTCGGCATAGCGACGGATGGGGGAAGTGAAATGGGTGTAGCGGTCCAAAGCCAGGCCTGATAGACAGCCGCACACACCCATACAGGTAGAGAGGAAAAGTTTGCTAAATCCCATTAATCAAAATCCTCGTGGGGATATCCTGATTGTTTACAAAGCCGACTAGCATGAGGGGAGGTGATGATGCTTTCTTGGCAGAGGGCAGCTGGCTAGCGTACCGTAGTGGTAATACTGCTCCTGTGGGCAGGAGCCTGTGGAGAAGTAGAGGGCGTTGGACATTGCCTGGGTTGCCATCACTCGAAGCAGCCGGTTTACCACCGGGTCATGCAGGTCCACGGCCCGGTCCAGGGAGTCTGCCAGCGCCTTGTTGGACCTGGGGCGTTACAGCAAAGTACTTCAAAAAGAGGATACACCAGCAATCACCTTTCATACTGTACAGCGTGGAAGAAGCAACTGCAGCTTGTGTCAAACTGTGTGACGGATCTCTTGTCTTTCATTACTAGAGTGACAGAAGGAGGGTTCATTTATGGCACCAGAAATCTAATAATTGTGTGTGACATATTCATGAGATGCTTGGCATTCAGGTTTGACAGTGTCAGGTCAAAGGGATACTGCACACTCAGCCCATATTTATCCTTGGTAGGCATCTGCACTCAGCCAGAAATTTCTTGCTGACACTCAGCAACGCTCTCATTAAGGGAGGAGATATGTAAACACCATCCGTTCCGTTTTTATATATATATACAAGCTGCCAGACATCAGGAACGAGTCATAGCCGCTGTTTTCTTTTAATGAATACATACATTTCTCAAGTTTAGTGTCTGTTTTAGGGCAATCCTGCAAAACTCACTAGAAGACATCTGGCCAGCTCGGGCCCCATAGGGCTTACCGGGTGTCGATATGGAACCCCCGTGCCTTTGCACTGTCTGTCAGAGGACCAAAGTGCTCCTGCCGGGGGGGTGGGTGGCGGCGCAACAGGGCCTGCTGGGGGAAGCTCTCTTGGATCTTGCGCGCCACCCAGTGGTTGGCATAGATCATGCACTCTGCCACCGTCTCATGGATCTCCAAAGGCTCCCGGGGCACCAGTGCCGTGATGTTCTTGTCTGCATCCAGCTGCGCCCGAACCTCCAACCCTTCTAGCTCCAGTGCACCCCCCTGATCCCGCTGCGTCCGCAGGTGCCGGGCTACCCGGGTCAGCTCTGCCAGGGCCTGCTTCAGCTCCCCCAGACTCACACTCCTGTCCTCCTCAGCCAGTGGCGACAGCTCTGGGACCTCTGCCGGCTCCTCGTTCAGCAGGCTCTGGGCCAGCTCATAGCAGAGCTGGTAGGAGGAGCGTATCAAGGTGCGTCCAAACCACACGCTGCACACTGCCAGGGAATGGACGTCCAACTCCCAGATCACACTCATGGCGTACCTGCAAGCAGACAGAGAACACCAGAAAACAGCCACTAATTCATTCAGCATAAGCAGCATTACAACCATGGCGACTCACCCTGAACACACCTGTACATTGTAATATCACCTTAGAGATCCCCCCTCACCTGTCTACCCCCCCCAGCAGGGAGCACAGGTCCGCACTCAGTACAGCAGGTAGCATATCGTAGCGGCGGTCAGCGAGGTAGTACGTGGTGGCCCTGTGTGTGGAGAACAACGCGTCAGCCACACCGTACCCTGCGTCTTGTCCCCCCGCTCGGCATCCCGGGGCCCCCAGACCTTGAGCGGGCCTCCAGGTCCGTGAGGGATCCGGCCCTCACAAAGTGGGTGACGTCGGCGATGTGGACGCCCAGCTCCAGGCGAGCCCCCCCGGGCAGCATGCGCACAGAGAGTGCGTCGTCCACATCTTCGCACCCCTGCGGGTCGATGCTGAACACCAGGTGAGAGGCCCTCAGGTCCCGCCGAACCGCCTCCTGACCAGAGTCCACCCTCCAGGGCTTCTCCTTCGAATTGACCGGCATCTCCCGGAGCTGCAGAGCGTAAACATGTACATACACAAACCTTAGCATATACAGACACTGACATTTCATCGTATTCACTGTTTTATACCGAAACATGCAATGGTACACGTATTCACCAGCACACACAATGAAACAGCTGAATACACTCAGAAGCTGAATTCAGAAGCACATGTTTACCATGGGAAACATTATGCTAATTGTGGCTGTGAGTTGGTTACAGCTCATGCTGGTAACAGTCAGTCAGGCGGTTTGGGAACATTTTGGTTTCCCAGTTAATTACACCAACACTGGAGAAAGTGAGTCGTCGATAGGACTGTCTTGGCTATGTTACCGGAAACACATTCATTTCAGACCTCATCATCATCATCCGAGGGTGCGTATGACTGGGGCAGGGCAGAAAGGGCCTCTGTACATTAGCATGCGTTTAAGCACTGTAGCATTTCAGGTGCTTTTCCCAGGAGTTTCAGACCGCGCTAAAAAATTTTAAATAACTGAGGCCATAGGGAACTTTATCGCTACATACAAAACCTGCATTACAGAAGCCGGGATACAGTTCCTTTTGATCGTTATGATGTTGTTATATTTGATTTCTATTCATATTTTACATATTTGTGTGTAAATCAGTGTCTCTTAGGTTTTGTTATTTAGACTTCAGCAGACACGTTGCCTTTGCTTTCAAACTTTTCCCAACTGTGTTTGTGTTTGCAGTTTTAATAATGGTTTCAAAACCCAAAACCGAGGTTTGCACAGAACTGTGAATCTGGTGCACCATTACACCCCTATCTAATACAGTGACGTGACAGACTACAGCCCCGCTTCCAAAAAAGGTGGGACGCTGTGTTAACCATAACATTATGTTTATATTTCACATAGTGTCCCACCAATTTTTGGAAGTGGGGTTGCGTTTACCCTCATACTGATTCCCTCTACTTTAGCTTATCCTTAACTTAATTGTTTCTGATCTCCGTAGAAATACAGAATAACACAGGACAAGCTAAGTAAAGACAACACAGTTTTTAAATGGCCATTTGATTCACTGAAGGAAAAAAAAAACATAATCAGCATCCACATCTCTTATGTGACAAACTAACCGCACCCCTTGGCACTTAATCAGCCAATAAGAACAAAAGAAATTTACAAATGAGAGGAGGCCATTCAGCCCATCGAGCTCATTTGGGGAGAACTTAGCTAACAGCTCAGAGTTGTTAAAATCTTATGTAGCTCTGATTTAAAGGAACCCAGGGTTTTAGCTTGCGCTGCACTAACAGGAAGACTATTCCGTACTCTAACTACCTGCTGTGTAAAGAATAAGAACATAAGAAATAATGAACCAAATCTGAATAGTGATGGGATAAATTAACCTAGATACGCCCAAGCTTGATTGCTGCCAGTCCTGTTGAATCTACACATCACATAAAACGATTCCACCAATGGTGAGTTGGATTGGGGGTCTAAAAAAAAAACAGCACACTACATCTCAATCAAAAGGACTTTTGTGAAAGCCTGAGAAAGCAAGCCATTGAACTAAATCAGTCGGTGAAGCTACACAAAGTACTCTATGAACCCCTGGACTCCAGCAAACCATGACAGTGCCATCATCTCCAGACTGAAATAACTTGGAACAGTGGCAAATCTACCCAGAAGTGGCTGGCAGAGCAGAATTACTCCAGGAGTGCAGAGAAAACTCATCAGGCATGTCGCGGCAGATGACCATCTATGGAAGTGCAAGTCTCTCTCAGGTCAGTTAATGGCTGCGTTCATGATTCCACCATTAGCAAGGCACTGGGCAAAAACGCGGCCCACGGCACTGTTGCTAGGCCCTTCACAAGCATTTCAGTATTAGAACCAGCAATGCCAACCTATCTGGCTCTAATACTGAGATGCTACTGAGGGGCCTGATATCTGTATCAGGTGTGTTAAATTAGGGCTGTACCTTAACTCTGCAGGGTGGGAGATTCTCCAGAAGCAGGAATAATAAGCAGCCCTGCTTATTCCCGTTGTTGCTACTTAAGGTGGCACAACCAAGTATTAAACTTAGGGGAGAAATTACTTTGTTACATGGGTGTTTGAATAATTTTTCCATCTTGAGGTGGGGTATCTTTATTCAAAATCAGAAAATCAAAATTCAGAAAAACTCCAGGTTTTCCTTTGTATTATACTAAGATTGCCTGGAGCTCAGACACACGTTATGGATCAGCAAAAAGAAGGAATTAGCAAGGCTAATACTCTTCATATATACAAAACTTTCTAAGGATACTGTTGAAGAAATCTGGCCATTCCAAAAATATATAGTAAATCTACATTATTTCCTGAAGAAGTCTTTTTAAGGACGGTATTCTGTCGATCAGGCACCGTAAACTTGTATATTAGCTGCGGTCAGCACATTCTTATGCAGGTATTCATGCCGCCTTGTTGGTATTCCAGAAAGACTCTCCACTGAGAGGATGTGAGAGTACGCAGGCTGCTCACCTGGGCCTCGGAAAATGGCGGAACTTGGATTCCGTTCTCCGTCAGGATGGTCTGGATTTCTGTCTCCAGCTCGCCAGCCTTCCCCAGCACCCTCACGCAGTGGCCGTTGGGATACAGGGATGTGCCCTCCCAGGAATCCAGGCGCACGATCACTCGATGGTCCTGGTAAGAACAGGAACCCCAACCAGCAGCCCCGTTATATACGAGGCAAATCAATAAACAATTAAACCCCTGATATGATGGGTCCTGGGGACATGCTGCACTTTGTTCCAGCAGAGCTCTTAAGTTAACGGTGCTGTTGATGGAATTCAGACTGATGCTGGCACATCGACGGCTGTGCTGCTTTCCTAGCGGTGACGGGCATTAAGAAACCCCAAGTTATTTTTAACGATAAATTTTACCTGAAATGATTTCCTTCTGCTATACTACCAAGTAATATGATACAGCAGGGTTAGGGGCCTTGCTAATTATGAAGCCCGTTCCATATTAGGGCTGTCAGAAGCGAGAGGCATAGAAATGTCTCTAACCTGCAAGGCCTCGGCCCGCTGGGTGCTGATGCGGATCTTGGGGATCCGGTGATCCCAGGGCGTGACGAGGATGCGCTGGCTGTTGCGGTTCTGCGATTGCACCTCCTCCCACGCCGGGAACGTCACCACATAGTCCCGCCAAGTCCGCTGCAGGATGCCCACAACTCGGGCTGTGGTAAGAGGAGGAATTCCAAGGTTAAGTCGGTAAGCGAAGAAATCAAAACGCATTTGGCTTGACCAGAGTGACCCCTGGCTCACTTGCTTGTTGACACAATGACTCCCTCTGCTGGTCATCCTAGCAATACCACTCGATTCTCACCCCAGTTTTATGACACAAACCAGTCAATTTTAAAAGGACCCTTAATTTAGATGCTGTACATAAATCATTTGCATATAACCTCCATATACTGACAAAGTCTAACATCTGAGAAGATGTTAGCGTTAAAACTTTAACAAATCATTGCAGTATTATACCCATCATGTGGTAATTGCTGGAGGGCAGGCTCTTTGGTCCTGTTTCCCACAGTTACCTGTAGGCAAGGCTGGACTCTGCAGCTCCTCTCCCATTCGCTCATCTCCCTCCGTCTCAGTCAGCGCTGTGACGCGCCCCCTCCAGTCGACATAGGGGAGCAGTTCCACGGTCACCACATCGCCGTGTATCGCACGGTTTCTGTGCTTCATGCCCCATACCAGAATGTCAGCGCTCAGCTCTGTGGCCAGGGTAGGTGGGCAGGGAGGAGGGTGACGAAAGGGTCAGAGGTCATGCGGTGGGGGACGCTTTCTTACAGATGTGCCCAACCACAGGACGGCGCACCTGTGCTCTTGGAGGAGTCCTCAGCCTGGATGAAGGCCTCTTGTTGTGCTCTGTGCTTATTCACTCTCAGGGTGCCCTGGTGCAGGGGAGAGATGGACCCAAAAAAGCTCGACAAGGTATTTTCACTAGAAGGTGCAACATGTTTGCGGCAGTGAGCTTCCAAGGGTGCAGAGGGGCAGTGGCCATTAGACACCTGGATGTAGCGGCCAGCCTTGATGCCGGCCTGCAGGATCTCAGCTGGCAGGTGCTCTGGGTACTCGCGCTGCTGGCCCTCGCTCTCCCGCTCCTGGAGCGCCTGGGCGATAGAGGAGTATAGCTCCTGTGCCGCCTGCACGTCTGGCCAGAAGCTCTGCAGGTACTCCTGGGATCCGGAGACAGAATGCGATCAGACAGTTGTAGTGCCGCTTCAGAAGAAAGCAAGCTGCCTCTGCAGGATTCCCTCCATGGAGGACCCAGATGGTTTTCTGAGCTTTCATTTTAGAACCCCCCTCCCCCGTATTTAACAAACGAATTATTTAATTTCATCCCTTTGACAAAACAGTGCCTCTCTAATGAAACAGCTAATGCAAAATGGAGATAATTAAAACAAAATCGTGACACTGCGGCGGAGTGAGGACAGATACAAGGGCATCCTCCCTTCCGGACTGGCGCTACAGTAATGCTGGAAACGGCCGTCCACCAGTACCTGTGGGGAGATGACATAAACCCCAGTGCTGAGGCTGCTGTACTCGGCCACTGCGTCCGGGTCCTCCGTGATCATCACCACCGGCATCAGGCCCTCCAGGTGCTCGTGGTACCAGATTGCCACGCAGTACACGCACCTGGGATGGGAGCCAGTAAATCTTCACAAAGCTACCGCTATGGAAAGCCCTGGGGTGCTGAGAGGGTATGGGGGGGACCCTCACCTGGTCTGCCACTTCTCCTGGGACTCGCCTCTTTCTCTGGGACAGTAGGTGTGCTGCTGAAACTCATTGCAGAAGAGCACACATTCATGGAGCGGCTCCTTCAACAGGCTGCGCAGCCGATTGTACTGTCTGCACAACACAAGGACAAAACATGTGGCAGAATCGGCCTGTTGTGCTTTAATTAGGAGCCTATCCAGCCTTTTGATTTCGTTTAGCGCAGGCCTCAGGTAATTAGCGAGTCAAAGCCATGCAGTTGTGTTCCAGGTGCACTCATTTTCTTTTCACTTTGATAGCTCACACTGGGGGGAGGATAAATAGTCTTTAACTTCATTTGAAATGGCCTGAAGACAAGACTCCACCAAAGAAACCCGAAGCAGCACACTGTATATCAGGCTTATCTCAAAGCAAAGGACAATGGGCGTCACTACATAACGGCCACATTATCATAACGATTCCAATAGAAAAGCTGGGAGAGCAGGGGAACCATATATATATATATATATATTATATATACATAATGACTGCAATTTTGAATTATCTAAGAGGCAATTTGTCTTGCTAAGACACCATATCCCGCACAACTAAAGGTAGACAGATTAAAAGCTACAGTAACTGATATTTTCTAAAATTTCAGCTGTTTTGCTAAATTGTTCAAAGCAAGATTAATAACTGCATCACTCGATAAGAAACAACAACAAAATATATACAAGTCCAGAAAAATGCCACTGAACACCATCTCATTTTAGAGTGTATATATGTTTAGCAGATAAATTGTTACAAGAATTCACATGTCTTACAAACATCAATTTGTTGCATTAAAAACCACAGAATCCTATTTGGCACTGACAAGTCTGACATGTTTAGTTCTACCTTCTTCATTTGGTGAGGAGGAGGAAAAATGAAGTGACAGGAAATCAATGAGCTATTAAAACAAAATGACAACACATTTCTGAAGCAGTGCCCTCAACTGTGGCCCGTCACCTACTGGAACTCATGAAGCGCAAAAATCCCCCTTTATTTAACACTGTCAGGTAAGGTTCTGCTGCTCCAGACCACAACACTCAGCACCAGCCTTCACAGCTGTCTGGAATCCCCCTGTGGGAGTGAGACACACAGTCCAACTCTCTCTTCCTTGGTATTTCAAAAACTACGGGCTTAAAAAAAGTGTTCAGTATTTCTCCCTTACTCAGCAATTCCTGACAAAGTCCCTCGGTATCGTACAACGTATAAACAGGGGTAATGATTAGCACCTCAGCATCAACACAAGCCTTTTGTCGAATACACCCATCGCCGTTATAGCAGACCCTCATCGCGATAAGGTTGTGGTAAAAGCCAAAGATAATGACTCCATCAAGCCGTCAGATTCCTTGTGGGGTTTTCTTGGGTTGATTCATCACATTTGTCAAGAATAATGCTTACAGAATAATTCATAGTGACAGAAGGACCTGAAAAGGCGTGGAGACGGAGTAGATGGGAGAAACTTTAGTTCGCAGTTCCTTTGAAATGACAGTGCATTTTTGCACACTCAGCAAACAGAATAATGTGGCAGCGCCAAAGAATCTACCAGGAATGTGCACTCACAGAACCTGACACTTGGTGCCCAAAACAAAATATAATATACCATTTAGTCTAGCAGCGAATGGCATGCTTTAAAGTAGGTAACACTAAACACAAAAGTAAGCACTAAGGACACACATTTCTGCTCTCTGCCGTTGCTGGAGCCGACCTTAACGCATAGGCTGAAAACTTACAGATGGGACCATGCGGGGAGCAGAGCAGACTGTAGAGAGCGCGCTCGTACCTGCGGCCGCGGCTGTGCTGGATGGCCTGGCAGGCCGTTTGGGTGAACACAATACCCCGCAGCTCCCTGAACTCCAGAACCTCCAGGAAGTCCCGTACAACACCGACATCAGGTACCATGTAATGGGTGACATCGCCGGGCAGGACCTTGCCCTCTAAGAAAGCACAGTTTTATTTAGGCTGTTCAAACAACCACAAACTTAACATCTTTAAAATAAGACATTTCATTAAAATTGTAACATGATTGAATTAAAACCTAATTCCAAAGGACAATGGCAAGGGGACATTGAACGACAATTTGCAGGTT
The DNA here is from genome assembly GCA_026776945.1 of Isichthys henryi. NCBI lineage: Eukaryota > Metazoa > Chordata > Actinopteri > Osteoglossiformes > Mormyridae > Isichthys > Isichthys henryi. The sequence continues at coordinate 9,346,583 of JAODJX010000007.1, read as the reverse complement.
TAAACCTTAGGTAAAAGGACACCCAAATTGCTTCATCAGTGTAGTTGAAGTGTAGGCTGGCTGAGTGGCTTTGATTGGGCCATCTCCTAACCAAATGCGGAATGAAACTGATGTCATGTATTATTCATGCGAGTGCTGGCACAGAGCAGTTCCGTACTATGGTACCAAGTAATGACAGAGTGAAGCTGCACCGTTTGATTTGCATCGTTCTCAGTGTCTACATTATTACAGGTAGAAAGTAAAACAGTAGTAGCAGTACCCAGCATTAAAAGCAAAGCCTGCTATTGCTGGCATTTTAAGATTTATATAAGAATTTCACGTACGTGCCTAAAACATGCCATACGCCCATCGAAAGTCAAGTGAGAGCAATCTCATATATGCATGAAATTAATAACGCCCAATTTGAATTACTAGTTCAAACAAACAGTACCAGTATTTTAGATGCATTAATGCATTATGAACGGTTCTTTAAAGTAGAAAATAATTTGCACCGGGCGGCTTCGTACTGCTTCTGAGCTGAAATTTATTTCCTTTATTATTATTATTATTATTATTATTACCATTTAAAGGGAACGAGGCGGGTAGTGCTGTGAAAATCACGCACGCAAGGCGAATTACCGTTTGCGCAGCCCGCCTGACACAGAGCGCTGCAGCACGGTACGCGCTCCCTCACGTAGTGCTCGCGGACGACGCGCACCTTCCGTCCGCGCGAGCTCTTCAGGTGCAGCACTTTCTCGGTCTTTAGCATGTCCTCATCGGCGTCGGACTGCACGCTTTGCGCTATCGTACTACACGGATTTAGAAAAGCGATCAAACGAACACGGCATAGCCGGTTCAATGTCCGTAAACATTCAGTTGTTGACCTGGAAGGACTGCTTTCTGTGTGAAACTGGCAGGCTACGTCACAGGAAATCCAGTCGCGCTTCTCATTCATTTGGAGGTAGCGAGCAATGTTGCGGTTCTTGTCATTAAATACTGGCATTAAAAAATCTCATTCACTTGGGAAGACTCCAGTATTGACTCAGGTTTTATTTTCGTGCAGTTTACCACACTGAATCAGCATTCATTTTTTAAGTAAATGACATAACAAAAAACAGCCACCGTTGTCTTGAGTAGCTGACTGGAAAGACTGCGATGAAGATAGTATAAAATACAACATACTGTTTTATAAGTATAATGCTTCCTCTGTTGTGCTGCAAAAGTTCCAGCGTCGAAAATGTTTTTCTTAGTACATTTTCGAGAATTTTACACTACTGCGCTCATACCTTAATGCATTTACGTATTTTCAGTATTACACATGCATCTGTTGGACGTCGATCATCTGCAGGGGATTAAAACTGTTTTAGAACCTAACCAAAAATATAGGGCGTCGCAATCATCATTATGTTTATTATTGCTATTATTGTTATTATTCTGTGGTGGTAGTTTTGGACAGTTATTGGGTGCGTGTTGACATGCAGTTGCTGTATTTCACCGCTGCTCTTCACAAAGCTTGCTCGTAGACAGATCAGAGGGTCAGATGGTTCGGTTCTGTAGCTGCCCGGCACCGACGCATGTGACGTCATCGCCGTTTAAAACGGGCCGCGCTCCTAGCCGGGAGCAGAGGGGGCTCGCGGAGCGGGGTGTTCGGTCGTGTGCTTGGGCACTCCCTTCACAAACAGTATGTTTGACTAACGGCAAATGGTCGTTAAATCATTTTACTTAAAATAACCTTTTATTTTTTAAATACACATTAAACTTAATGCAAGAGCCTAAAAAACACGATTCACTAGGTTAGTGAAGGAGGCTCTACTGTTCCTAGGTGGTTATACAGCAGGATCGCACAGTAAACGACTTCTGTGGAAAAGGTATGTTAAGTTTTGCTGTTTTTGTCATGGCATATATTTTTCTGTTATTAAAGGTTGTATTTTGTCATTTCATACGCCAATGTTAAGTTTGCGTCGTATAGTTACCGCACTTGCAGGCGCTTTTGAAAAGATTAACTTAAAACGTATCAGAAGTATCAGCAGTCATTTATTATTTTAGCAATTTATTTTGCATGAAACAACGAATGTTTTCAAGCACACGGTATGTCTTTCGAGGAGTCTAATTTCTTCCTCATTATTATCGAAGTACTACTGTCATTGCAGTAAAGCACTTTGATACCGTTTTACACGCACACAGCAGTCGCACCTGTGTTCTGTAGTTGTCCGGCTGCGTGGTCCCAGTCCAGTGTAACGTCAGGAGGCGGTCAAGTTCCAGGTCCCGGTCCCGGTCCCGGTCCGACCTTGCCGTCTGACTGACTGTGCAATGCGTTCTGGTTGTCCGGTAATGCTGATAACGAAAATCATTATTACGGTACCGTAAAAGCGGATATTTCATTGCCTATGGCGTAGCTTATTGTCAGTGTGAAAAGGTTATTAAAGCTCTCCCATATTCAAAATATTAACGGCAGTCCCAAAGTAATTTCTGTGTTTTGTATCTCTGATTCCCGGTTGTTATAGACGGTCGTTTATCATGCAGTTTTTTGCCTTCGGACAAAATGACAATAACAGAGATCCGATAAATTGCAAATTAGTTATGCCATCTCCATAATATTGAGTTTCTTCATCATAAGAAGTCCTTCAGCAACCACCGACAAGGTCGTCCCATTATTGTCTAGCCCTAACAAGACTGATGTACCCTCCAAGACAGCAATGAACATATTAATACAATTAGGCGCACTGGATTCTGTTATTCTTTGTAATCTCAAAATCACTCAGTTAATGGAAGACGCGAAAAGACTTTACTGAGGACGAGCCGTACCCAACGCGGCGCTCCTCCGTGGTGATCAGTACAACAAAGTATATATAGTAAGAACTTGTACTTGAGTTAAAATATGGACCTCTTATTACCAAAATAAATATTTAAACGTATTCGAGTGGGGGAAAAAATAAATCCTTATGGTATTGTACCCATGTAAATAAAATGCACGTGTTCTATGATAAATATTAACCGATATAAGAAAAACTCTTATGCCTACAAACACAAATACATGCATAAGGTTTATTGTCTACATTCCCTTATGGATACGGACACATTACAGCTAGAACTATCACCTCAAATCTAACTTGACTAAAAGTCTTTTCATCTATCAATTCAGGGTTCAAAGTGGACAGTATCTAAGAAGATATTGGTTTTGGTATTTTTGTTAGGTTGGACCGTAAGTGAGTAAGAGGGGTTTTGGGTTATAGTACTTACTAATGCTGAATGACCCAAACACCTTATGGGGAAAGGGGCGGGAAATGACTTGCATTGGACAGCAGGTTTTATTTAACTGATATTTTAGTTATCTAGTTAAAATAGGAAGAAAACAGATGACAGGAAAATATATTTCTCAAGCTGTTTACAAGTGTAGGAGAATTGGAGCAAATGAGCACGCTTTAGTAACTGATGGAAATAAAAAACACAGATGGCAGTAAGATGGCAGTGTGCAGATAGAGAAGCAATAAGGACGCCAACTAAGAAATCATATCCTGCCCTATAACTTTATTAAGAATATTATACTATTTTATTTCTGATACAAAGTGTAGTTTAGCTGCTATTACCCTAGTAAAGATATAGTTAATGGTCAGTCATACATTTCTTAAAAGTCAGAATATCATAAAAAATTGTAGGATATCTTCTGTAGTTACAGGTCAGGACTTCGGACATACCTCCATCCATCCATTTTCCAAACCGCTTATCCTTACTGGGTCGCGGGGGGTCCGGAGCCTATCCCGGAAGCAATG
>JAODJX010000007.1:9299919-9313560 GCA_026776945.1 Isichthys henryi | reverse complement strand
GTGTGTGTGTGTGTGTGTGTGTGTGTGTGTGTGTGTGTGTGTGTGTGTGTGTGTGTGTGTGTGTGTGTGTGCGCGCGTGTGCGCACCCTTGTATTTTTGTAATTACATTCTGCAGACTAGATTTCCCTACAATGTGATAAAAACCTGTCTTATGTGGGGACATTTCTTCGGCCCCCACAAGGATAACTTCAATTTTCTAAAGATCTGTGACTGCAGTCAAAAGAATAAAAATTGTATTTTGTTTGGTACCTTATGGCTAACTTTAGGGCTGGGTGGGGGTGAGGGTTGTGTCTCAGTAAGCCCTCCACCTCTCTCCTCTGCGTCCTCCCCCATCAGCTACGCGGTGACGGTGCAGGAGTCCTACGCCCACCCATTCGATCAGATCTACTACACCAGATGCACCGACATTCTCAACTGGTTCAAATGCACGAGGCACAGGTGAGCTGCACGTTTAAAGAGACGGAGACATGGCAAAGCGCAGCATGGCGTCAAATCGGCGCTGAAGAGAGCTTCCAGATCGACTCAGGGATCCTGCCATCTGCGTCAGCTTTAATCACTGCATTAAGGTTTATAGGCGACGATTCAGCTAAGAGCTGGACGTGAGTCACTGCCATGAAATTCCATATAAAACAGTAAATGTCCTTAGTGGAAGGACAAAGCATTCTTCTCTATTGATTCTATTCATAGTTCATGCTTGAAAGGAAAATGCAGAGAAATGTATGACCACCTGCTGGTTGGTCAGGCACACTGCCCGTCTGTTGACTTTCTGCAGACCCAGCATTGCCCTGCCTTGGCTGTTGACTCTGTATTGACCAGGAACTGCAGGACCTCGTCTGTTGATGGTCTGCAGAGAATGCATTGGAATACACTGTCTGTTGACTCTCTGCTGTCTCTTGTGTGCACTGTCAATTGTCTGTAGATCTGGCCCTCCAGTGTCTTCTCTCATTGGAGTGCACTGTCTGTTGGTGGTCTGCAGAAAACGCAATGGAGTGCAATGTCTGTTGGTGGTCTGCAGAAAACGCAATGTAGTGCAATGTCTGTTGGTGGTCTACAGAAAACGCATTGGAGTGCAATGTCTGTTGGTGGTCTGCAGAAAACGCATTGGAGTGCACTGTCTGTTGACTCTCTGCTGTCGTGTGCACTGTCGATAGTCTGTAGATCTGGCCCTCCAGTGTCCATGACTTTATATTGACCCGGCATTGCAGTGCATGGGCGATTAGGGTGTAGCACCAGCCTCCCGCTTTCCTGTGTGGGGTTCTTGGCTGTGTTACAGGGCTTCCAGGTTTAATCTGTGGGGGCTGATCATCTCATGGGCCCTGGGGGGCACTGGGAGCTGCCCCAGCCTTTGGACATGTGGCCTTGTTCCCGGGAAGTCTCGTTCCAAAGCCCATGTGAGACGCACGTCAGAGCAGCCACCAGGACTGAGGAGGGGAAGAGGGAGGCGGTCATATGCTTACATGCTGAAATGAATGTCTTCTCGCCGTACATGTGCCTGTGTTTCAGGATCAGCTATAAAACTGCGTACCGAAGGGGTGTCAGGACAATGTACCGGCGCCGCTCTCAGTGCTGCCCGGGCTACTACGAGAGCGGAGACCTGTGTGTCCGTGAGTGTCCTTTCGTCGCCGTCTCCACTCATTCGCATTCCACTCGCTGCCAAGCTGCCTTTTCCTCCATTGGAGTTGGAAAACAAGTAAAACAGAGTGAGAGTCTTTGGCTTCCCAACCGTCCTCCCCAGAGGATTTTGGGCCCCTTCCTCTGCCACTGTTTTTAAAATTCTCAGTCTTAAAAGCTGTACTTTTTCCCACTGATATTCATGAGACATTTTCTTCACCCCCCAAGTCAGACAGTATTTATGGTTCAGGTTACAAGCAGCTCTGAAAGGTCACAGCAAAAAATAAATAAGGAGGGATTTTTTTAATCGGGGGGGGGGGGGTCACGCCATCCCTGTGTGTTAATAAGTGTTATGAAGGTCAGCAGAGCGACAAGTTCTACCTGCAGCCCTTAAATGTTCGCGGTAATTGTGAATAATTGAATCTTCGCATGCCGGCCCCTTTGGGACGAGATACATTAGTTATTTAACAATACTTTAAAATATTGTTCTGAAAGACATATTCCCACAGCCTCTTGTCAGGGCACTGATGTAAACTGCAATTTCACGGAGCCCACGGGAGGTGCTGAAATGCATTAGAGAAGAACTGAACTGCCATTGATTGTACTTTGCGTACTTTTTTTTTTAACCTCCCCCCCCCACCTTTTGAAATGCTGAACAAATGCAGTTAAACTTATGTACCCAGAATGGCTTTATATGAAGTATGGTAACATCTTGACACACAGTGTGAGTAGATAATAGCCCATTCCAGTGATTGTGAGGTAGCACCGAGTTAAAAGTGCTTTGCCGGCATAAATGCAGCCGTTCGCTGTCGAAGGCCGCGAGTCGGCTTTGTCCCCATCCGTGTCGCATCGCCCGCCGTGCACCTTTGCTCGGCTGTTCTGACCTCCGCATCTCACTATTCACTGTGCCTCTGGGATCAACAAAGGCTTTGGCGGCGCGATTCTGCTGCGAGATCTGATCTGGAGATATTTTTCACTCTAATTCCTTTTCTGGCCCCAGCAGTCAGGTACGGCTGGTTCATCAGCCTGGGGTGCTTAATTGAAGCCATATAAAACACCGAGAAATTAATGACCTCTGAGAGACCCAGTTATCTGTTTTAGCTGCAGAATAACAGTGGCTCATAAAATGCGCCAGAATTCAATAACAACAGAAAAAGTTGTTTTCTTTACTATAAACTGAAATTATATGACATGAATTTCAATGTGGAATCTTACCTTGCATCTAATTGTTGGAAATGTAAAATAACTTATGGCCCTGTAATAAACATAATGATATATAAAAATTTTACATGTTAAACATTATATAAGCTTAGCATTCCGGGGAGGGGGGGGTGGTCTGGAACCTACCCCAGGCAGTCCGGGACACCCCAGATAGGACATCAGTATATTCAGTGAGATTTAAGGGTTTTTCTGTACAGCTGCTCTCCTGTCCCAATTGGAATCAAGCAAACAAGTTTATAAACTTACATAAATAAATAACTACATAAAAGATAAACAGCAAACTGTGTAGCTGCACAACAGTATTTACTCTAAGTATCTATTTTTCAAACAGCTTCCACTCCTCTTGCTTCAATGTGAATGAAAGGCAAGACCGCAAGTCGAAAAGCACATCCTGTGTTGTGTGACGGCTGGTGGTAAATAATGCTATTTAGTGTTGCAGTTGTCCTGTGGAATATGCCACCCACCCTGTGCAGGACAGCAGCCCCCCGGCTGCTCTTAAGCAGGCTCTCTGATCAGGAGACAGGCTGCCAGGGCTCAGACGGACCCTCAGGGACCTTCGCAGCCACAAGGCAGCTCTTTTGTTGTGCAGTGCTCTGACCACAGGATAATTGAAAATTTCCCCTCAATGAGAAATGGCTTCTAATTTCCTAAATGGCTCCGTCTCAGCTCACCCTCGCTCCCCCACCGCTTGTGTCTATTGCAGAACCAGGACTCCTTCATTCATTGTGCTGTTTCCAGCCTTGCTTTATTTTTTTACTGTTTTGCGAATGCATTTGAAGTCCTTATTCTAAAAGAATGACGTCATTCTGAAGTGTTTCTTCCACTGTGTCAGTGCCTCTCTGAAAAGCCCCCCCCCCCCATAAGCAGGTAGTGAGGTACTCTATTGCACTTCCCGTTCGATCTAATCGCAGCAGATGCGCTTCTGCTGGTGACCTCTCCATGAATGGAATGCTCGACAGCACTGGCTTCATAGCTGCGGTGGATCTCTGCTGCCCAACTTTCTGCTTCTTTTTGTGTGTAAAACATTTCAGCTGAGACGAAATGAAAAGAGGAATCGGGAAAGCAGATGTCTATTAAATGTGATTGATTACCCATTAAAATGCGCACATCACTACTTAGCATGGAGTGCTTTAAGGGGCCAATCTCACAACCAGCGGATTGCAGATTCACAAGAGGTACCCTGACCCGGTGCCCTTCAGCGTCAGACAAGCTTTAGCTGTATAATTAAATAAAAGGAGATTCTGAAGACTCTCTTATTAGAGAAGCATAATTTTCTCTCAAATCCGTCCTGTTTCAGTTGTTTGCATTTTAGTTTCGAGCGTATCTACTGGCACGTCTGGGGAGTCTTGAAGGCAAGAGCCAGGACACGCCCCACCATGCTGATCGCTCACTTTACACGCCGCAGGTTTCAGCGCAGCCCCGCAGGGCAGTAAACGTCAATTGGAGGCGCTGTGTGCTTCCTGTTTCTGGCAGCCTGCCGACACCTGACAAGTCTCTCACTGGCACTTATAGAGCAGGTAGTCTGCATAACCGAGCTGACTTCTGCAGCGACACTACCCCTGGTTACCGCTGGCAGATGGCCTAACAGTAACGGGAAGGTGTGGGGGTGGGGGGGTCACTCAACAAGCACGATTTCAGCCCCGGTCATTCAAAGCAAAATGCTATAAATAAGACTGGGACTTTGGAGAAAAAAGTATATTTCTCTTCTGTAAACTTCTGGCATTAATTACCCTCACCCAGTCCCTCCCCATCACTGTGGTTACAGCATGTGTTTCATTGACACATTGATGGAGTCGGGGGGGTCTGAGACTGGAGGCAGGCAGAGGTTTCTCCACATCAGCTGTCGTTTCCTGAAAGATCTGTTTCAAAGTGAGAAGCATTAGTGGACCCCCCCCCCCCCCCGCCACGCCTTTTCTTCCTCTTGCTCATGGTTTCCTGGCTTCCCTGCTGATGGCTTGTTGCCCCAAACTGCCCCGGAAGGCAAGCTGACGCCCACTGCGCCGAGATTCATTTTAAATATGAATGATTACACTGACCTAAGGGCTGCATGTTTTTTTCTAAGTATTGTGCCTCAGAAGGTGTGATATTGCCCCCCCTCCCCCAAGACTATGTCAGGGCTCCTCAAACATCGCCGCTCTGTTTGTATATAGCACGTAGGTTGTGTCCTCCTAATTTGCTCTGAATAATTGCTCAGACGGTGAGGCCAAACGCACGCCGCGGGGCACCTGCTCACTATGCGAATGTAACGATGTTCTGTCGAGCGGCGCACTCTCTGGTCCTGCCGGTGTTACAGACCCAAAGTGCCATGACGTACGTTACGGCTACAGCAGCCCGGAAGCTTGGCACCCGCGGTTGCCATGGCGTCACATATGGGCAGGCACTCGGCAGCTTATAGAAAAATAAAACGCGCCACGGGAGTAACCCTTTGGCGAGAGGCTTTCAAAAAGCCCCGACTAAACGTTTTAATGGAGGGGGCGACATGCAAGGTACACTTGAAAGTGTCTGTTTTAATTTAACTCTGAGAGTGTTGAATTTCCAGAGGCAAAATTGCTTTTTAGGTGTGGGGAAGAAAACAAGCCGATAAGAGCAAGCAGGGTCCCTGGGCTGTCTTGTCTGCTGCTGTATCTGCAGTGTTAATTTCCTGTTAAACTGGCCCTGCTCGCCACAAGGATTAAGAGATTTGTACCGCAAACAACAATTAGCATGCAGGGATAAAGCGAGGACTTTTAACAGTATTTTTTCCCGTGTTTGTAGGTCCTCCAAGCAATATTTTTACCCCGTTCCTCTGTCAAGTGCTTGGTGCTGCAGAACGGCTTTTACACTAGACAATAAACTAAATTAAAGGCATTTTAGTATTTGTGATGACATCAGCAGAGTTACCTGCTTAATAACAAACATCATTCTCACTCACTTATGTGCTGAGCAGCTCATTAATCCAGGCGTCTTTGTGTTTGGAATAAGAGCAAATGTAGCCGAGATGCATTTATTCAGAAATGTTGTGCTCAGGTACCGGTTCTCTGGGTCGGGGAGCAGTACCGGTCCTATCCAATGCAACACCCTAGGCGAGCATCACTGCCGGTTTGCCGAGATAAAGTGAAATTGGCCGGCAAACCCACATCCCCTCAGAAGTCGGTGCCCTAGGGGCCGCCCAGGTCGCCTATAGGATCGACTGGAATACATGTAACAGCGTTACATGATTAAATTACAAAATATGAATAATTGTATTCTATTACAGCTACCATATAAACTGTAATCAAAGTACAGCAATTTACAGCAAAAAAATGTCAGTTATTCAAGAGATTACTTGCAACTTCACATTTTTTCAATGAATTCAAAATTTTATCCATTGACATTTGAATGTCCGTAATAAACTGTGTTCCTCAAAACACGTGAGAAAAGCATGCAGTTTCACTGCTCCTGTACGCTGGTCCTGTAAGAGGCTCCTGTACGCTGCTCCTGTACGCTGCTCCTGCAAACTGGTCCAGTACGCCGGTCTTGTAAACTGGTCCTGGTCTATTAAATGTGCCTGTCAGGCCCACACTGTCCTCACTGCCACACAGGAGATTCTTAAAGTACCATAACAACCTGGAAGCTCCTAATTTCTCAGTCTTGTGAAAAGCTTACAAATTGCCAAAACCTTGCTTGAATGATAATCAGTGATTTCCCTGTTGAGAGGTTTCCTCCCCATATGGAAATATTGTAGAGTTGCTTGATCTGCTAAAATAGTGTCCAACAAACAAGGATCCAGTAGGTAGAGCTAAGGTTTGACACGGTTTGATGCTTCTGGGTGGTTCCGCGTTAAGCAGCATTGAGCTGCCGTCTTATTATTCATCGTAAAAGGGAAATGCTTAATGTATGAATTACTGTCAAACGTCAAGTGTTTGACAGATAATGTTTGTGATCCAATGTAACTCAAACTATTTAGATCACGACATTTGGTGGCTTGGTGTAATCACTAAAAATGTTACAAACTGGATTTTAGAACATGCGTTCAGCAGTCTGTGATGGAGTACATTTTAAATGTGACCTTCCCAACACTGCTTTTCTCCTGCTCAGATACTGTATTGGTGCCTGTTGTTCTTGGTGACGTGGTATAATGTCCACCGCTTTTCATTGTCTGGACGGGACAGTTCTGAGACCTTCCTGATGGTACATGCAGCCTTAATGCGACTGTGCCGTTCAGTAACGCCCGGGAAATGCGCTTGCGAAATTTAGTAAAGTTCCGCTCAGTATTCTACAGTCTTTTCCGCATTTGAGGTTTAATGAGCGGGAAGATAAGACTTCCTGAAAGGCTTCGCTGCCTTTGATTTCTTCCCCTCTGCTTTGTTGTCACTTTTTTGCAGCTTCAAAGAAAAAGTTTTGCAATAAGTCCACCCTGAGGTTGATTCAAGAATTTAGTAGAAGTGTCAGCGAACCTTATATTCTATTGGTTCACTGAATATCTCCCTGTTGATTATTTAATGAAGGCCAGTTAGCCCCATTCACCAGCACATCGGCAAGAGAAACCTGATAAACAAGAGCCAAAAATAGATCCAACACACACATTTCTGCACCTTGGAGAATCTGCGTTTACATGCCCACTAAAACAATATATACGGTATGGCTGCATTTGGCTGCAACCCCTGAGCCTGTAATGTTTTATTGAGAGGACAGTGCAGCATCACTCCCGCTGCCAAGATCCTGGGGACGGGGCCTGAACTCTCATCGGGGGGGGGGGGCTGCAGTTCTGCCACTTCCGGGAGAAGCATTCACCGTGTTGGTGTGGAGTGACAATCGCCAATTAGCCTTATTGTTACCCCTCCTGATAGCACCTCAGTGTAATGACTCAGATTATTCTTTTATCAAGATGAAAGACTCTATTTCAGAACAAAATTCACAGATAAATTGTTAATTTAAGAGGGGAGATATACAGACTGAATTTCAATTAAAATGCAGCACCTCACCCCGCCTTTTTATTTTATCAAGCCAGTTCCGGCCGCAGGATCTGATACCTCATAGCTCTTTAGTTCTTTTCATGATTCAATTTTCACTTTTTATATAAATTAGAGCAGCGACAGATTAACTCTTCCTTCATACCTTTCATGCAGAATTGCTGATTGAAACTAAAATTTATCAGTTTAACTTAATCATTGCATTAAGACTTTCCTCCTTTTGTCTTTCACACCCAATTCTCGCTCTCCAGGTAGCCTGGCGGTCGTCACTGTAAGTAGGTGGCGTATTAGAGTGGGAATTAGACGCTTTGTCAGATGTGAAGTCCCAGGTTTAACAACGTGCTCTGGTCCCTGCGCTAACGTTGTTGCCTTTTCGGGCCTTTCTGAACAGCGATGTGTCCCTCAGACGCTGGGCATCTCTTGCATCACCCTTCCTTACTGCCTCCCACTCGGCTCTGGCTGCCCCGTTCTAGTCAAAGGCTGATTGAGCGTTAATCAATCATGAGGCCGAACCTGCCCCAGGCTCCCTGACGTGCGGACAGCTTACTGCTAACCCCCCTCCTGCAGGACCAAGCACCGCCCCAGTCGCCGGATCACCTTCCAGAGAAAATGACTCTGCTGTTCTCAAGCACACCCTGCACCAGTCTCCACCTGCCACTGACTGGCCCCACCCAACAGAGCAAGGAGCTGGGAGGGAGCGGAAACATGGACCGTCTAGGGGTCCACTGGCCCCACCCAACAGAGCAAGGAGCTGGGAGGGAGCGAAAACATGGACCGACTGGGGGTCCACTGGCCCCACCCAACAGTGCAATGAGCTGGGAGGGAGCGGAAACATGGACCGTCTGGGGGTCCACTGGCCCCACCCAACAGAGCAAGGAGCTGGGAGGGAGCGGAAACATGGACCATCTGGGAGTCCCTGAGGACCAGGATGGGAAGCACTGCAGTGGAGAATAAACTGCACGCCTGTCTTTAAAGGGTGCCACTGTCGCCTTCCCTATAAGCCCCGCCTCCTTTAATGGCTCTACCTCATGCCTTAGTTGACTTAATTGACTAGGTTAAGTTGTCGTGAAGGTTAAGAGGCAAGTAGGGATAACCTGTAAAAAGTTGGTAAGGTAAATAAAGTAAATACTGTATTTAACGAAGTTCAAAGTGCAGCCATTTTTAAAATTGACCATTATGTCTGAATAGTTGATCAAAAGTTAAACAAAAGGGTAGTGGACTGATGACTCTTTTAGACCTAACACTTAGTTAACGGGGGATGCGGTAATGAATGAGGGACAGCCTGACCTAACCATGAGAGAGAGATCAGGGCTTCCCGTTTAAAAGAGATTAAAAACAGTTAATCTTATTTTCACTTTCACTGGCTGACTAAGAATGAGATTCCTCCCCCCACCGCTGACATGCAGCCTGAATAAAACCAAAGGTGCTTCGCTTCCATTAATTGGTTTATAATAGAGACAAAGTGTGCAGGGTATTTGCTGGACATTCAGAATGTGCGTTTCTGTCCAGTCCCGCTTGCTAGTAAGTTCTCTCTTTCCTGCTTGTACAGTAATCGAGGGACACTGCTGATCCCGGTCGAAGTGAAGCTCTACTCTGCGCTGCCATGTTTCCGCCGCCAAGATGACGGTGTCTCTCTTGACCCCGCTGGACGGCTAACCTTGGATAGCGCAGTGTAATTCCTGCTAAATGGCCACTTTATTCTCTCCCTCACACCATCCCCTTATACAAAAACTGCCATGGTAGCAAGACTGGGTGTAGGTCAACTTTCTTACCAGCTAGACTGTAACCTCAAGCCGACAGCTGCAGCGTGCCAGGAATGCTAATCTGCAGCCAATCGATGGGTCGCCGCGTGCCTTGGTGGGCGGGAGCAGGAAATCCGCACTCTCGGTAAACGCCTTGACACCCCCAGCCGCTACATTAAACTGCCATCAAGATCCTGTTGTGGTCCGATCACAGCAGAAAGGATCTGCTGCCCGTCCTGCATCAGCACGTTCAGAAATGCGCTGGCCTAACAAAACGTTGAGGTAATTTGGACCCTGCTACCTCTCTGGATTGGGTCGGTGTCGTCAAGGTAGCCGGCATTTACAGCTCATTTACGGAGTGTCTTCTGTCACTGAATCCTTTTAAGATGAGTAGTGAACTTCTGCAAACAAAGCTCCATCAAGCCTTCCTCTTGGTTCCTAATGGTTACGAGTCATTTACCAATGACTTCACACATGGACGGAGCTGCAGACAGAGCGACCCAACTGCCTTCACTTTGATGCATTTTTGTGAGAAATTCTGCGTCAATTTCCCTGAGTTTATCCACTCGGGTGTGCCTTAAGTTGCTGTACACAAATCGCTTTCTCATCGCATATCTGTGCATGCATCAAGAACGCGTCACTCCAGCTGGGCTCTGGAAGGGACTCATTGGGTTTTAAGTGTATGGTGTTGGGGGGGGGGGGCAGCTTGCTTGGTGGTGTGTAGGTGGTGCAGACCGTGTTTCCTGTTCTCCCCAGCCCTGTGCACAGAGGAATGCGTCCACGGCCGCTGCGTGTCCCCGGACTCCTGCCAGTGTGAGCCCGGCTGGGGAGGACTGGACTGCTCCAGCGGTGAGTCATTGCTCATTTGCAGAATCTGCATCCCCCGTTGCCATGGAATCCTCAGGACGCTCGCCATCACGGGCCCTTCCGATGCAACGGCCGAGCCAGGCAGCGCAGCTGAGATTTTTAGGAACGGCATGTTCCTACACCCTAATAAGATGAGAGCAGACATGGTTTGAGAGGGGCAGCCTGCCCAGCACCATGCGCCTCCTCGTACGCAGGGATTCATGGTCATTGAAATCATAGGGACTGACGCATGCACCACAGAATGCATCTGAACGAGGGGAGGGGGGGGGCATAAAGAGCAAAACCATGTGTCTGTTTGCTTTTAAAAAACTCAGATATATCCTTTTGTTTTAAACAACACGTATATAGTTCAGGTTTATATTAATAAAGTTTTATCATTTTGCATGACATTATTTGCAGGTCATTTTTTTGTGATTCTTAATGCTGCAGAAGTTACCTGAGCACAGGTGCACCTCTGCCCCCCCCCCCCCCAGATCTGACCGACACTTTTTTACTTTTGCAACATAAGTTTGCTGTGCAAGACCGCAGCAATCGCCTCAGTGCAATCAGCAGCCCACCATGCTGCCTGTGGTATTGTTCTTCTTTTATATATCGTTATGAAGCACCGAGAGTAATCAATGCTGAGCAGGAACATGCAGCTAGGAAAGCCCAGAGTTATTACCATCTCCAGGCACCTATGTTTACCGTGGTTTATTGCTGGTGTGGGACAAAAGGGAGGGGAGGGGGCCTCTTGGGGGATGGGGGGGTCAAGCAAATTTGTTCAGCAATCAGCTAAATACGGCCCCTTTGGTTAGTGCAGGCATGGAGCGCGTAGAAGTATTGACTTGCCATTAATATTTCTGTGCACAGAATTAAATGCATTGGGGAGAAGAGGTCTCCGTCTCCTGGGTCAGGAAGTGTGCATTAGCCTTCAATAACATGTGGCCATCCCTCACCCACCCTCCCCTGTCACTCACGACGGGCTTAGATGAACCCAGTGGGTTTGTGGTGCTGCGTCGTCGCTCTGACTCACCAGTCGGCGTCGTGTTTGCTAAGCGGTCGCCAGCTTCTCAATGCATGTTTACATCTGTCCTGCAACGACGGAAGCGCCGTCGTGCCCAAGTCCGCGCATCAGCAAGGACTCCGCAAGGACTCAGCAAGGACTCCGTGGCGTGTTTCAGCGCCCGAGTGTCAATGCTCCTCTTTGGGAGAAGCTGCTGTTGTGAATCTTATTATTGTGTTTTGAGAACATGTCAAGGCCACTTCATTGGTCATCTGGGATGAGAGCTGTTGGGGGGGGGGGGGTGTTTCTGTTAGATCAAATGAACACATGGGCTTCACATCAGAAGGCGCAAAGGCGTCAGTTACGCTCCGCATCTATTCTGCACTGTTTTGTAAAGCGTCTTGCAGGTGCTGTGTTAATTTCCATTATTAAAGCCAACCCTTGTGATTGAAACAGACATTACTCATAATTCTTTTATTTTGACGCTGGGCAGGGATCCAGCGTTCATTTTTTTCATTCATGAGCTTTTATCTGCAAAAATGAAGAACGAGTGCCAATTTTGAAATTAAATCTGCCCCATTTTCTTGCTTGTAAATTCTGTGTGGTGTTTTTAATTTACTCCAGTTTATACTTTTGCTTCGCTGCCGGTAATATCGGCTTTTTCATGGACTCGGGAAGCTGAATTGCACCACTTTTGCAGCCACATTAGGTTTGGCTATCCCTCGTACAAACAGAGGAGCGGTTTGTTTTGGTAAAGCCTCGCAATTAAACGTGCCTGTGAGTTCCTGGAAACCATACAGCACTAATGAAGAAGCCCTTCACCTGACAGCCATTGTCCAGTGAGCAGCATTTCTGTGTTTTTGTATCTCCCCTTGACCGGTCTCTGCATCAAGAGGCCAATAATGAACAGGCACATTGAGCCGTTGCAATTTCAGATGAAATGCGCAGCCTCTTGGTGAGGATCTGAATCTGAATTAGATGGACCGGATGGTATTTTTGGAGCGGCACCCATCGGGGAAGCTGTGATCTGGGTCACTGGGGAGGGGTGCAATTTAGAGGGGTTAGAGGTTGAACTACTGATGGTTGGGTTGGAAAAAGATGGGTGGAGAGGACAGTTTGTCCCAGTGCCGCCCCGTGCTGGGGTACATCTGCCATGGCCTTTGGGCAACCCAACCCTCAGACTCCTTGAGCACCAGGGCAGGTGGGCGTCCCATCGAGACCAAAGAAGACCTGAAATCTGTCGTAAAAACCTCAGGCTCTGCCCCTTGGTTTCAATGTCACAGATGAGTTGAGAGCAAGGTTTGCTCCTCTGACGGCACAGCATATTCACCCTGAATGTGTCTGGGCTGTTACACGCTTCCCAGCAGCCTCCATCAGCCTCCCCTTTCCCTCTTATGTTCTTAGGCAGTCCTCTGGGATTCGCGTAGTGCGCTTTGTAATGTAACATCAATGCTGTCGTGTGCTTAATAAGACTGAACGCACTGTTCCAGCTTCCCTGCCATCCTCAACGTGGCGTCTCTGGGTGAATTCAGATTCAGACTCTGCCGTGACGGTGAACTGGGAAGTGAATCAATTGGGCGGCGAATGGGCCAGAGTCTTCCGCGCATTTTGGCGTTGGCCTTTATGCAAATTGTAGTGGGTCTGCCATTTGGAAATGTCAGGACACCAATCTGGGAAGAAACCGCCATCCGGTTCTTGTTTACAGAAGAACTGAGTGGAACAAATTGAAATATGATAAAATGGGACAGTACAGTAAGTTGTGTGTATTGTAGGTGAAATTGACGTGTGTATTACAGCTTAAACTTTGATTTCAAATACTATGAATAAGGAAAATGTAATTATTTTACCAAACATTGGCCATTTTTCATGTGAGCAACCTAAAGTATTGTTTTGCTTTCATAATTCACTGAAGCATTGTGTTAATGGTTCCCCTTCAGAGATAATTCGGCTCGTGGTGATCAGTGTTTTTGTGGGGAAAGACTTCATATGGTCTGACAACACAGCGCTGCGTTTAATTAGAGTCGTCTGTCTTGATAAAAATGCGTGTCCGTAATTTTGAGCCCAGCCAATGATGAATAGACAGAAGGTGTGGGGAGATTCCTAGCGTGGTGAGCTGGGGGGGTTCGGGGGCACATTAATGTAATTGTATCGTGATGGCCGCACGGATGTTAGGTTTGTGTAGGATTTTCTCCGCCCTGCGATGGAGGTGATGGACGGATGGCAGTCACCTGAACTCGGAGGTTAGTCTCCCCTGTGAGCACTGAGAGAGGGAGGGAGGAAGTTGGGT
>JAODJX010000007.1:9285117-9299819 GCA_026776945.1 Isichthys henryi | reverse complement strand
TTTTTCCGCGCGGGTGGGTTGTGGGTTTTGCTGGGGTTGGGCCCCTCTTTTGGGGGGTGTTTGGTGGCGCTGTTTTTTGGGTGGGGTGGGGTGGGGTGGGGGGGGGGGGGGGGGGGGGGGCGCAGTGGGTAGAGACTCGGATGTTTCATCACGACGTTTTGGCAGCCTGGGGAAAGCCTGGGGGGCCGGGCTGCTACGCGGTCCCCCCCCTCCCGTCAGCCTGTCCTGGCTGCCTTTCCCAAAAACCCAGCTTGTTGATGACAGGGGAAAGGGCATGTGCAGATCGAGGGGCCCGACACCGGACACCCCTCTCTGTGAAATGGCTTTTCGTTCACCATAACTGATCACAGGTCACAGTGGGAGGGGCCTCAGCGTGGACGGCACATCGGCAGGCTCTTGGTAATCCCCATGTCGCGTAACGGTTACTGAATATGATTAGTTTTCAAAACGCCTACTTTATATTCTTCTGTGGTAACACTTTTCATTATATGGGAACTGTCTAGCACAGTGAAGCCTTCCTGGGAGGAGTGTTGACGTGACCGATGCTGTCTCTCCTGATCAGCTCGGCTTCGCGGAGTCTCCCATGGGGTGCCTTTTGGGGGGGGCGTTGGGGGCTCCTTCTCTCTCTAGGAGTGGGAGATATCGGACCACTTCCATGACATGTGAGAACTCATTTTGTCCAGGACAAGCCTCTTATAATTATTTGCACTGGAACAAATGATTCAGGCCAGTTCCAGTGTGGGGGGGAAGAACAGTGGATCCTACTGCATTTTCCATCTGCCTTGTTATCCTGCCGGCAAAACAATGGACGGGCTCAGTTGTCACACCAATGAACATGCCTCAGGACACCTGAGGACCTGTGCAGAAGGCTGAAGGTTCTGGAGGAATGTCCTCTACTGTACAAGAATATTATTGGATCCTATTTGCGTCTGTAAGGCTGCGAGTGTCTAACTGGCGAATGCGCGTTTAGCAAGAGCTGCAGTTTGCCACTCAAAGGATGAGACAGAGTTATCGTTTTGAAATTAATACAACTCCAACACGACAGGAAGAAGATAATCAACGGAAGGCAAAAATGACAGAAAGTCTGCTACTGTCGGGGTCGAAAATAACATTCGTTAGGAATCTCTTGCCAGAAAAATGTAATTTTAGAGGTGACAATGTTGGGCTCCAAATATTGGTCCACAACACGGCTCCGACCCGGATCAGGCAGCGTAGGCCGGCAGAGCAGGTCTTAGTTGTACTGGTAGCCGACTGTGACGGCGATCCCAGCTTTGTGGGCCAGTGTAATTGGCACTGTTCCCCGGTGAAGCTTAAGTCGGCTGAGAGTTTTTGGATAGTGGCAGTATCGGTACCTTCTAGGGATGGGTGATGCAGCTACCGAGTGTCGGCAGTGAGTCTCTCCTCAGCTCTGTCATGTGACCTGCTCTGCGTGATGCAGTGGTTCTCAAACTCGGTCCTCGGGACCCACTGCCCCACACACTGCTGATTACCTGGATCAGGTGTGTTCAGTCAATCAGAAGCTGAAAGACAGCTGGGACTTGTGTGTGGGGCAGGGATAGCAGGAAAACAAGCAGGGCAGTGGGTCCCGAGGACCGAGTTTGAGAACCACTGGTGTAATGACTGCAGTTACCTCAGCTCCACATCTGCGGCGACACAAAGGCTGGGCAGCATTATATAGTCAATGAAAAATCTGCTTTATGGTACAGACCTATGACCTGAAGGTTGCTGGTTCAAGCCCCAGGAAAAGCTTTGCTGTTGTCCCCATGAGCTCTTATGATTAAGAGCCGTCTAGCTGGTTTCGGCTCTTGGCATCTAGGTCGTCAGCTTCATTGCTCTGATGATTGAATCCATCTCTTTTGAGGACTGTCATCATCTCTCTCTTACATTCAGTTTTTCCTCAGTATTTCCCAATAACCTGGGCCTGTTTATAAAATGCCCAGAATAATACAGCTAGTTTAACCTTTTACTTCGGTAATTGTTATGTTGATATGGGTAACAGCCTCAGCCAATCCACAAAATAAAATATGCACATACATCAAATGCTCGCAGGGTGTGTTGGTGACATGGGTAAAGTATGTAGATGATATCTGGAAGTCATATTCCATCCTTCATATTCCATCCTTCATATTCCATCCTTCATTTTGATCTCTTCAGCGTTTTTGTGTCACTTCTGTCAACGTGAGGATTTTTGGGTCAGAGAATGAAAATAACTGTAAATGAGCACATGATATAAAGCAAATGCATAACTTAAATTGGAGGGGAAGACGCTGCCTACAACTGGTCTTCTGTGCCTGCAAACGGAGAGAGGGAGAGATAGATGGAGATGGAGAGAGAGATGGAGAGGGAGAGAGACTGATTTTGACTATTCTCAAACAAAACCTGTTCAACTTCCCTCCCTGCTTGTCTGTGTACCACTAAACATTAGTGGATTGATTTTTTTTTTTTTCTTTTTTTGGAGGGGGGGTGGGTTGTACACAACAATTCCCGGGGTGGCTCATGTTCCCGGCCGCGCTGGGCCTGCTGGCTCAGCTGAGCGTAAATCTACCCCCATCGCTGTCGTGTGGCCAGACTGCCGCTCTGCTTTCAGGATGCGAAGGAACAGTATGTGACCGTGTCCTGCCAACAGCCCACGGCCAGGCCTCCCCATCCTATGCCGAGCCATGCAGGACATCACATCCTTGGGGCTGCGGAACCATTACAATTAGACACCGCCCCCCCCCCCCACTGTGCGGACGCTTCCACATTTTCTCCTGAATAAATGAAGTCTGCTTCCCCCCAGTTTGGGCCGGTGTCCCACAAACAACTGGTCATAGTTTAGCTGTAAAGTTGCCTGGCTGAAAGGAAAGCCCCCCCCCACACTCCCCAGCTCCTGTCTTAACTCTGCATAAAACCAGCGCAGCAGGATATATACAGACCCCCCCCCTCCTACCTCCCAAAAACCTGGCCTCAACTCTGGCTTTCTTTACTCCGCTTTCTGGATGCGGGGGCTTCTGCAGACTGGCCGGCGTAGCCGGGATGCAATTTATTGGGGCAGAGGTGCAGCCAGGGCTGGTGGGGGCTGGGGAGCAGTGAAGTCATGATGTTAATATTGCCCGGCGACATCACTGGCCACTGGCCAATCACAAGCCCCTGTAGATAACGTTCTAAGATGCACGTTAGCCTGCGGGTGCTAACAGCCCTGCTCGCCAGTCAGTGCGCTGCCGCTGTGTCCGATACCTCGCAGTCGGAGTTTGGGGGCAACGGCCTTTTTGGCCCCTAGCCCGGAAGATGGGATTAAAACTTGCTTTGTGGAGCAGTGTGTTGTACATGCCTATGAGCTTTGACAATTATGGGTCGGCGCATGAGTCCGCAAAGGGAAATGAGCCCCGGTCATGTGACGGCGCGGGGCCGGCCGGGGATTTCTGCGGGCCACAGGAATATTAATGTGCTGAACTAGAACCGAGTCCAGGAAAACTCTAGAACAAGGTTCCCAATGTCCAAACCGTGCTCTGGATGCGGACCGACCCCCAAGTTAATCCGGACCCAGCCGATAATGCACCTTATGAATCGATGGTTAACGGAAAAGGCTTAACCACTAAACGTCACATACGCATAACTCATCGCTTAATCAGTGAGCGTTAAAAGGTTTCCATTTTTGTTATATATCAAAGGCTATTCTTAATTCATTGAAGTCCATGAAATGCTGTTTTGTTATTGAAAATTGTTCTGAACCACTGAGTCTGAACAAAAATCTGATGCAAACCTTTGATCAAAAAGTTTGAGAACCCCTGACCCTGAAACATACACACACCCTTATATACTCCGGAAAGTTTAGATAAATTTTCACATGGTGTGTCTGGTTGTGAAATTATGATTGTGGTTGTTGCTGAGTGTTGGGTACCAGTGTGCCGCTGGCTGCCGTCATGGCGGGTCTCGGTCTTTTTGAGGGGCTTCGGTAATGAGGGGGCTGGTCTCGGTCGCCATGTGATTTGTTTTACATTAATTGGCAAAATAAATCACTTAATGATGATGCGGATACCTGACGGACCCTTGCTAAATGAACCTTGGCTTCCGCACCTGACCACTCCCCAGAATCCTCATTAGCAGATGGGGCGACGCCCTCCCCGTGCTGCGCTCAGGGCGGCGAGCTCGTAACATCCCATTAAGCGGCCTTATCGTCCCCGCGAGCTTTGGCCCGTCATAAGCGCCATTAGCTGCTTAGCTGTTGCAGCCTCTGTGCTTCACCTGCATTTTCTGTGTGTGTGTTTGTGTGTGTGTTTGACATTGCGGGGACTGTTTTTCAGGTCCTCACAAAGATCTGTGAATGCAATCAAAAAACAAAAAATGCCAAAAGTCTCGTATTTTGTTTGGTTACTTATGGTTAAGGTTAGGGCTGGGTCGGGGTTACGGTCAGTATGTTGGGATTAAGGTTAAGTCCATAGGAATGAATAGAGTCCCTGCAAAGATATAATTACTGTGTGTGTGTGTGTCTGTGTGTGTCTGTGTGTGTGTGTGCACAACTGAGTGTCTTTTTTTATGACTCTCTTAATATATATACCATGATAAGGATCATAATGGTGATTATATTTATCTTATGGCTGAGATGCTCCCAGATGGAGAGTCATTAAAGTAAACTCGACATTAACGTCACGTGACTCCTCCTGCATGGCCCTCAGTGCTTCATGCTGTTGGATCTAATTAGGACAATATACTGTATGATTCCAAATCATGACAAAATTAGCATCCAAAATACCTGAAATGTCATGCCGTGGGTTAGCATAACAATACTGCTCCTGCACTGATGGAGCCGAGTTAATGAGGACTGCAGGAAGCATTTTAAAGTCTTTTCCAGGAAGTACTTGCTGTTCATTTTATGGCATGTTATAAAGATTATGCTGTTAATTCTTTCAAGATTATTTCAAAGCAAAGTTTAAGCAAACTGCAGATGAAGAGGATTGCCGGGTTATCGTGGTGCCTTCCTGTCATGCAGCACTCAGAAGCGCAGGGGCGCTACAGCACTGGCTCCCTATGAAATATCACGTTTTCAGTATCATTACTCTTATCATAGAATAAACGTATGCAGTGGTGTTTGTAAGTTAAGAAATGTAAAATTAGTGGATTTTTAGATGCACTCAATGATTACAGTAAAGTACAGAGTAATGCTTGAGATAATTGCGTAATTTGGTAGCATTGGAAATGTAAATAAAAACATATTTTCTGCAGCTGTTATCTTGCTTAGCCTGAGTGTTTTTTAATTGAAAATTAAAGTCCATGTTGCATTCAGAAATTGAAAATCTTATCATCATGTTTACAGTGACACAGTTAAATAGCGAGAACGCAGAATTTGCCTGCAACATCTTTTAAAGAACTGCCTTGATGTCCCGGTAACTTTAATAACCTCACCGCACTTCTGCTTCTGCTCTCAGAAGTTTTGTACCCGGCTGTGAGTGATATCCAGCGTCGGATCTATTCCGTAGGGGACCTTTTCACGACAGGGACGGATTCAGTCGATTCAGCTGATCTTTACCCGTCGGCGAGACATTGAATACCAACGATTTCTGACTTCACCGCCGGGTCCAGCTGTGCCGGTTTATCGGCTCTCTCCGGCGTGCCACAGAGCAGTCTGCGTTCTCCACCATGAGGTGCCGGTGTCCTTCGACGTGTGGGGTAGTGGGAAACGCGCCACACCGGCCCCGCCTTGGGGTTGGTGGGGAGGGGATGTGGCTGAACCAGTCTGTTGCAATGTCCTTGGTGGGTGGGAGCAGGAATGTGGAGGCGGTGGGGGGGCAGAAGCATATTAGCAGTCTCTGGCAGATCCAAGGCTATACCTGCAATCTCCTGATATTTAACCCTGGACTTAATTTAAGCTTTACAGTGATTACAGGCTGTCCCAAGGGACATCGATTGTCCTGCTCTTCTCAGGCAGGCCCCACAATGCTGACGAATGAACTTGTAGCCTTGCCAGGTCCAATTAACGGCCAGCGCCACATCGACACCCTCCTCCATGTTGGTTTGGAGTAAAGTTTAAAACGAACTTTTAATCCCATTTCCTCGTAAACCTCAGGGACGCGCTGTCTGATGTGGTTCCCTGTTTTCTCGTCTGCAGCCGCGTAGTGGTTCCAGTCACGATGTGTGTCCCCTGCCTCCGTGCATTATGGGTAGATAAATGATACCTAAGTGGATTATGGGACATTCACCCAGTCCATTATTCACTCTCTATTTTACTCTCACTTTCTTGCTTTAACTGCCCTGGTAAAGGAGGCTCAGTGGATTGATTTGTGGGTCTAAGGCTCAGGACTCTGTGCCTGTTATCGGAAGTTTGCCATTTTAAATCCCACAACTGGCAGAGTGATCATATCACTGTTGCACCTGGAAAAGTGCTGCAGGGGTGCTGGATAAAGGGGTGACCCTGCACTCCGACCTAAAACACGCCACTCTCACCTGTATTTGTGTGTCGCGTATGAGAGGAACCTGGGATATGGAAGAACTAAAGAATTCCTAAAGAAACAGCCATTATCACATAATACATGTATTACAGCTCATTTAGTTTTGTTGTTGCTTAATGACTTGAGAGTATTTCAGGTACTTAAAAGGTTTAAAAGACATGCAGCCCTCGCTCGCTCACATCTACTGCAGTAATTCACCGCAAACACACTGAGATCACACCCCTAAAAACAGGAAGTCCTAGCAGATAAGGCTTGTCTGCTACTTCCGTTAAATCCATTCGACCTGGCGATCGATAGGGACTCGCTCCAGATCCTGAGTGTGCTGCTTACTGCACCGAGGCCATATTGTCTCCGCCAGCCACCTCACCAGCTCCCCAAGGTCGAGATAAACAACTCTATTTTCTCCCTCTTTGATTGCGCGAATGCAGACATTAAAAGCCAATTAACTAAATTCAAGACTTTGCCACGGAGGAAAAAAAAAGGAGAGAACATAGACATGATTGAATCAGCAGGGTTTAATAAAGGGAGAAAGACTAAGAGTCTGAAAAGGGCATCAGACAGAAAGGACTAAAGGTTACTTAAAGGAACTGTAATCGCACTCTGATTTGCTCACTGTAATGTTCTGCAAAACCATGACCAGTCCTAACTGCAAATCTTAATGTCAGATAGGAACCCTCCAAAATTATATGTAATATCCAGCTCTTCCTATGTGTCTCATTTTGTGGAATAATAAAATTATTCTATTTGTAATGTTTTATTTAAAAGCCGGGTGCCGCATACTGTAGAGTTCCAAGTTTAGTCACTGACATTTACTTTAGGATGAGAAAATGCAGTGAAATTGTATTGTATTAGTATTCAGACCTTTGAACTCAGTATTTAATGGAATCTCCAGTGGCAACAATTATAGCTGTAAGTTGTTGCCCAAAATATCAGCAGAAGATCACACAGGGCTTTTGAGATGTTTAAGTTATAAGGTTTTCACTCCAACGTGTCAAACTCGTATTTCGTGAGTATCTCTCCAGGTCACCTTTGTATTGTATTCGAATAGCTGTAATAGTGCTGATTTCTCCTGCATTTCTGTCTTTTAATTGACAGAGCTTTTCCCAACCTAGATCCACCTCCCCCCCAAGTCATTGAGATTTTGTGTCAGATCGCTGATTCGCCCACAGAGCCGCAGCTTCCGCTCCCCCCCTCACACGTGGCTCATTTCCTGGCTGCGCGTTCAGATCCCATCGCTGTCTGTCAGGGGGAAGCTGACATGCGACGGCGTGGCTTTTCACACTCACTCTTGTATACCGTTGACTTCACAGTGACTTTGAAAATCCACGGGAATAATTCATGGGCCCCGTGACTTTGGAGGACCACGGCAGAGATAAACTGCACTCAAAACTCAGAATTCCTCGGATGATTTGTACCTCAGGATTAGTCTTGATTTTTTTTTATGGGATTTTTTTGAGGCCAGCTTGCTGACCACAGGAGGAAGTGCGGCTCTCCGGAGAGGTGATCTTGTGGCAGAATTCGATTGATTGCAGGATCTGGCCCCATTCAATCTGAAACTTTTCTCCACTCCCTGGTGCCTGAGGCCCCTCCAGTGAGGTCTGCTTGCTGCAGCTGACTGCAAATTCTCCCTTTGTATACAGAGAGAAAGCTCTCTGGTAGAGATATCACTGCATAGTGGCACACCTTTAGGCTGATACTGCTTATGAAACACACCTGAGGTCATTTTATTTACCAGAGCCCCTCTGCTGCCTCTTATTGCCCTCCCAACATCTCCACTGGCCTGGGGATCACAAGGTGGGCCTCAGACCTGTCGCCGTACCTGACAGAGTGCGGCTGGGAAGACAGCCACCTGCACAGAGAAATAAACATTCTGCGAGATTTATCTCCTTCCAAAGCAAATTTGCATAATGTGGGATCATTAAAAGGCAATTACTATGTGGTGTATTCGCTGAAAGGCGCATCAGTAAGGATAACAAAGGTGGGAAAACCTCTTAGACAAAACCTCTGCAGAAATACCATTTGCACATTTTTTTAAATATAATTATTGTACTTAAGGGCAGGATTTCCTTTGTGCCGCAGTGTTTGCCTCGGTGCACAAACAAAATAAAACAAACGTTACATAATAACATTGTTATTCATAATAGACAAGGGGGAGAGCAACTTTAATGTTAGAAAAGCGGCCTTATTTTCAGTAAATGCCTACGGCCGTCCCCATTTCCCCGAATGCCCGCAGCCGTGCGGCATCCAAGAAACTCCCCACCGGATCTTGGGGTTGATCCAGTTCCTGGTTTTCCACCATGACAGCATCTGGCTGTCTCTCGGCCGGTCCCACCCTTCCCGGTTCCGCCAGAGGATGGTGGGTGAGCGGGCCGGACCTGAGGGTGCCCTGTTAAGGGCCATTTCCACTGCACCGCACCATGGCTGCCCCCTTGCAGGAGAGGCCAGGAGAGTGGGTATGGATGGAGGCCCATCTCCGTTCCCCTCTCACATCCCTGCCAGGGCTCAGCAGATGTAAACAGCGGGATCCTTGGCAGTCCTTGAGATGGCAGTGAAAGGAGAGCCTCCAGCTGTCGTGGGGCTGTAGTGCTGGACGTGGGACGTGGGGCACGCTGCCACTGACCCTGCCTTGGTTGCCAGCCATGGTGCCCTCCTGTCTCCTCATGCGCCTTTAAAAAGGGGGGGTTCGTAACACCACACTAGCATAAGCAGAAGAAGCCCCTAATGTTTTCATTAGGCATTCTCAGCTATGCTTGTCTTAGCTGTCGTCCTTAGTTGGACTACCATTCACACCTCTGTCAACTCCCCCCCACCTCCCGATACAGCATGCCCAGTGCATCTAAATTCTGAGTTGCCGTGGACGTGATGGATACATGGAACAAGCCACTCAGATCTATGGCTAATTAACACATCGGCAAGCAGCGAGAAGCACTCCCGGCTTGTGAAAGGGTCAGAACACAAAAACGTAACGGGAAGTTCCACATGTGATAGGAGGTTTTAATCATCTGGATTGTAAAATTTACAATTATAGTAATAGTAATATTCATTCAGTCACCACACTTCGATAACACCTGAACTGCAACTTCAAAAGCGTGCTGTACTTAGCCAAAGAGAACCTCATACAAGTGTTAAAGTGGAGCGCGTTTGTGGCATATGCTGCCCCCTGCTGGCAGCCTGAATTCTGCGGCGTTCACCCTCTTCACACCTTTGGCTGACGATAAGCTCATTCATGAGGAGCATGCGGGAACTTCCCCGGTCCTCTAGGGGTTGGACCCTCTCATGAGGTGGGGCTTTAACGGGATTGCGGGTTTGGACCTCGATGCCATGCTCAGTCTGTGTTCACCACTGAAAATAATGGTGTGACACATCCGTATCACTCCGGAGCGTCGATCGATACCAGCTGCCTCCTCATTGACCTGCCGCTGTCTTATGGCGAAATTTGCTGCACCCTAATTAGAATTATAAATTGAAAATAGGAAATCGATGGGTGCAAACGAAGTACAGCACAAGTACACTTTATTCGCTGGACATTGGTTGTGAAACGGCGGCCGACAGCAGTGAGCGACCCGCTCGGTTAATTTGTTTATGTCCTCACCCGGCCGTCGGAAAGGGTTATTTACATCTGCCTGCGCGTTGTTTCGGGGGATCCGTTGCACAGCCTTTGGTCGCCGTGGTCGTTGTAAACTTGTGTTTTTGAGAGTGAATTATTTACGGACCAAGGCAGCAGGCTGTGACATTGTGCTGATGAAGACAGTTTGAGGCGGTGCAGGAGTTGTGAATAAGCCGTTTTGCTGCACTGTGTGCTCCTCAAGCTTCTCTCTCCTACTGCAGGACCCGATTTGTGCTTAAGTAAAGTTAGACCGTGAAGGTGCTCCAAATAAGTGGTCAGAGCTTTCGGCGCAGGAGCGCTGAAAACGAGCCGGTCCAGTTCGGCTCATTAACTCTACGATTTAATGCAGTGCTGCCGGGGCGCGGTTCCAGTCCCGCTGCATGGCTACAGTCACCCCCCCTTCTTATGTTTTGGGTGTGTGTTTATCCAGCTGCCAGTTCCAAACAGAAGTCGGAGGATGAGTCTGCCTGGATACACTAATAAACAGGCGCGTCTTACCGCCAGCCCATCGCTGAAAGTTGCCTGCAAAGTGACCCAGAGAGGGAATTTAAATTTTTGTGTGTGTGGAATGAAGGGAATTTAATCCATCACAATGATAGTGTTTACAGCCAAAACAAACACAAACCTGAGAGAAACACTCTGGGCGCCGTTTGTGCGTCTTTAACTTAAAAACTTCCTCGGCAGTTTAACCAGTCGTCCCCCCCCCACACTCAAACACCTCTCTAAGAAGTTCACCGTAAGAAATGAGGAGTCGAAGCTTCAGCAGCTGCCATCTGTGAGCTAAGAGCTCCTCCAGGGAGCCTCTCGCCGGCTCATTTGAGAAGGAGCAGCACACTGGGGCTTGTCCAAGAGGAATTATACAAGGACAAATTGACACACCTCGCTACTGTGCACATGTGATTGGGGGGCTCAGTGGGATTCACTGTGCCCTTTCTGTGTCAACATGTGTACTGATCTCTGAGCCCCCCGTGTTTGTACTCATTTTCCTAACCTTACTGGGGAAAATCACCAGCTGTGGTTAGTAAACATACTAAATAACTGCAAGGCTCTCCTCAGGTAAAATGAATGTCTTTTAAATTAGACTAACAAAGCAGAAACGATTGTTTATTAAATTCCTTGTGTTTTTAAATTTTGTTTAGGTGAAATTGGAAATTCTATATAGGGTTGAAGTGGGATTAAAAATCAAATCAATGACGGGCTAGTGTGTGTGTCAGAGGATGTGTTTGTACAGTATCTGTCCTGGAAGAGCATCCATCAGTCTTTGAGTGACGTACGATTAGTGTTTTCCTGTAGCCAGTGTGCCGTTAGTGTAGCAGTAATAATCAGCGGCCGCCTCAGGCCCAAGACCTGTACGGTGCCGCTCTCCTTCACGGCAGCCACTCTAAAGAGGCCACCGGCATTTATCATCCTCCATCACCGCTACTTAGATTGGCAAAGCAGTGTGATCCTCGCCTTCACCCAAATGCAGTGCAACAGTGGTGCTGCGGAATGACAAGCTGCGGTTGGAGGAAGCAAGCAAGGAGTTATGAGATTGCAGAAACTTCTTGTGACAGAAAAAGTGCACTGTAGATACACATACAGTACTGTGAGAAAGTCTGACAGTCGATGAAAATGTTTAAGGCTGTTTATCTGGGTAATAAGTGTATATATTTGCTCAGGAAAAAAAAAAACACACACTTTAAAATAAAAAAAAATTCAGTATGCAATTAGGATCAGTCTTGGTTTAATTTAATATTATAACATATGCAGATTAACAGTAACACAATTAAAAAAAAAAAAAGAACTACTCCTGTTCTCCAAAAATGTACTCGCATCTTGTTGGATGGCTAGATGAACCACTCTTTGGTTCCCAAACCTCTCCTCAGGGGCACCTCAGCCATTCCATGAATTTAATTGTTGCTACAAAAACTGGAGTGACTTTAGGAGAGGTTTTCAAATAGCTAAACTGACACAATATAGTTTTTCACCAAAATGAAAATCCTTTAAACATTTTCCTTGTCTAAGACTTCTGCACTGCACTGCACTGTATGATTCTCTGCGATTATCCACCGTCTTCTATAACTGCTTATGCTATACAGGCCAAGTCAGCTTCTGGCCCAGGAAACACAGGACAAATGACAGGGGACACCAGTGCACTGCCAAGCACATAAACTCACACACATTCTCACAGTTCAGTGAGGTGCCACTTCGCTTATCCCCAAGCTAGGGAGACCTTGCAAGCACGCTGAGATGGGGGTGGTATACAGAGCCCTCTCCCTGGGTGTGAGGCTATAGTGATCTTTACCGTGTCCTGTAGCAGCCTGGAGACAGCGATTTCCTATCCATAATCATTCACAGTCCCATATTTAACTACCTCAGATTAATAAACCAGAAATACAGTCTCATCAACCTGACAGACATTTATTGTAAACCGATGCATCTGTTTCTAATCAGGTCGCAGATTTTGCTTAGGGGCACCGTGAAAAATCACTCGTTCGGTTGTTGTAGTTGCTTTGTGTTTTTGTGTTTGCTTAGTCAATTAATTGCTGAGGTTTTCCTCTTTGCCCTTTGAATTCTATTGATTGCTGAACACGTAGAGCATTAGCCTGTATCCAGGGAGGGGCTGTCCGTGTCCTCGTGGAGCGGTGCGTGGCGTCCACGTCTCGGCCCGGGGTCCTGAACGAACAAAGCCACTGCTCTCACTGCACGCCCGGGGACTGTCGCTGTCCGAGAAGGAAACTGGCACAGACATTAAACACTTAGACAGAAATGTATTGTGTTTGATGTCCTCCCTGGGGTGGGGGGGAGAGAGAGGAGTGAGGATGGGGGGGGGATCTCTCATATCACTGGGCTCTTAATTAAAAAGTGGGAACCTGCTTTTGATGAAGTGAATCTTCTGCTAGATTTAAGGGGGGAATGGGAGACGGGGAGGGTGTCCGCAGTTATGACAGGGCAGCTGGCTACAGCCTGGTACTTTATCATTCAGTGTGCATCAATACTTCATCCTTTCATCCTGGCCTCTCCGGAAGACCTTGTGCTGACACGTGTGACACTTGGAAACTCGGCGGCCGCGGTCTGGGGCGATCCATCGGTCATTTATGGCAATCCAGCCGTAATCACAGCCAGTGCATTGATTACACACTCCCATCTGGGCTAAAAGAATTCCACCAATCGGGAGACGTGTCCCTCTTAACTGAGTAGCATCTCAGCTCAGAAACAAATGTACTGTTTGATACTTCACTGTACAGTGGCTTGGTGCTGCATAAGACCAGCAATTGTGATGACAGAGAAGCCTTTTCTGTGTGAAACCCTGAACAAGATCCTAATCGCACAGGAAAATAAATGCCTACTAGAGTATGGGACTTGCTGATGGTCCTGCACTTAACTGTTTTAGATACAGTTCGGAAGCCTGTATTTTGGCTTAATCGCACTCTTTAGCCCACGTCAGAGTGTTGCTGTTGGCACTTAAGAATCCATCTCATTTCATCCTATTGTATCACATTATCAACCCCTCACCCCATTCGGTGGCTTCAGCAGTGTCTGAAGGAGTTTGACATTGGGGCGGATTGAATTTGTCCCAGGAGTGGAGGGGGTGGGGGTGATGTACAGTTAACTGACACGGCACTGCATTCCTCGTTAGGTAGGTTTCATCCTCATGTTCTGCATGCACAGTAAACTGGCCTCTGTAACACACAGATTCGGAATGAAGAACCCGCTACTATTTACTTATTTTTTGTGGTGGATGGAGGAGGGACTGCCGATATTGGGGGGATGCTCCTCCCCACCCCCATTGCCTGGCTCTCACAGCCCCCACTCTAAGTTCACCGGGCGGTTAGCTTCACCAGCTGTCCCTCACGTGTGCTGCAACTTTCGCGGCAGCTTCGGACACTCGATGCAGAACGCGGCTGTGGTTCTGCTCACTCGCACTTGTGAGAGCCTCAGCATTACTGCACATCGCTCCCCTGGGTTCCTGCCGGTCGCCTGGCACTCTCCCAGCGCACTCGTTCCAGCCATTTCCCTTCTGCGTCTTCTCAGCTGTTCCGGACTTGAGAGTTGTTTGACAGCAGTAGTCGTGGGAAGCACAGCACAAATGGGGACAGTAACTCAGCGACAAGCCCGGTGGGGGGGGAAACGCACAGTCAGGGAGCCCCCCCGTAACGCAGCAAAACAGACGGAGAGAAAATACACTTTGCTCAGTGTGCTGAAGCAGCTAACTGCTGGCTAAAGAAGCTTTAGGACTTGGTGGGATTATTTGTCAAACAGAGGAGAACCGGAACCAGCTGCAATTAACATAGTCTTCCACCTCTTTTGTCTGCCATTTATTTAGTGGTTGTACTTTTGTTTATATATTGTTACCCTTTCTGGTGTCATGTGGGGTGGATTATCTTGTTAACACGTGAAACCTCCAGGGTCCTCCAGGTGATGTCTTTTAACCCCCCCCCATGTCCTACGAAGAGGGAATGTGGCTAATGAACAGCAGCTAGTGTAACTTTGTGTAAACTGCCAAAATGAGACACTGCTGGATTAGCGGGGGGTTTTTCCTGTTGCCTTCCCTTAGCTTCCCACTGTTGCACTGAGTTAAATGAGCAAGGGGGTGTCAGAGTGGGCGGGGGGGGGGGGGGGGGCCCAGTGGGGGGGGCCCCCCCAACCGGGCAAAACACAACGGGCCCCGGCACAGAAAACAATTAATG
>JAODJX010000007.1:9259249-9275984 GCA_026776945.1 Isichthys henryi | reverse complement strand
GTCCCTGTGTGGCCGTTTTTTTTTGTGGTGTGGGTGTTATTTTTCCCCACCCCCCCCCCCCCCCCCCCCAGAGTACCTGATGTAAACAGCCATCCGTCCTTCTCCCCAAAACAAGGTACCCAATTACTTTGGACAGTCCAGCTGAATCACTAAGACACGTAACGCATGAGATGTGAAACTGTGACTATTTAACGCTGCGCTGATCAGCATCTGTACTCAGAAAGCATCCGCATGCCTGGAGAGTGGTGTTTGGGGGAGTTTCTGCTGAATAAATCACCTTTAGTGGAGCAGAAGCGTGTTTGCACAACGCGGCAAAGGTGGCAGCACGGACGGTGAGTTAAAGTGTCTGTTAAGCATTATGACACTAAGCTCCCCGGTCAGCTGCACTCAACACGCCTCCTCTTCCCGCTGGAGTGCCTCTCATGGCCAACCATGTCTCTCTCTTGCTCAGGGCGAGGACTGCAGTCTGCACTGCCCCCCCGGTTTCTACGGGACCAACTGTTCCTCCTCCTGTTCCTGTCGCAATGAGATAGCCTGCTCCCCGGTCGACGGCTCCTGCATCTGCAAGGAAGGTAAAAGTCACAGTAGCGGAGAACCAGTCTCTGTGAAAGAGCACGAGGGAGGGAGACACAGGCCTTTTGGGGGTAAGGCAGGGCTGTGGGGCCCCCCCGGGCACCCGCGGGCCGTTTTACAAGCTTAAGTTCTCACTCAGCATGCAGTTTCACGATGCACAATGGTGCATTAAATGCGATAATCATCACTCTGCTCTGGTATGGGTGTCAGTTGGCAGGCTGACGGAACAAGGCTTCCCAACATATGATCTAGGGGGGGGTCAGCAGAAGGCACAAGAGCCAAGAGTGGATTTTATTTCGGGACTAATCCTCCCATACACCTGGTGAAATATTTATCGGCTGTCAGATTTGCCTGCGAGCGCCACTAACGTTGCGATTCGCTCTGAGACAGCCTCTCATCTCTGCCGCTGCTTGTATTTTTTATGAATCAAATTGATTGAGAGACACCTAAGGCAGAATAACCAGGAAACCTGATGGTGCATTCCTGCTGCACATGTAGGCAGCAGCTGAAAGGTTAAAGGTATTTAGGTAATATTATATTTACAGCGTGTGTTTTGTGTCCATAGTTTTGACATAGCAGCCTCACACAGACGATGCGATGAAGATGATTGATGTTTCCCTGCGTGGTCTGCATTTCCTGTTTAAAAATACGAGTGGGGGAAGGTGGTGTTTGGACCCCTTGTCCGATGGAAATTACCAACATATGCATAGATGAATATGTAAAAGGTGGGGGTATGCAAATGCGGAGCTGTGCAGCGCTCTTGACACAAGTGAGGGGGCTGAGATGCTCCTGTTTCCAGGCCGAGCCGGTAAACCGGGGGGTGCTCGGCATCTCTTCAGATATTTCTGAGTGAGTAAGTGGCGTGTATTGCCTCTATGAGGCCCAGAATTCGCTGGAACCTCTCGGCCATGCATTTTGAAAAGAATACCTGTCTCCTGTGTGCCTTTTCATCTCTCTTAGCATCCTGCTTGGGGGGGGGGGCATGTGGTGGTTTCCCTTTCAATCCACCGGAGTGTGGGTTTAGTGGGGCTTTGCTTCACACGTTACTCACGATGTCTGCACGCAGAGCTCGCATTAAATGCCGCAGCTCAGCGTATCAGCTGTAAAGTGATTGGCGTCCCAGTGGGTCCTCGCTGTGCCCCCAGGCCGGCAGGGTGTGGACTGCTCCATCTACTGCTCCAGCGGTACCTGGGGCCTTGGATGCAACCGGACCTGCTCCTGCAGCAATGGTGCGGCCTGCGACCCCGTGGACGGCACATGCATGTGCGGGCCAGGCTGGAAGGGAGAGACCTGCGACACGCCCTGTCCCGTGAGTCTGGCGCTCAGTACCTTGCAGTCACTCGCAGGTCACTCCTGATTTCACCAGGAGCCGAACTGGGGGGCTTTATGTGTGATTTTGACTGGATCTACCTCACATCGTCCTTGCAGGAGGGGACACATGGGCTGGGCTGCCAGGAGCACTGTGATTGCAGCCACGCCAACGGATGCGACCCAGTGACTGGACACTGCCGCTGTCTGGCAGGCTGGACAGGTGAGCCATGAGACCACAGGAATCCTCACTGAGATACTGAGGTACCAAGAAATATTGGCTGCTGATGTGGAGACACTGACACTGTAGAACAGTGATACTGAAGCAGCAGAACCCAGTACTCAGACAGCAGCCCCGATACAAAACAGAGACTCTGAGGTTGAGACGCCACTGGACACAGGGTGTCTGTTACTCTCCCCACGCCCTGTAGCGTATGAGGAGCCCACAGGCCGCTCTGTCCACCAGTGTAAATAAGATCACTTCTCGATTTGATACAACGAAGACAGTTTCGCTCCAACAGATAAATCATAAAATAATTCCTTTGAACTTGTTAAAGGACATTCAGTAGAAACTTCACAATGGAATATTGTATTTCCTGTTAACGGGGAATAACAACACTCAACAAAAACAAATAATCTGCTTGTGTGTGTGTGTGTGCGTGTGTATGTGTGCGCTTTGCAGTAGGAATATCTGAACTGTACATTAATATAGTACCCACAATGCACTGGAAAGTCAGGTGATCAGGTAAACACCAGGAGTAAACGGGAAACCTTTAGCACTGCTGTGTTAGGAATAGATCTTCGCTTGCTTGTAGAGGGGACTTCTGAGCAACAGTTTCCGATTCCAGCTACGGAATCTTTGGAAAGTGGGTGAAGGAATGGCAGCGGAAGGAGTGCCCTTCCGGTCAGGAGGCTGAATGAGCGCGTTTGCAGGAGAGACTGCCTCGCTTTCTACATGGTTACCATAGAAGTGTGAAAAATTAATAAGGTTAACTGCTATACACTTGTGGTCTAATTAGTTGCTTCTCATGACAGCAGAAGCTGCAGAGGAGACTCTTTAATCATTTTGCAGCGGATGGCTGTGTGTCTCTCTGCGTCTCTGTGTGTCTCTTGCATCTCTGTGTGTCTCTTGTGTGTCTCTCTGCATCTCTGTGCGTCTCTCTGCATCTCTGTGTGTCTCTCTGCGTCTCTGTGTGTCTCTTGCGTCTCTCTGCGTCTCTGTGTGTCTCTCTGCGTCTCTGTGTGTCTCTCTGCATCACTGCGTCTCTGTGTGTCTCTCTGCATCACTGTGCGTCTCTGTGTGTTTCTCTGCGTTTCTGTGTGTCTCTCTGCGTCTCTGTGTGTTTCTCTGTGACTCTGTGTGTCTCTTGCATCTCTGTGCGTCTCTCTGCGTCTCTCTGCGTCTCTGTGTGTCTCTGTGCGTCTCTCTGCGTCTCTGTGTGTCTCTGTGTGTTTCTCTGCGTTTCTGTGTGTCTCTCTGCGTCTCTGTGTGTTTCTCTGCGTCTCCCTAAATCTCTGTGTGTCTGCGTCTCTGTGTGTCTCTCTGCATCTCTGTGCGTTTCTGTGTGTCTCTCTGCGTCTGTGTGTCTCTGTGTGTTTCTCTGCATTTCTGTGTGTCTCCCTGCGTCTCTGTGTTTCTGTGTGTCTCTGTGTGTTTCTCTGCGTCTCTCTGCCTCTCTGTGTGTTTCTCTGCGTCTCTCTGCGTCTCTGTGTGTCTCTCTGCATGTCTGTGCCTCTCTGTGTGTCTCTATGCGTCTCTCTGCGTCTCTGCGTGTCTCTATGCATCTGTGTGTCTCCCTGCGTCTCTGTGTGTCTCTTGCATCTATGTGTGTCTCTGTGCATCTGTCTCTCTGCGTCTCTGTGTATCTGTCTCTCTGCGTCTCTGTGTGTCTCTCTGCGTCTCTGTGTCTCTCTGCATCTCTGTGTGTCTCTTGCATCTCTGTGCGTCTCTGTGCATCTGTCTCTCTGCGTCTCTGTGTGTCTCTCTGCATCTCTGTGTCTCTGTGCGTCCCACTGCGTCTCTGTGTGTCTCTGTGTCAGTGTGTCCAGTCTGACTGTCATGGCTAAGTCCAGGATGCGGCCGATCTCGACCCCGAGCCGGCGTTGCAGAGTCACATGATCTGATGGTCCAATGGCTGCCATGGCCGTTTAGCAGAAACGGTTCTGGTTCTCCAGCCTAGCCGGGTCCCTGAGCTTTGGCCCGTTTGTTCCGGAAGGCAGCAAGATTGAATCAGGTGCAGGAGGAAGCCGGCGACATCGGAGCTCACGCCATGGATGCCAGGCTGTCCCGC
Organism: Isichthys henryi; assembly: GCA_026776945.1. Taxonomy (NCBI): domain Eukaryota; kingdom Metazoa; phylum Chordata; class Actinopteri; order Osteoglossiformes; family Mormyridae; genus Isichthys; species Isichthys henryi. The sequence goes on along the minus strand of JAODJX010000007.1, from coordinate 9,271,812 downwards.
ACCATCTGCCCAGTGTAATTGGGTGGCAGGAGTCCCACTGAGCAAACCAAGAGGGGGGGGGGTTTAGTGGACATCATGCAAACCTGTCGAGATCCAGATACGGGCACCGCTTAGCACGCAAACATTGTGGGGGGCCAATCAACAGTCAGTCAATCAGCGACTTGCATTCTTCCTTTGAATAAAGGAGTTGGTCTGGCTACCTTGTGTAGTTACATGTCTGACAGGTGCCTTCGTTTACGGGGCTGAAGTCGTTCGACTTTGCTGGCTTAAAAATGAAAAATGTGACGCCTCATGCCACTCGAGAGAGTGTGTCAGTGTCGGTGGAGATTTGCACGCTAACAATTGTTGGTACGCATTTGCATTTATTCACAAAGTAATTGGATGGACACGCGGATGAAAAAGGCCCCACCCAGGAGCAGGTGGAGCTGGGGAGTACACGACTCCAGCCGAGGAGTGACATCGCATCGGCGGCGTCGACCTTGTCCTCACAGATGCCCTAATTGGATACTTGGACCCCTGGCACTTTCTCTCCGAGCTGGTGCTTCCAAAGAGGCTCCTGGCTTTTCTACCCCCGCCCGTTAGATGTGGTGCAATTCTTATTTATTTGCTGACAAAAAGGGTGGTAAAAAATTAATTCTGCTCGTCGTAGCAGAATGCCAGCTCTCCATGACCCCTGTCCCGATGTCGTCCCTTTCTTGTCCTTGATGTCCAGGCATTCATGGGTGACCCTCTTGATCCCTCCACCCGACACACATCTATCCCTACGCTCCCCTGCATCAAATTTGGATCGGGTCGGATTCAGTCTCCTGAGTTTTGTTCAGGTTTAATTCAAAGGCTTTTCATAACTGCTGTTTTAATGGCCGCCCTATGCTCAGATATTCTCCGTCAGAAGAAATTTCAAATGAAATTCAGGCAGGCGAGGCCACGTCCGACTTGAAAGCATGTGCGTGTGTGTGTGTGCATGTGCTACGGCGTGCAAGCGTGTGGGTGTGTGCACAGACTGCTATGTCCTTTGGCAGCAGAGCGGAGATCAGTGCGGCGGGGATCGTGCAGTTGGTCAGAGATGGACTCCCACAGTCGGCGCGGCACTGGAACTCGGTCCCTGGCGGAGTCTGGTGCAGTGCTCTGTACACAGCGTAGCTGAAAGAGAATGACAGAGGAGCAGCAGCGGGCTTGGGGATACGGGGCTTTTAATGAACACGCCGCTCACAGGGCAGGGAGGGGGGGTGGCCCAGTTTGACAGAAGAAAAAAAAAAAACCTTGTAAAAAGTCAAAATGGAACTTTGGTGGCCCACAATTAGGCACGAGTTCAGCACCCGGTAATACTTTCTGCTCTGAGCTGAGCATATTGCTAAAGCCTGGCACGCTTTTGTGTGTGTGGTTCAGCTGAGACGGGCGACTGGCTTCACGCTGGTGGTTTGGTCTCCATGGCGGTGAGACATTGTGCGAGGGACCATCAGACTTGCAAGATTTTCTCAGGCGTCCATGAGCCATGGCGCCACCTGGTGGCACCCCGTGTGCGGCCCAACCGGATTAGCACAGCAGCCCAGCCGCACACCCCCGTCCCTCCCGGGGATTTATGCCCGATCCATTCTGCCGTGATGAAGCGTCTCAACAAAGTGAGACGGAGGGGCTTGCGATAACCGCATAAATCCCAGGGAGGAAGGAGCTTAGGAAGAGGGGACAATTAGCTGCAGTCCTCCCTTCATCTACTCTCCCCATTAACAGCTGCTGCGCTGGCGTGAGAGAGACGTGTCTGCTATGTGTGGCTGCATGGGGGCGTGCCCCGCAGGCCGCCTTTTCCGACTTTGCGTACCGGGCCTGGCCACTTCCGCGACGTCCGCCTGGTGCTTGATGCTGCATGATGCTGGAGCCGCTCGCTAACGGGGGCGAGCAAAGTGGGACCCTCCCCAAACCCTCCGACCCCGGTGTTTCTTACGTAAGGGGCCCGTCGTAAACCTCTGTGAAGCTCTGGGGTTTATTTAATGCCGCCCTGGTGTCCGCAGTGTGGGAGACACCCTCTGTCGGCTTTTCCGTCAGCCCGAGATGCAGAGGCTGCCGGAGATAAGGCTCCCTGCAGAGCTTATGCCACCAGCTGATGAATTGTATTCATTATGATGCGGGTTTACGCTTCAGCTTTACACCCCTGTAGGTACAAACTAGGCACAGATTCAGCACAAGCTCTGGGTTGTTGTGAGTTTCTACGTTACGATAAAATACACAATGCAGGATTCTCTCTTAGTGCCTGGAGTTTGTTGCCAGCAGGTGGAAGAGAATCCCTGGCCTACCCATCTCACGGCGGTATGTTCTTGTGCCTCACGGCGTTCTGACCGTTGCACTGATGCCCCACGGTGGCGATGCCAGTGCACTGCGTCTAATGTCACATGGTCTCCGCGAAACGCGTTCTGTTCCTTTCCACCAGCGCTTGCTGACTTATTTGCGGGGATCTCCATGGATCAGTTTGCCGTGTGCAGCGTTGTGGTGGCACCTTCATTAAGGAGAGACATCATGATTATTGATAGTCATTATGATGATTTCTGCATTCTTTTTTTCTCTGTTCACAATTTTAGAAAAAGTAGGTAAAAGAGAACCACTTTCTGTCTTTTGAGATTTTAACTGGTTATGGTTGGGGGTTATTCTCTCTTGTAAAATTCTTAATCATAAGTTCACTTGGTGACTAATTGTAGCCTGTAGTACTCAGACTAAATTATTCTCTGCTGAGATGGATAATTTATTCAAAGTGTTTAGGAACAGAAAAAGATCTGTCTGTGTCAGTGTGGGTTTGTGTGTGTCTGTTGGTGTGTCTGACCCTATATGCATGTGTGTCTGTTCCTGTCTGTCTGTATCTGTCTACTTCTGCCTGTACCCGTGTTCCTCCACGCTGGCAAACTAGGCCGTGACTCCACGCTAAGCGCCGTCCGTTTGGCCTGCAGGTATCCACTGTGACAGCGTGTGCTCCCAAGGCCGCTGGGGCTCCAGCTGCTCCTCCACCTGCTCCTGCGAGAATGGGGGCTCCTGCTCGCCCGAGGACGGCACCTGTACGTGCGCTCCCGGCTACCGTGGCACGTCCTGCCGCCGCAGTAAGTCCTGCACGTCATGCACACGCTCCGCCGCTCGCTCACTCACGTGTGACCGCCCGCCCGCGGCGCTCATTAGATCCACCGTGGGGGGGCGGACCTGCGTCCTCCATCCTCTCTGATTAGACACCTGCTGAACTGTTCCCTCGATCTGTGGCTGTCCTGTGAAGCTGGGACCGCGGGCGGCGTGCTGGGCCAGGGACGGGAACGTGCCTGTGCGGCCAATCGGCCCGTTTAGACAATTACCTTAATTAGCGGAAGCTCACCACAGGAGGGAGCAGGCGGCATCAGCACAGAGCAGCAGCAATCAAGGCAAATTAGCAGTATGAGCAAGTAAAGTTGGGGGGTGGGGGGGCCATGCGTGGGGAACGTCACCCGCTCTAACTGTCCCTCCTCTCCTGCCCTACTTTCCCATTTTATATATTTCATCTCCCTTGTTATACTCCTTCCCCCAACCCCCTTTCCCTCACCACCCCTGCACCCTGCTTACACTGTCCCCCCCTCCCCCCCATGCAATTCCATCATGCTCGCTGCCCGCAGCCTGCAGTCCCGGGTCCTACGGCCTCCGCTGCAGCCAGTCGTGCCCACAGTGTGTGCACAGCGCCGGACCTTGTCACCACGTCACCGGCCACTGCCAGTGTCTGCCTGGCTTCTTTGGGCCCCTCTGCAACCAAGGCAAGCAGCCCCACCCACACAGCTCCATAGCCCCACCCACGCAGCTCCATAGCCCCACCCACTCAGCTCCATAGTCCAAGGTGGCCTTGACTGTGGGTTCACAGGGAAAAGGCTTCACAGTGCTGGTGTGTATGTCTCTGTGTGTCAGTCTGTCTGTCTCTGTGTGTCAGTCTGTCTGTCTGTCTGTCCGTTTGTTTGTGTGTCAGTTTGTCTGTCCATTTGTGTGTGTGTGTCAGTCTGTCTGTTTTTTGTGTCAGTCTGTTTGTTTGTGTGTCAGTCTGTCTGTCTGTTTGTGTGTCAGTCTGTCTGTCTGTCTGTGTGTCAGTCTGTCTGTCTGTCAGTTTGTCTGTCTGTGTGTGTCAGTTTGTCTGTCTGTGTGTGTCAGTTTGTCTGTCTGTCTGTTTGTGTGTCAGTCTGTCCGTTTGTGTGTGTGTGTGTCAGTCTGTCTGTCCGTTTGTGTGTGTGTGTCAGTTTGTCTGTCTGTGTGTGTCAGTTTGTCTGTCCGTTTGTGTGTGTTTGTCAGTCTGTCTGTGTGTGTGTCTGTGTGTGTGTGTGTGTGTGTGTGTGTGTGTGTGTGTGTGGTACAGGTCCAGTTTCCTGGCCCCCATAAGGGAAAACTCAATTTCTAAAAATCTATGACTGCAGACTGTTATGGTTAGGGCTGGGTAGGGATTAAGGTTGTCATAGTTAGTGTTTGCATTTTACAAAGATATGATTGCAGGTCTGTGTGTGTGCGTGTGTGTGTGTCTGTGCGTGTGTGTCTATGTGTGTGTGTTTGTGTCTGTGTGTGTGTGTGTCTGTGTATGTGTCTGTGTGTGTGTGTCTATGTATGTGTCTGTGTGTGTGTGTGTCTATGTATGTGTCTGTGTGTGTCTATGTGTGTGTGCGTGTGTGTCTGTGTGTGTGTGTATGTGTCTGTGTGTGTGTGTGTGCTCACAGTGAGCAGACGCATTTCCCTGACAGAGCCGCATGAGCCTACTGCCGATGCAGGTTTCAGAGAGGAGCGGTATTCTGCAGAGGGTCTCCCTCTGGGAGCAGCGGCCCTTCTGAGGAATCCCTCCCGATGATTCCTACGGTGTGGTGGGAAAAGGAATGTTTAAAGTCAAACAGCCTTCTGTCAATGATGAAATATTTGAGAACCAAATGAATTGTGTATGCACACACACAAAGACACACAGACACACACAGGACATCTAGAGATGTGGGGGAGATTTTATATAAAATTAAACATGAAATGTTGCTTCCATCAGCCTGTAGCAAATAAGCAGTTAATTGGGCCAGGGATTTTTTTAGAGCTTTTGACAATATTTCTGATGTTAATTTTGTTGAAAATCTGCTAAGTGCAAAGTGCTCTGATAGGGTGTGGATCGACTCGGCTGTCTAGCTAAACCAATCATAGTGCTGTCTGCTGTTTCAGCGGTCACCATGCACCATAACGAGCATGAAATGACTGCCGCCATTGCCTGCCGAGCTCACCATAAAGATGGGACCACCAGATTAAATATAGATACTACTTTTCATAATAATTAACTTATCTCTTCATGAATTAAGGACAGGCAGTATTCGTATAGAAAATTCCCTTTCATGGATTTGAAAGCTGTCATATAAATAAAAATTATATATCTTAAGGGGGGAGGGGGCAAGAATTTGTCCCGGTGATAATTACACTGAGAAGAGGATTCACTGGAATGTGGATGGTGCCCACATCCCCCACGCTCAGCTCCATGTCTCTCCCAGTGTTCAGACATCTGACTTGCTGAATGGTAATGAACGCTTCCAAGGGAATTGTTGTTGGAAAGCAGCGGCTCAAATACTAATAAGAACCAACTGTGAGGAAACTGCGCGGAGTCTGTGGGCTTCTGACTCGCAGTAAGCCCCCCAGAAGCTGTTCTTCCCTCCTGCATACTTATATTAATAGCAAACGGCTGTTGTTTCATGTTGTTTGTTTGTTATGGCTTTTGTGTTTTGTGCGTAATGACAGCCCAGGTCATGCTTCAGTTTGTTGTAATGCTGCTGCTTGGAGATGGACGTGGGGGGACAACGGATTGCTGGAGTTTTAATCTGAAATTAAATTTCTAATTGAAGCGAGTGTCGGAGGACCTTGAAGTATTAATTTTATGTAAAAATGTGCAGAAGCTCTATTTAAATCCTTCACACATCCTTATCCATGCTGAGCTGAGGCAGGTCCCCTTGGTTCCTGGACCTTGGCTGGGGTTCCTGTGAAGTCACTTGAGCCCGGTCTCCCTGAGTAAGCCAATGGCGAGAGCAGAGTTCCCCGTCTTCTGACTGGATCTCTGAATCTTGTTGGATATTTGCCTCCTAAACCCATACTCACAGTTTTCGCCCCCCCGCCTCCATACAGCACTCACTCTGCCGTAGCCCCCCCAGCACCACTGCTCCCCCCTCTGAGGCACTGTCACCCCCCCCCCCCCCCCCACCTTGCTGTGCCCGCAGTGTGCCCCTTCGGCAGGTATGGCAAAGGCTGTGAGGAGGAGTGTCTGTGCACCAACAATGGGACCTGCAGCACCGTCGACGGCTCCTGCCAGTGCCCCCCAGGCTGGATTGGGGATGACTGCTCTCAGGGTAGGCCCCCCCACGCATCCTGCCAGGACCGCCCCACCCCCCTCCACTGGCATCACGGCTCTCATAAACATCTTTATGTCGGGAACAACCTGAAGCACCCATGATGTAGGAACATAAGCCAATTAAGTAACAAAGCACTCACTGTAATTGCACACTATAGCCAAGATGCACCCCCACCCCCCCGCACACCGTCACAGCTAAGGCTGTGTCACAATTTACATCCAGATACGAGCTGCAGTTCATTCCTGGTACAAACAGCCAGTGGGAGGGCGGCTGTATGAGATGCGGTTATATTGGTGTGGGTTTTACTGCTCTGCCTTTACTGTGAGGTGTTTTCAGGTGAGCCGGTCGTGTGTGGATCTGCAGGCCAGGATTCTATGCGCATGATTGGAAGGTTGCTAGTTCAAATCATGCAGTCTGCAGAGTGTTTTTACCTTTGGGCTTTGAGGAAGGTCCTTAGCCCCAATCGACTGTAGGTCACTTTGGATAAAAGTGTCTGCTAAATTAATGTAGATCCCCTACCTGACTTTCCTCGTGTAAAATGTGGATTATGGATAGGGAGTGGTGTGTGTGGAACTATGGGTAAGGTGTGTGGTGTGAGGGATTATGGGTAGGTTGTGTGGTGTGAGGGATTATGGGTAGGTTGTGTGGTGTGAGGGATTATGGGTAGGGTGGGTGGTGTGAGGGATTATGGGTAGACTGTGGCTGTGGAATAGCAGGCAGTACGTGTATGATGAGGAATTGAGTGGGATGTGAATGCGGATGGTTCAGCAGAGAATCTGGGTTATGATCACAGATGCTCTACTTGCACTGCACCAGCAGCAGAAACTCTGGGGAACACAGAGACCCCCCCCCCCCCACACAAGTGCGTAGCCGCAGAACGTAGGAAAGTGGGGGCCAGGCTAAGATTATGCTTGGCAAGTAATATGGCTGTCAGTCCCAAGGGCTCTCAACTGAGGGTTGTTGGTTCGAGTCCCGAAAAGGGGCCTGATTTCCTAAACACAGCAAAATGTGTTTCTGTTCAGTTCGATGACAAACAAAAAAAGGCATTTTGCATGCCATGAAATATATGCAGTGAGCCAGTGACTGTTTTTGGGTGGGGGTGGTTGCTGGCATGAGGCCTGGGCAGGAGACTTCAAGCAGCTTTGTTCCTGCAGCGGGGGGGGGAGTCCCGCCCGTAATTACCGCTGTGGCAACGGGCTTAGCGACGCGCTGAGAAGAGCTCAATAGCCGCACAGCAGGAGTGCCAGATGTTTGCAACAAAGAGCGAATGTTTCCCCTTTGTTACCTGGGGGGTGACACCTTCAGAAAGAGGGACTTCAAAAAACTGCAGGCGGCGCCATGGAGGGAATGATTTCATGCCCATTGATTAGAAGATGAGCTACAGCAGCAAACGGCTTGTAGGTCTCTTAATGCCGGAGTCTACAGCCGGCAGCTAATTATGGTGGATTTCAGAGGAATAAGTCCGTTGTCTGAGAGTGGCGTTCACACAGGGGCGTGTCCTGTGCCTGTGCGGTTCTGCGCCTGCCTGTCTGCCTGCCTGTGCGCTCTCAGTGGCGTGTGTCCCGTGCGCCGTGCTTGACTGTGTCTCTGACGTCTGCAGCCTGCACCAAAGGCTACTGGGGCCCAGACTGCCTCTACACATGTAACTGTCACAATGGAGCCCTGTGCAGCGCCCACCATGGGGAGTGCGAGTGTAACCCCGGCTGGATTGGACTCCACTGCACTCAGCGTGAGTCTCTGACGTCCGGCCCGACCCACAGCGCCCTCTGCTGGTGACTCGGTGGCACCGCATCTGGCCTCCCTGTGATCGTGGCCCAGTATCCCTTCTATTACCAGCTACGGCATTGTCCCATTTGCGCTCATTTTAAAAGAGGCTGGGATTGGTGTGTACATTATACCTTAAATGGCTGAAGTCCTCTTCACACATGAATGGGTCCGTTGCAGGTGCTGCGGTCGTCTTGTTATGTTGCTGTATCCAGTGTTCCGCCCCAGTGTGACCGTACGCAGTGTTGCTTTTGCAGTGTTACCCTGCCGTTTCGTGTCCATCCATCCTCACAGCCGCCATGCATCATTCTGCCCCCTCTTCCTGCCTGCCCTCCACCACCCGCCGCCCCCACCCTGACCGCTTCGTCTCTCCCAGGTTGCCCCTCAGGATTTTTCGGCAGCGCCTGCACCAAGGTGTGCCGCTGCCAGAACGGGGCGGACTGCGACCACGTCAGCGGACTCTGCACCTGCCGCACAGGCTTCATCGGGACCCACTGCGAGCAGAGTGAGTGTCGCCGATGGCAGCGGAAAGTTCTGGAAAGGCGCCGGGCCTGTGTGATCGCCTGACTCCGCCCTCTCCCGCAGAGTGCCCCTCCGGGACCTACGGCTATGGCTGCCAGCAGCTGTGTGAGTGCATGAACAACGCCACCTGCGACTACGTGACGGGCACCTGCTACTGCAGCCCCGGGTACAAGGGCATCCGCTGTGACCAGGGTGAGGAGTGCGGGCTGCTCAGATTGGCCGCCAGGCCGCCGTCATGCGCTCAGCCTCTTAAGGTCAGGGCTGTCTCACCTCGCCTCTCGCTCTCGCTCCCGCCCAGCCGCCCTGATGATGGAGGAGCTGAATCCGTACACCAAGATGAGCCCAGCCTTGGCCTCGGAGCGCCACTCGGTGGGCGCGGTGGTCGGAATCATCACCCTGCTGCTCATCATCATGGCCGTGCTAAGCCTGTTCATCTGGTACCGCCAGAGGCAGCGGGAGAAGAGCCACGACATGCCCAGCGTGTCCTACACGCCGGCCCTGCATCTCACCAACACCGACTACGCCCTCTCGGGTGAGGCGCACCTCCCGCACGCAGCAGTCCAGCGCAATGCATGTGACATCATGGGGCCGTGACACTCGTGCCACACGATCGCCATGGTAATAATCAGAGACGGGGGGGCATGTTCCTGATAGAGCTGAAAGCTGAAATCCACTGAATACAGAACATTAGCGAAGGGTAACCACAGCCGATTATATTAATACGCATCGAGGTATTTGTTCCACATTGGATCTTGTTTTTGATGTTTTTACTCAAGGGCATTTAGCAGGGATAGATGCCTGTTTCTCAGCAGCGGATCCATTGTGAATATTAGCAGTGTGATGCTGTTACTCTGACGCTGACAACAGAACCGCTGTTCCCTTGACCTCACGCTCCAGAGCAGGGGCTCCGGAAGGAACTCATTACTGGCCACTGGGGGGCACCAGACCACAAAAAGAAATTGATCTTTTGCACCTTCTCCCTTTCAGATGGCTTCATTTTGCCTTTTTAAAAAGCTCCAACTTCTTTTTTCTCCCAGCCTCACTGTTCTGTCCCACAGAGAGGACGTCAGTTTGCCTTTGATTTAACCCTGACAGCCATGGCTGTTTTTCACACGAGCTGTCTCCCTTTGCCAAAACATGGGCTATTTCTGTTATCTGTGGTAGTAATAGGAATGTCTTCCTCATGCTTTAATGATAATACCTGCACCGATTCAGTTTTTTTCTGCAGAAAATAGAAATGTGTTTGCCAGGCCACGGAGAAGATGGGTAGCATTGTGGCTAAGCTAGTATCATATGTGGTTTGATGTGTGTATGTGTGTGTGTGTGTGTGTGTGTGTGTGTGTGTGTACATGTGCTCCTGTGTGTATGCGGGTTCCTGCTCTGACAGCCTCTACACCCCGGAGCCTCCTCTCATCTCCAGACGCCTCTCAGGACAGTGTCGATGCCAGTCAGTGTTTCTCCAGTGCCAGCTACCACACACTGGCGCGATGCGACTCCTCCACTCCATTCACCAGCAGCCTGGAGGGCAAATCCACTGCCCAGGTGTGTGAGGGTGGCTGCCACGGTTACCGACAAGCTCAGTGCCACACTCAGGCTCTCTGGGTTTGTCACAGTGTAAGATCAAGCTGCGCTACTCAAATTAAAATGGATGCAAAAAATAAATTCGGCCATATAGATGTTAGACTGGCTTGAAACAGAAGTATATTCTGATGGAAAATATTCTGTAATATTATCCCGCTCTTTCCCCAGACGAAAAGCAGGAGACGATGTCGGGAAGCTTCCACGGAGTGGAGGGACTGTTTCAGTCTCAACGATCAAGGTCAGTGTGCGCTGTCTACGATCTCACGGAACATTCCGGAACATGCAAGTCTCAGAATGGACCTTGGGGGTTCTTACTTAAATAGTGATGTTGCATTGGTGCTCTTTAAACAATCATCATGAAATTCTTCTTTTTATGATGTTATGATGACATGACGCAGAGTTTTCATTACACGTCACATTTTGGCCCAAAATGGCCCAAATGGTGCTTTGAGCTGAACGCTGCGTGCAGCATGGGGTCAAACTGGATTTAATGCTGAAACAACTAAAATAAAAACCCTCCCCAGCCGTAAGGGCCATTTGCAGGGCAGAGTGACTCTTTCTGCCCTTTGTAATCAATCATTACAATAAGTTAATTCAATCTGCAGGATCGATTGCTTGTGATGTTTGGGAGTTAATTAAAAATCCTTCGTGCGGCTTTTTTCTGCGATTTTGCTTTTGTTTAATTTTGCTCAGCGGGTGGGGGGGGGTGTCAGTGGTCGTGGGGGTCTTTCTAGTTGACTTGTGTTTTTACAGATTTTGTTTTGGAATGCCTTGGTTACAAACTAAGAGGAATCACTGTATCATTCTGTGCCTGTGTGTGCTGGCCTGTTCACCACTTGGCTTTATGGCTCCTTTCATCATGAGTGTAACAGAGTTTTGGGTTTGGCAAAGGAAGGAACGTGAGCTTGGCTGAGGAGATCATGGCTTTGTGTGTCAGTAAGCGAGACCGAGTGGGAAGTAACACCTCTGCTCTGCCCCCCCAGGTGCGTGCGCCCTGGACCGACCTTGCAATGCTTACACTATAGAGCATGGGCTCCGAGGTACGATACCTACCAGCACCTCCATCATCATCATCAGCATCATCCGAGCCATCGTGATCACCGGAGCCCAGCCCCCCCATCAGGATATGAGTCAGCCATGAATTTGAGTCGCGTTTGCACTGCCATGTTATAACCATGTTAACTATTAAACCTTTAAACTATTGAAGTAATAAATGACTTCTGCATCCTTACCAGCTATAGAAAGTTAAGGCCCATCTCATGTATTGATATAAGGGCTGATTATCTTTGTCTGTATTGATGCTGGCCAAGCCCCCAGGAACTGGACATGTACGTTTTTCACGTTTCGCCGCTGCCGCATGCGTGACTCACATGCACTGTTGACTCAGACCCCAGTGTCCTCCTTACTGTTATGCTCCATGGCTGCAGTCTGGCTACCTGTAGATGTTTCATTTGTTACTCAGACCCAAACGTTCTCTGTGTACATGGATGTAATGAAACAGCCATAACATTGACTAAGAATTCAGAAAGAGCATCTGTCCCCATGTGCCAGTCCCCAGTGCCAGTCCCCAGTGCACTTTCATTTGTTAGGCTGTTATGCTGCATCCATGTCGTGTCTCTGTGTCTCACACTCTGTATGCTGGTTAGTCTGCCGTCCTGTAGAGGGCGACACAGCAAAAATATTGAAGCGCTTTGAACAGCTGTTGATCCAGACGTCTGTGCCACATGTCTGTGTGATACCAAGCAGCATGGTTTGCCAAACGCCTCCTGCAGCATTGCGGCGGGGGGGGGGGGGGGGTTAAGCAGGTTACAGTCAAACCCAGGGGTTTTCACAAAGAATCGGCTGTGCTCTTGTGCAAATCGTGGCTGGGGCGGATGGGATTCGTCTTCTCTACTGCATTCCAGACAGGGGGGGGGGTGCTTTTGTTATTTAAAGGATTATTCAGGTGGGACAAAAGCAAAACTCCGCTTAAGATGTACAAGGGCAGCGTGTGGCTCAGTGGCTAAACCTGTGTGCCTGTAATTAGAGGGTCGGCGGTTCAAACCCACCCTTAACACGTCTGCGGGTCCTTGAGCAAGGCTCTTACCCCCCCAGCTCCCTGGGTGCCCCAAGTCTCTTAACCTTAATAAATCTCTCTGGCTCTCCCTTCGGTGCCCTGCTACAGGTGGCTACCCTTCACAGACAGCTTACTTTTCAAAGCACAAGTGGAAGGAGGTGTAAAGACGATTTCCTATGGGGATCAATAAAGTATTGATTATTATTATTACAGGAGGCTTTAAGCGCCCCTCCTGGAGCCGACACCTTATCGTGGTGGAGGGGTTTGCGTGTTACAGTGATCCCAGGAGCTATGTTGTCTGG
>JAODJX010000007.1:9244249-9257688 GCA_026776945.1 Isichthys henryi | reverse complement strand
CCATGCGCCCCAGCCCCACTCACACCCCGCCCCCCCCGGACAGCCCCCCCGAGTCCCTGTTATAGAGCCTGAGGCCTGTCCTCCCCTGGGATCTATGCGGTGACGTCACGGTGACCTGGGACCACCGGAGGACGGACGCTGTGACACCCGAACCCCTCCGGGTCTCTGGTTCCCTCTTGGTTTACAGGAGGTGCCCTAAACACTCTCAGGACTGACACTCACAGGGGCCCCCATCCCGAGAGGCCGAGACACCGGCTGTACTCCACTATAATCTCCCGGTTTCTGCAGACAGCTACGGCCGACCGTCTGACCCCGGGGGGGGGGTGGAGCGAGTGCCTGATTCTGGACGTCACACCCCATGGACGTTCATTAGAAGCAGGTCATTCATCCAGTTCCTGGTTTACATTAGTTTTTAATACTGTTTGTTTTTGAGTGCAATCATGGGTACCAGTGTTACTGCACAGGGCCCCTCCAGGTATCCGCCAGTAAGCAGCATCCTGGTCGTCAGGCGCCCTGGAGGCTGGCCCTGACTCGCCAAGTCAGGCACTGGAGTGCAACGTTACGCCTTTGGACCAGGGAGATGACCCCCCCCTCCCCCCCATAGGCTTGAGCCACTTAACGGTATTTAGAGACTTTTAATTTAGACACCAGGTCTTTGGGATCAAGCATGGATAATTAGTGAGAAGTAGTGACTGTATTAATAAGTTAAAATGTTTTTTTTTATTATTCTTTTAAATTTGTATTTTTAACATCAGTGGCTTTTTGTTTTATTTTTATATTTACAGTAGTGTAGTGAATTATTAGTAAGGCTAAAATAAGCATGACCACATGATTACTAGGTAGTGTCGTTCACACACACATCCGCTGTACATGCTGACTGAGCACAGAGGAGGATCTCGGACTCACAGCATTTTACTGCTGCGTCTGGGTGAAGCGGACGTCCTCAAATCCCTGCTCAGAAACAGGCAAAGAGGGAGCCTCATATTTATTGTTTTATGTTTCTGTTCATGTAAATATGTACTTTTTTAGAATGGGGAAAAAAGAACTTAAAGCCTCGCTTTCAACATTCAGCTTACACCTTTCTGAAATTTTAGAAAAAGCTTAGACGTATTTATAAATGGTGTCAGATGACCATTGAGATTACAAGTCTGGGTTTGTCAGTCGGAAACTGCTCTGTAAATGTTATACTTATAAGTATTTCTATAGGTCTGTAAGTATCTTGGTCCTGGTGCTTTGTTCATAACTTCCCTTTGTTCTGACGGCTGAATAAACGCCACACTGGTCCCATTTCACCTTGTTAGCAATAACATTCTGACAATCCTGCAGCCCCAGCCGGCCACCGTTTCAGGACATGACGCCATACGTGGGATTTCTGTGGAGGTTCAGATGGGACCTTTCGTTGTTCACCCCAGTGCTGAGAAGGGGAAGCCGTCATGTCCGCTGCTCAGTGTGACTCGTAATAAAATGCTGAAGAAATTTGCAGTTAGATATTTTTTTTCCTACCAGGAACATTACGGCTCATGATTCTCAGGCAGTACTGTAAGAAACCGTGCAGATTTCCTGTGGCTTACATATCAGCTCATCACCGTGCAAGGGAAAAAGGCTGTTCCTGTACCAGTTAGGATTAAGGGCCTTGTGCAAGGGTAACGCCACTCTGCCAGCCATGGGATTTGAACTGGTGACTATTTAACATCTGCTTTAAGTTTGAGCTTCATTGACGAAACACCATGTGAGCTGGATGGTGGTACAGTGGTTAGCACTGTAGCCTCAAACCCATAGGACCAGTGTTCACACAACAGGCTTCCGTGTGTGGAGTTTGCATGTCCTTCTTGTGTCATTGTGGGGTTTCCTGTGTTCCTCTTGGTTTCTTTGCTAGTCCAGTGATTGCATGAGTGGCTCAGTGGGCTAAACCTCTGTTTCTGTGGTTGGAAGGTTGCTGGTTCAAGCCTGATCTTGGTAGGTCTGAGGTTACTGTCAGTGAAGGGGCTGTAAAGAGATTTTCCCCCTGGAGATCAATAAAGTGTCAATTATTATTTCCTTAAAATATTTGTCCTATTGGTCTGGGACACAAGGTAGGGAACACTGGTGGGTGTGTGGAGGATCAGGCTTGAGCCCAGGTCCCATAGGTATGAGACAGCAGTACTAACCACTACACTAGCAGACCACCCCTTTGCTGCTCTGCAGAAGGCGCTGGACGGGCTGCCCTTTAGAGCCACGGCTGTCACTCACTTGGCAGTGGCTCTCAGCGGGAGGCGTGACTGCCAAATTGCACGACACTGCAGACCACACTTGCAGACTGCAGAACAGACACACATCCCACTCAGTGCTACTCAATCAAGTAAATGCAACTCTCAAGCTAAACTTCGTCATCTTTACCTTTCCTTTTGTTACATTCCTTCCTGCTTTACATCGGCGGTCATGTGTTTCAAAGCAAAACGGGACACAAGTGAAAGGAAGGTGACTTTGGTCCACCAGATACAGTATTTAATATGCATGACATTTAAAAATTACAATATTCTGTTCATGGCTTATATAAACATCTATATTTTTTGAAAACTAAAGCTCAACTTTTGGCTGATGTAAAACATTAGTCCAAGATGCAGTTTCATACAAGGTCGACCAATGAACACTGACACTGGACATGGATATAATGCCCTCTAAGAAAATCTTATTCTTGCTTTAAAACGAAAACCGCTTAAGATATATCATCCTACGCGTGACTGAAGGGGCTGGGGTCAAGCTCAGGGGATTTAAGGAAGTTTGTGGCATGAGAGCTGAGCAGAGGGCAGCTACACAGCATCAGTGGCCGGTCCAAGGTCATTATCATACCAGCCACCACTCTCTCTGAAGCGATACACCAAGGATCTACACTCTATCTGAAAACATATAAAGTTTTAAATAAGAAAACACAAGGGCAACGTGGTGATCTAACAGCTTTACCAAGGCAGCTAAAATACCAGTCCTTACTCCAGATGTGACACAATCAGATCAAGCCTCCGTGCTAGACCTTCATCACGCAGCTGTGAATTTGTCCCGAAGCAGCTTCTTCCGGGAGAGCAGAGCTCCCGGAACCTCGCTGGTGCCCCCGCTAGATATTCTGGCAGCACTGCACCTTTGGTTTGTTCTCCGTCGGCTGCACCTGGATGGACACCACGTTGTTGCTAGGAGACATCTCGTTCTCCCGACGGTCGGACATCTGCTTCTGAGACACGATGCGGTAGATTTCTGCAAGGAAAAGAGCATGCATGTGTGCGAGAGTGAGGACAGTTCACACGCAGAGACATAAGTCCAATATTTCCACTTCAGACGCTTTTATTCCATTATCCTTCAGCACGATTTTCTCCTCCACAAAGCTTTGATCATTATTGCATTGCATCTTGTGCTTTTACTAAAGAGAGGAGGACAGCCTTATTGCACTCCAGGCACACTAAACAATAGAAGGAAAGCCCTCAATGCCAGTTAGATGACACGGACTCCAGCAAACACACCACAGCATTGTGACACACTCATAACTGAGCTGCACTCTCACCACCACACTGAAAGGTGCTTTTCTCTATGCCGCACCCAGAGCGAATTCTCCTGCCTCCGTGGATACAGTGGCCTTGATTTATACCAAGCGGAAAGCAGGCTGTCACCAGAGACACACAGCCTACCTGTCAGGATGGTCTGGAAGGCCGTCTCGACGTTGGTGGAATCCAAGGCTGAGGTCTCCAGGAAAGATAGTCCGTTCTTTTCTGAAAGGAGGAGATCATAGCAGGTCAGGGTGACGATGCCAGCGGCCGATAAGGGGATGGAAGGCATGGAGACAGTGACCCTGCAGCAGGAGGAGCCTGACCTGCGAAGGCCCGCGCCTCGTCGGTGGGCACGGCCCGTAGGTGCCGCAGGTCACTCTTGTTGCCCACCAGCATGATGACGATGTTGCTGTCGGCGTGGTCGCGGAGCTCCTTCAGCCAGCGCTCCACGTTCTCGTAAGTCAGGTGCTTGGCGATGTCATACACCAGAAGCGCCCCCACAGCCCCCCGGTAGTACCTGCACCGGGGAGAAGGTGAGCACGCTCAGTGACATCACTGCCAAGAGCAGGAGTGAAGGTGTCACGATGGTGTAAACACCAGGAAATGCACCAGTGTACACACACACACACACACACACACACACTCAAACGGCATTTATAAAAGGCAGGCCTGGGATACAAGCAGCCGGGAGATAACGGCATCGAGGATGGTGACCTTCATTTAGGAAATCAAATTCCAGCCCAATTATCCGCTTCTTTTCTTATAAAGCCCAGCAAGGACATCTTCGCCCTCCTGAGGGCCGTGAGACACGGCAGTGCCGCTCTTAGCTAGAGCTACTTTGAGGAATTCACAGACCTGCCCGCATCTGCAGGGGCTCCCTGGGGAGGCTGACCTCCACCCCCCACATTCCTCCTCATCTTCCTATGCTGCCTCGACTCCATCTTGACAGAATCTCGGCAGGGCGTTGTGACATTTGCCCCACTCTCCAGCACAACTTTATAATCTCTTAACCCTCCCCAGTGACTCCTCCATGTGATTTCAGCATGAGATACAGGACATTCAGATTTCAGTTACGGAGTTGCTAAGAAACCTGTCCTTCCCCAATCTGCATTCCAGAGGAACCCCCAGCCTGTTTAAACCTGCCTGCATGCCAGTCCTTCCAAAGAAATAAATTAACATTCCTCTAAAATGCAGCCTCCCCACCTGGCCGGACACATCCAGGATAATCTTATCAATGGTTAGATTCCTAAAAAAATCAGAAAACTCCGTGTTCCTTCTCAAGGTCAGCGGTACCATCTCATTATTTCCAGGAAAATGCAACCATGACAGATTCTCTGAATCATCATCCGTAGGAAAGTCACAGACAGCATCTTCAATGGCTTCCATCTCAGAACCACCCCCATCCCCCTGTCACAAGCAGCTTCCAGAACCTCAGCTACGACTTCAGATCTTCTGGAGGTTGCTTTAGACTGACTCTGTCATCCCTACCTGGCAGGGAGGAATCAGGAATGTCCTTTTTATACGATTACGGGGAGTCGGAATTACTGTGGGAAACTCAAAAGAAGAGATGTCAAAAATACAATGCAAAAAATACACAAAAAAATAAAAATTAAAAATGATGTAAAAGGCCGGGGAATGGACCCGCAGAGTCACCTTTGGGAAAAATGCAATTTTATAAAATGGGAGAAGGACTCGATAAGCTCAGAAGCCCATAGGACCGATCAGGTTAACAAGAAACTCTGTCAAATTAGAACCAGGACTGGACAAATAATACGGAAACTAAACTGTACTGCAAACACCAAATTACATGCATTTAAATACATTATTTTAGATTTATGCTGAATATTTTTTCCCAAACATTTAATGTAAAATATAAACACGGAAATAGCACTTTTCTGCCAGTGTGATGTAAAGCATCAAGCCTTGTACCGATTTCAGAATTCACACCGTGTGACGTCCACAGCCCCTACAGACATCGCTAACTGCCCACTAAATATACACCTGCTCATTAAAGTTTGCTCAATGTGCCCAGTTAACGAAACTCTGAATTGTTAATTCTTCCGGAATACCAGGCATTTCAGTAGTGGGTTGATAGGCATGCAGGCCCGCAAATTTATCACTGGGGACCCCTCCCCATTTGGTGAAAACCCCCCTCCCCTATGCATCTAGTCCAAGTCCAGAGCCGACTGTTAGTCTGAGTCCAGACTTTCTGACCTGTATGTAATACGGCACTTTTCCATGCCGCGCTGTAGCTGTACTGTGAAGTGAGACTAGTTACAGAGCAACTTAAGCTGGCTTCGGAGAGTCACAGTGACATAAATCCAATGAGACGCTCATGATTTACTATGTGCAAAAAAATCTGCTAGCAAGTCTATGAGAATCACTGTGTTATGTTAGCATAAAACGCTAACAGAATTAGCGTTCGCTTACATAAATTTGCATTACGAATCCATTCCATTCAGCTGTTCTATAAAAGTTTTTCAAGTAGGTGGTTGGAAATTTTCTAGTTCAGGAAAAATGCATCAACACATCGTAATAAATTTACAAAACAAGAGGAGGCCATTCAGCCCATCTAGCTCGTTTGGGGAGTTGGCGGCGATGCAACCAGCTCACACTTTCGGCCTGCTACTACGCAGGGCCACGTCAGCGGGGGTACAGCGAGGGTACACAGCGAGGGCACACAGCGAGGGCACACAGCGAGGGCGTACAGCGAGGGTGTACAGCGAGGGTGTACAGCGGGGGTACACAGCGAGGGTACACAGCGAGGGTACACAGCGAGGGTACACAGCGAGGGTACACAGCGAGGGTACAGTGGGAGTACAGCGAGGGTGTGCAGCGGGGGTAAGGCTCAGATGCTTTACAATGGAAAACCGCCAGTTCACAGTACGGCTCGGGTCTTAGTGGCAGTGGAAAAGCACCAACAGACTGTAAACCAGGTCCCGGTGAATCCTGCTGCTAAGACATAACATTCGTAACAGGGGTTACTTTAATGTCTTGGGAGAGTCTGGCCATACTGACCAGGACTAAAGGCCTTAGACAGCGGGCAGCTAAAGCGGCCGTACTCACGCCGAAGTGATGGCCCTGTAACGCTCCTGTCCGGCCGTGTCCCAGATCTGGGCCTTCACCGTCTTGCCGTCCACCTGGATGCTGCGCGTGGCGAACTCCACGCCAATGGTGCTCTTGCTCTCCAGGTTGAACTCGTTGCGTGTGAAGCGGGACAGCAGGTTGCTCTTGCCCACACCGGAGTCTCCGATCAGCACCACTGCGGCAACGGGAGGCAGAAGGTGAAGAGGTGAAATGCCTGCAAACAGCTTTAAGAGACTGAAGAATGAGCAAGAATGAAAGCCAACTGCATCCTGAGCTGCCCAGCCCACGTCCCACCCATCATAAAGTTTAGGAACAACAGTAAGTGGCAGTGCAAAGCTACTCCTAACGTCATCTTGAAACTCACTTCAAATTTCTAGCCACACCTCAAGTGAAACATCCTGTTTTTACTTCATTCAATTTAAAGCATTAAAAAATTAAATCAGATCAGCCATAGCAACTCTTTGCATAGTACATAGTGCCATCAGTCTCTCTCAACGGGTCATTTTCTGACCTGTGAATTGTTCCAGCACTTTTCTCACCATTTTCACCACATTTCTACTGCTGTGGAGAATATTCAGCATGTGGTTACTCACTAAAACCCTGTATGCTTCCACGGTGACGGCTGTAAAGCTCAGCACCATTTTTCCCCACCTGTATCCCAGAATCCCTTCTTGTAGGACTTTGCCATTCTTTTCGCAGATATTTGGACCAAACACATCTGATCAAGACCCTACAAGCGTCCACTACCTCTGACATTCAGAATGAGCAAACGCAGACACAGCGATATATTTACAAGGCTATTAGAGTTGGACTATAAGATTAAGGAAATACAGTAAAATCCAAACGAGGTCTTCAATGAAATAGGGCAGAATTGACATTCCTAGAATCTTTCGAAGACCCAGTAAGCAGCCGGGTTACCCACCATCCTGAAGAATATGGTTCCAGCAACATTTGTACATGGCCCTCAAATCACTGCAGACACTTTAGACATTAAAAACAATAGTAATGTGGATAAAAATCTACCAGCCTAATTACATACAAACTGGCTCATTTAAAAAAATCTCAGGGTAGTTCACTGTAACCTTAAGCAAACACTGACTGCTACCAAACAAAATATATTTACTAAGTCAAGGTTTACATACCACTAACGATATCTTTAGCTACCTACATAACCTAACTAGCTATGCTGTGTTGATTAAAAGAACCGGAAAAGTCATATTTGGTCGAGATTATTATTAATATGGTCAAGATACCTTCACAGGTAGGGGGCGAACTTCGAGGCTTCACTGAAAAGAACAGCTGTCCATTGGGTCATGGCCAGTAACTAGCGAGTTCCAGCTGGTCCTCGTATGTTGACTAAGGCCATGAAAGGCAACAGACCCAAGAAGGATTCTGGGCAGACATCACGCAAAACACGACCTCCTTGAAAGCTTTAGTCACTTAGGCTTTGATTGCTTCGAAAATGTCATTAATTGTACTATAGGAGAAGAATACAATGCAAAACTAGACGTGAACAGGGTGCCTGTTTTCAATTCAGAATACAGATGGAAGCACACAGACCCGGTCTGAGAAACCAGAACCGCGGTTATATTGTGGAATTTGGAAACATGGTCCCTGCACCCCACCACCACCCAAAAGTCTCATTCTCAAAAACATTCAGTGCACAGACAGATTTACCGATTATCTGGCAATACTCAGGCGCAAGACCAGGACCAAATATAAGCCATTTTATTAAGGGACAACCTTCAGTGTCGTTATATGTGAAATTACGGCATGTTTCAGCACAATCAATAAATTGTGCTTTCAGGGTCATGGGCACCTGGTGGGCCGAGCAGCACATCATCATAATCATAATAATAATAAGATCATCATCATTAGCAGCAGCATTACTCATAGTAGCAACAACACAGCCCTCCTAAAATCCATTTACAGAAAATGTCTCACTGCACGTTCACTGCGCTTCAAGGCTGCAGTTTGATTAGACCCTGCATTATCAGAGGTAACCCTGACACAGTGCCCTGCCCTGAGGTTTTCTGTTTCTGATATTTAAACCAAGTAAACAGGCATAGGAGACGCCAGCTGGTACATGGGTTTGACTTTAATATTTTCATTGTAGACTAAAGGGACCTTTGTCTCTGAACATGCACATCTAGTTCAGTTTCCAGCTGCAGCATTAACTGTGAAAAAACTGGTGTTAGATAGGAAACTACAATACAGAATCAGAACCATCCATCTTGATTACAACTATAGGGACAATCTAGCATGTGACTCACCAACCAAATGGCCACTACTATCACCGTAAAGGGCATGTGGAAGCAGGCACGTTATATCACACACACACACCTAAGAAGCTCAATGCCGTACTCAAGTTAATCCAGTATTTTGGGTGGGACACTGCCGAACATCAACCGATAAACATCAGCTGACACTGTCTAAATGTTACTGGTATCTTTGTGTAACAGTGTATCGCGGAGATACAAGTGATTCCCTATCGGTAATGAAAGATATTGTGCAATATTATAAGACAAGACGACACCGCAGCGATAAGTCTTATAATGTATCTAATATTAGGCTGAACGATCAGAGGTACGTGCGACGTAAAAATGTCTCCATGAAAAGCGCCTACAGTGTCTTCTTTTCCCTGGAGGCAATTTCCTGAAACGCAAAACCTCGACCCCGCCCCATGCAGAAATGGAAAATAAGGGAAATGGGGGAACAAAATACTATCTTTGGAGTCTAATAGCAGCAGGCGGCAGCATACGGTCCTGGCTGCGCCTCACTCCCCTGTTTATTTTTCACTTTCTTGGCGTCTGCCTGGTGAATGGAGCCCAAAGCCCATCGCCCTCATCCCGGGAGAGCAGGTAGTGAAACATCCCCTCCCTGCTGGGTCGCTTTCCTTCCTCTTTGCCATGTACTCCTGTAAGCGAAGTTACATTTCCCAGAAAGCGCTCGGCTGATCCCCATAAGGCCGATCACCATAAGGCTGATCCCCATTAAACAGAAGCCGCGTTAAACTCATTTCCTGCATATAAGCATTTAGGCAGCGCTCCCCCTTTTCTCCTTCCCGGCTGGTGTAACACAGAAGTATCACTGGGAAGCACAACAGTGTGTTTACCTTTAAACAAGTAGTCGTACTCCTCATCCCTCGTCCCCATCTTCCTCTAATTCCAAATACGCGGATCTGCCTTTGGCGGAGCAGGAGGTGCGGCACCCAAAGCGCTGGCTGGCCGGCTGATGCTGCCCTGTGCCGCGAAGACGGGCGCCGGGATCCCGGGGAGAGGCAGGCGGATCTGGACTTCCGGGGTCAGCGCAGGATCCGCGGCAGGAGGAAAAGCCCCCTGATCCCGAGCAGGACGAGGCGTGTCCGGCCAGCAGCGCAGGGGAAGTTTGTAACGAGGCTGCAGGCTGATAAAGGCGGAACGATGCCGTAAGCGACGTTGACGATGATCTCACATACAAATAAACGGACTGCGACGTGACATTTTCACATACGGAAGCTGAACAGCTTTGGGTCCCTGTGGCCGCCAAAAAACGGAGCCATTTATGAGATTAATTCTCTGTCCGTCTGGCTTTTTGTTTTTCATAGGTGTCGGCATTTCTAAGGGCATTAAACTTTGAACTACATTCCGATGCTGTTTAAATCATAGACATTTATTTCATTAAGTTTTTTTGTTGGTTTTGATTTTAAATCAACATCCAATATACAATAACTCTTACTGTACTTAAATTATATAACAACATGAAGATTTAAAAACAGCATACACACAGCATACAGCATACAATTTCTCTTAATTTAGTGCTCTATACGAGGAACAAAACGTTATATTCTGGTGCATCCCTGAAACTTACTGCAAACGTTACAAACTTTTCAACATAAGAACCGCAAGCACCTTAACTTGGGCCCTACACATCAGTAAAGGTTTGAAGGTCGGATCTGATACATTTCCGGACAATGATTTTCTATCTGAAGTAGCACTTAGGAAGTGCCGAATGTTATGATGAAATACCTTGTTCGTTTAAAAAATATGGCAGGGTTTAATTTGTCAAGTGAACCAAGAACCTTGTGTTGATTGCTGATCACAGAAAACACCTAGTGATGGTGAATAGGGTTAAAAACGTGTTATTCACTTTATAAGATAGTGTAAGGAAACAGCCACCGTGTGGTTCCATGGTGTAATGGTTAGCACTCTGGACTCTGAATCCAGCGATCCGAGTTCAAATCTCGGTGGAACCTAAGTTTTCCTTCTTGTATTTTGATTGATAGTGACATGTATATATATATGTGTGTGTGTATCATATATACACCCTAAAATAAAAAAAATTAATCAAGATATTACCATTGATCGTATAAACAAAAAGGAAGATAAATACCGTGGCTAAATTGATTAATGACACTGATGGATGGACGTTGTGTCAATACTGTCCAAGACTGTACTGGAGAGCCGTAAGGGAGAGGAAATGATAAATAATATAAATAAATAAATAAAAAAAAAACATGCGTATCGGCGAAATGCAGCAAGTGCACAAGGTGAATATATACATCATAAAGCGATTGGGTGTGATTGTGTCTCACAGACTTATAAGTGTAACACAGAACACTATTTTACCTGGACCTCTAACGCAAAGAAATAAACGCAATAGTAATAACAGAAAATACTGTTAGAAGCAAAAATATTGGGACAATGGGGTCAAATGTATTATTTGTTTATTTCTTTATAAAAATTGTGTTCCAGGTCAATATATGAAGTACTGCATATCAGCGGTTATTTCTAGGTAATATTTTCCATACAGCGTTAATGCAGTGTTACACTGGAGCACGGACTTAATTCGTTCCAGAAACCTGTTCGAGTTGCGATTTGGTCGATGTCCAAGTAGAATTTCCTCATACAGAAAGGGAGACACGTGAAATACAAAGATCCCGAAACAACTGGGCATTCAAAAATTAATAGAAGAGCAGTTAATGACAGAAATATTATTAGAGAAGGAAAAGAACAACCAAATTATACACAGAGACACACACATACATACATAGATACACACACAAATAAGGCATAAAAGATGGTCGACATCAGAGGTCGCCAAACCGGTCAGCAAGCTATACCATTGTGATTTGGTTGCTCACCAGAGTATTTCTCTTGTAAAAGTAGCTCTTATTTTAAAAAAAACTTTGGTAACCGCTGATCTACAGAGTGCAGGGGTGAACATGTCAGTTTTCACCATTGGCAGAATTAAAAAAAAAAGAAATATGTAAACTACTTTGCAAGATGCAAGCCTTTCATCAGGACCTGAGAAGGTGAAAGTGTGGAGGAAGACAGGGAGTGACCCTAAGCGCACCTCTTCATCCTCAAAGCGTGGAGGAGAGGCCATGTCACACTGCGGGCATCCAAGGCCTGCGGGCTGCTTCTGGAACTGGCCCCCTTGCCTTTACTAATGATGTAACTGGAGATGGTAGCACTAGAATGAATTCCGAGGTTTACAGAAACATCTTATCTTCCCATGTGCAAGCAAATGCCTTGGAATTCATTGGATGGAACTTCAAAATGCAGCAAGGCAGTGACCCAAAACAGACTACACACTTATCCAAGGAGTTGATCAGAAAAACAGGGCAGTTATATACAGGTCTTAACCCAGTTAAGCATAAAACGGAAGTGATAGACGCCCCAAATGAAAGAGGCTGCAACAAAGACGAGGCAGAACCGTCAAATCATGTAGTCAAGATGTCAATGAATCACACACTTTACATGTAAAAGACTGGCACCAAATTCTAACTTTGGACAACGAAATTTTGCTTGAAGTTCCAGCATTTAAGCTGAGCTGACACTGGAGTAGAGAACATAACGCGTTTTCAATATAGTTCATGCTGTTCGCAAAACATTTTCCAGAGATAAAAGCTGACATTCTGCACGTTATTTCACGGCCATTTCACCTGGAGTATAAATCTCATGAAAATGTACCAAAAATAAAACAATTTTAGTAGCTTGTCATAGTATTCTTACTTCTTACTGTATATATTTATGCGCATTAGAGCAGATGCAAATCCAAAGGGCCACATTACCAGTCTATTAGCACAGAATAAAAAACATTACATTGCTTGTTACACGTACATGAAGCATAAGCCAAGGCACAAAAACACTCTTAGTACTTTAATTATTCTTCAGGGATCCAGGCCAGAACTGCTGCGGATCTGAAGAGGAAGGAGAAGAGGAATTTGACCAATATCAAAGGCAAAATGGCACAAGTGTCACAGACATACAAGGGGATGAAAAGAACAGAAAGGCAGGCAGAAATACTCTGCGGCTCACATGCAGCAATCTGACACGGAAACCCTTTTGAACGGTGATTTTATTAAATTAGAAGCTTAAAAAAACACGGCAGACACTGACTTGTCAACATCCATTTTCCATTAATACTTTAAAGCAAATTCTTCGAAACGTTAGTGAAGGGGGGGGGGGCATTTGTAAAGCCAATTTTTAAGCTCATGTAGGGTGACTAAGTTCATTCAGTATGCATGTCATTCCCTCCCCTTATTATAAACACAAAGTAGAGTTATTCATGCACAAAACAGAGATTTTCCATAATTGTTCACAAAAAATCCACATCCCTGCATCATTCATGAACTCCTACCAAGTCTGCCATGTTAAGAGCTAAGTCAGGTCATAGTAACATTGCATTTTACTCTGCTGACAGTTGAGGTTCTTAATGTGCATTTTACTGCATCATATTTCTACTTTCAGAGATTTATAAGTAGTGTCTATTTAAGAAAAATAAATAGAACAGGCGCAAGGGAAAAAAAACACCAGTATCAGGTTTAAATCTGACAAAAGTTGTTCATGTGAAGAT
>JAODJX010000007.1:9211707-9233597 GCA_026776945.1 Isichthys henryi | reverse complement strand
CCCCCCCCCCCCCCCCCCCCCCCCCCCCCCCCCCCCCCCCCCCCCCCCCCCCCCCCCCCCAAATACCGAGGGGATCAGCTGGATGACCTCTTTGGGCAGGAAGAAGATGAACCTGTCAACCTGGTCCAAGGTCTGAGACTTCCAGTACCTCACTGACCTGGGAGGAGAAAAGCACGCGCATTAACAAGTTTTCATGTATAAGTGTTATAAGACACACATCCAGGAATGACTGTGTATTATCAGGCTTGATTACATAAAAGCTAAGATCTTCCTACGCACTGGCAATTTGAGAATTTCCATTACAGCACACACCTAAACACTGAGGTACGCTTTGAGTAGGCTAAGCTGCGTTTTGGTGATTACGTGCAGTTTGACGGGGCTGAGACCTCCTACCCGAAGGTGCTAGGTTCCTGCAGGAACCGCGCCACCATGTCCCGCTTGCTCCTGCTGTAGCAGAACCCTCTGAGAAACTCCAGGTTCTCAACAAAGAAGCTACGGTCCAGCTGTGCAAAGACCTCATCCACCACAAACGTCGCCATGATGCCCAGGGAGCGGAACTCCTCCTCTGAGTACTGGCCCGTATACATACGCTAAATGAAGGGGCGGGGGGGGGGGGCAGAGAAAGGGATCATACAGTCGAGCCTTCAATTGTCGACCCAACAATCTGGAAAAGTTGTGCAAAGGTTTTAGATTCCCATGGAAAATGGAGCGGAGTGAGAGATGTGAGATACGAGGATCACTGCGAGA
The DNA here is from genome assembly GCA_026776945.1 of Isichthys henryi. Lineage (NCBI taxonomy): Eukaryota > Metazoa > Chordata > Actinopteri > Osteoglossiformes > Mormyridae > Isichthys > Isichthys henryi. Next base: position 9,232,850 of record JAODJX010000007.1, on the reverse strand, counting down.
TTACTATGGGATCACTATGAGATATCGCGTGAACAGCTGCCGTAAACATGCTTGGCCTCCTCCAAACCAACAATGTAAAAACATTTAATGCATTTCAACTTTTTGTCTGTCTGCAGTTTTTTGCAAAATTCCAGAAAAAATCCCATTTAATTTCTAATGCCATATATTGAGCAAAGAGGAGGGTTAGTATTTTTGTATTGTGGTGACAGTGAATGAGTATGCAGACAGTGGCATAGAACTCAGTAATGAAAGAGGCGTAAAAGAAGATGGAGACCCACCAGCCTCTGTGTCATCTTGTCCACCAGCAGCGCCTGCTTGATACTGGGAAGGCGGAGGAAGGGATACGGGTCCCGTACAACCATTTCTCTCAACGTGTCCATCATGTCCACTGAAAACTTCTTGATGGTGCTCATCCTGCACAAAAACACGTCCCAATATTAAAATGAGAAAACTGCCAGTGGGACTAAGGTGTGAGTTTGTACTGAATAGCTGATAACATTGGTTAAAAGACAACTACTCACGAGAGCTCGAGTGCGATCTGAGAGCCCAGCTCTCCCAGGAGCTCTGAGAAGAAGTCAAACTGATAGAGCTCCTCAATGATGCACTTTTTCTGTCGAGGGAAGACGCAGGACATCAGCCGACCATCCTCTTTGACCACCGTCAATCAGTTCCAGAGTTTTCACACACAGTACTACACCTGGATACTTTGACCGAAGCAGTTCTAGATAAGCCGAGAACAGGGGTACAGCACCAATGGGTCCTGAACGAATAACCTCTGGACACTATATCTGACCTCACCCTGCTGCTCTCGGTTCAGGGACCGTCCAGTACAGAGATAAAGAGACGGCTGAGGGGATGAGGGAGCAGTGCGGGGTGGGGGGTGGGATGAGGAGGGAGCAGCACGGTGTTAGGCACCAGGGAGGTGTGGAGCAAGACCGGCTGCTGCCGCAGGAAGGCGAGGACACTGCGCATGGCGGAGGACAATGGCTGGGCCAGGACAAGCTGCCTCAGGGTCCTACAGTCCACCCCCTGAGCCATGGTCCCCAGAGCTCTGAAAGGCACAGGGGTATTCACAGGTCACACAGTGTTAATGCTCCCTCTAATGCACAGCCGCCACTTAGTGGGGCTTAAGCCACACTATTTTATATCACAGTCCCACTGAAAAATTATTTTTCTAACCCTCCCAACTCCCAAAATTTTATCATCGAGGACCCAGGGGAGCAAATCTCTAAAAGGTCAAACCCTAGAATTTTCACCGTTATAATGACTGATACTGTTACAAGCACACACACACACACACACACACACCTGTACTCATATACTTGTGGGGACTCTACATTCATTTCTTTGGACAACATGACAGCCGTAATCCCAACCCAGCCCTAAACTTAACCAAAAGTAACCAAAGAAAATACAAGACTTTTGGCATTTTTACTTTTTTGACTGCAGTCACAGGTATCTGCAAAATTAAAGTTATTCTTGTGCGGACCGAAAAAATGTCCCCACAAGGTAAAAAGTTACAGGTTTTTATCACATTGTGGGAAAATCTTGTTTCCACAATGTAACCCTTACAACCACAAAAACACACACATACATACAAAATGGTCACCATGACAATGATGCTAACTGATCACACAGACAATATATACAAATAACATAAGTTGGTTCATTCTAGGAAAGGGGCTGGATTTTCCATCTGTTAAATGTATAGTCATAGGGTGAAAATGAGCGTGCACTTGTCCCGTTTGTGCTCATAACCGACCGGTAAGTAACACACTTACAGGAAGTCCGCTGTGGAAAGCTTAGCTGTGCTCTGTGCTGCTTCCTTGAACAGAACTTTAGCCTGAAACGGAAAAAAACACACTGGGGGTCAGAACTGATCCTGGTCCTGTTTCACAGCAGAGATCCACTCTGGGCAGGAGCTGCGATTCAGTGGGGAATGATTGTGCGGGTTCTGCTGCGGGATCATCGCCGCTGCGCTGCTGTTTTCCTACTTACTGCTGTTTGAGTGGGCAGCCAGAGTAAGAAGCATGAACTGCTCCATCAGGGGGGCAGGTAGCTGCATCAGTGCCCCAGGGGGGCGGCTCGACTTGTGGGAGCAGTAAGAAGCCACCTGACACGGTCCTACAGTGTTCCCTCACTACCTAGAACCGGCCTACTGGCTTTGCACCCGCCTAGAGTTCGGCTTAGACGTTACACAACAAAGGAAAGCTAAATAATTGATCATTTAATTAAGATGATGCCGCAGACTCCCCGAAGGAAAGACAGGCAGGAACACACATGCAGCCACACCCCAAAGACACGGCAGCCGTTCAAACGTGTCATATGACCATCAGCTCTGTGACACTGTCAGACCTGCTGGAAGAAGGACTCCATCCAGGGAAAACCTCTGGTAGGATTTGGGATGGGAGATGTGGGACTTTGTTATTTATTTATTTATTATTTAGGTTAATTTGTTTATTGATCCACATTTCGTCTGATTTTTTCTTCTTGTTCCTGATTCCTCTGCACGCCTAGATTTTGAAATATGAACCCCCCCACACTTAATGCGCAAAAGCTCCATCTCTTTCCAGTTTCCCCATTTTACAGGCACACGTATGATTACATCACCTTAAGATCAGCCAAACTGTTCATCGCTGAATTGACTGAAAGAAATTTCCACGAAAGGGCTACATGTCCGCAGGAGGGGATGGGGGGAGGGAGCCCAGGGGGCCGGGATCAGGTCCTACCTGCTGCGTGTTCCAGGGACGCCTCTGCGCCATGGTCTGGTTGCTGAGCAGCAGAGTCACCCTGGGAATGACACAGAGCAGCGGCGTCCTGGAGAGCAGAGGCTCCACTTGGTCCAGCCACCTGGGCACCTCCAAGGAGCCCTGGCCTCACACACATGGGGCAGCACCATCAGAAGGGGGTAGTCCAGGTCCAGAGGGGAAAAGTCCAGACCAAGATTTTGCTTCAACCAACCAGTTCAGTTCTGTGTCACTGTGACTATTTAACTGGTTGGTTGAAACAAAATCTTGTTCTGGACTTTTCCTCTCTGGACCTGAAATAAACACCTCTGAGCACCATCTACAGAGTGACTATAAAGGCGTCACACATGGGTCCAGCTACCACCCTGGTTCTGTATGTGTGGACCATGCAGGTTCTCCCTACGTTTGTGTGGATTTTCCCCTGAGGGAGTTCGGTTCTCTCAAAGTCCAGAAACAATTTGGCTGGATTAGTATGTTTAAGTTGCTCAGGGAAACTGTAGAGGTGGGGGGAGTTACAGTTATTCTGAGGACCCTTAAGTGGCAGGGGCCTTAAAAATTGGGAACATTATTGGATTGGTCTGAGCTGGGGGTCCAATATGAAAAGCTGTCATGGGGTCCCAAATCTGTGTGGGACCTGTGATAGACTGGAATGGCACCCATGACGCATGACGTCTCCTGCCTTGTTCCCCGCGTTGGGATAAGCTGCACATTCACTGGGACCCTACACTGGGCAAGGATTTATGCTAAATGAATCTTCAAGTGTGTCTAAAGGGTCAACCTTGAGCAAAGCAGCCGCTGTTTATTTTACCTGAATGGCAAATGGAAAGTGATTAGTTGTCATTGCTGACACTCCATAGCACAACAACAACACATGTGACATAGCAGGGGGCAGCTAATTCAGCGGCCAGTGCTTGGGGGTGGTACCTTGGTCAGGGTACCTCAGTGGTATTTTGCTGGTCAGGGACTCGAACCAGTAATCTTTCAATTACAAGTAGACATCCCTAACCATTAGGCCATCACTGCCACAGTGTGGCGTCAGTGTGGATTCATACCCAGAGCTTGGTGGTGATAGCATTGGCCTGTGGGTCGCTGAGGTGGCGAAGGGCAATGTCGGGCAGGGTGGCGAGCAGGGAGTCGGAGGGCAGGGCCCAGATGGTCTCCACCTTCAGGCCACTGACCAGCTCACCAAGGCTTAGCAGCTGCCCTGGTATCTCCCACTGGGACAGAGGAGGAGGAGGAGCAAGAGGTGGGGGATGGAGGATATAAATGGAAGGAAAAAGGAGAGATATGAAGGAGATATGAAAAAAGACACAGGGAATGAGGGTTTATTGAATGGCGCTTTTCCACTGCACCAAGAACCAAGCCGTACCCATGCCGTACCCGTGCTGTACCTGAGCCGTACCCGTGCCGTACCCGAGCTGTACCCGTGCCGTACCCGTGCTGTACCTGAGCCGTACCCGTGCCGTACCCGAGCTGTACCCGTGCCGTACCCGAGCCGCCCAAGTTGTACCTGAGCCATACCTGCGCTGATCCGGTCCTGCTTACTAACTGCCCCAAAAGCGTGACCAAACTGAGCCGGTTGTGGCACCATCTGATTGGTCAAAATGCATGGAGATACCAGTGTTCTGCGCATGGATTATCTGAAGGGAAAAGGGGTATATTCTATATATCATTCATTATTAGCAGTACCGCACATCGCAATGTATCAATGCATTCCTGCAAACTTGGATCTTAAAACAGTACCACAGAACAACTGAATGGAATGGGTTCGTAATGCAAATTTATGGAAGCGAATGCCAATTCCGCTAGCGTTTGATGGCAACATAACACACCAATTCTCACAGACTTGCTCATGGATATTAGCACACAGTGAATTATGACATACACCGTGTGAAAAGTAAATAAGCATCTCTTCTGTTTTACGTTACTGCCTCTCTCCAAACCCTGTAACACCTTTTACCGAGCCGACCCTTCTACAGTGGAAAACCGAAGCCAGCTGGAACCGCGCTGTAACTGGTCTCTCTTTGCACTACGGCTTGGGTACGGCTTGGTTCATGTATGCCAATGGAAAAGCGCCGAAAGACAGACGAACTGCAAGAGGAGGACCAAAGCAAAAGAGGCTTTCTGGCCGATTCATCATGCAATATTGTAATGAAATACCTTTCGCTTACATGCAAAAAGTGATATATCTATCTAGCACACTGAAACTTGATGTCCCCATTAAGTGTTAGTAATACTCCACGTTGTACTTGGCTCTTGGCTACACAATCTCAGGTGCAGCCATAAATCTTCCTCGTGCGGCCTGTTGTGCGCTCGTGAGCTGGGCTGGAGTCCATCTGGGAGTTTGCGGCACACCAGTGCGTTTTCCAGCAGTTACCAGTTTCCTGCCGTCAAACTGTGGCCTGATATTTCAGAACTAACATGCTCTATATGACAAGACTTACACTCTTATTAGACAGCACCTTGTCCACGATTTCTCGCGCCTAGGAGGAAGAGAGAGAATCGATTTTATGAGTCTGGAGCAAAAGGTGAGGACGCCCTAGCTATCTGTAAGCTTAATGAGGCCGGGGTGCAGTCAGACTATCAACAAAAAGACGATATTCCCTGATGGCAAATGGGAGCACTCAGCTGAGTCAGGAGCGAAGGAGGAGCTGGGGTCAGTCACGCTGCTTTAATCAAAGAGGTCCTGCAGCTTTCACTCCCACGTTAGCCCTCTGTGTCATGTTTCCCCTCCATCACACAAGCTTTCCACCTGACGTGGCCTCAAGGGTTCCCCCTCAGTCGTATAACATCTGTCTTACGAACCCCGACCAATCAGTACCGCTAAGCGTACTGCGCATGTGCATTGCGCAGACAGGTATGGAGCCAATGCCGGGCACCTGTACAGGCGTGAAGGGCACAGCAGCCAGCTCAGGCAGCGCCGGGTACAGCTGCGAGGGGCTGAGCTGCCTGAGGAAGCTGGCACCCAGCCAGGGCAGGAAGACAGCCAGCTGCCTGATGCGCTCAGGGCTCAGAGAAGCCGGCTCCTGCAGCTCAGTGCTGTTCAGGAACAAGCCAGAGACCTACAGGGAAAGAAATGCACAAACACAGGTGCCATTATACACAGGTGAAGTAAAAGCAACCTGCAAAATGTGTACAGCAAAATGGGAAAATCAGACGTATGGCTGCAATCTGGGAAAAGATTCTGTATTTGTGCCTGCGTGTGTCCTGAACACTGTTTACATTGTTAATTTGCTTTTTGTAAAATCTGAAACTTCAGCAATGATGATACTTTAATACTTCAGGTTATTTGGATTAAAAAATAGCAATAAAACTGCAACGTCTCTAATAGCATCTTCTGAAAAAATTCTGATTATGGATTTCAAGAATTCTAGACTTCTCGGAAAACCAAAGCACTGCGTGTACTTCTCAGCCCCAGTCCATTAGTTTAAAGATCCTGTTTAGTAAGACACCATTATGTTTTAATGAAGCACAACATCAGCATATTAATTCATTACAGAACAGCTCCAAAGCAGCAACATTAGGCAAACCGCACGGTAAAAGACAACGTGTCCCAAACACCCCACGGACAGTGTCTGGCTACTCCAAAGCTCACCATGTCACTCGGCACTTTGAGTCCCTGGCTCACGCAGCTCCGCACGTTCTCCTGGATCACCTCGAAGGCCTCCGAGTTCCTGTACGCCAGCAGGTCCTTCGGGCGTGCGAGACACGTCAGGTCCCCCAACCTGGGAAACACATCGGGAAACAAATCGGTGTAACTCGCAGTGAAGACAGATGTGCTGAACACCCAGCTTAGTTCATTAAATATTTCACAGCCTGGAGATGCCACCAGTCACTACAGAGAAAACACGCGAGTCACTACAGAGAAAACACGCGAGTCACTACAGAGAAAACACGCGAGTCACTACAGAAGAAAACATGGGAAAAAACAATCAAATTGGGGATCAAACCCATTTTGGATTAAGCAGGACGACACACCAACCTTAGGAAGTCTTCTGCTGTTAGGTTTGTGAACATTCCGAAAATGTTCTGAGCCACAAATTGCTCCTGAAGGGGGCTCAGTGGGTTTATCAGTAAGACGTCCAACCCGTTCAGCAGCTGAATAGTGGACCCAGAACCACACCCCAGCAAATCCATCAGTTATTAACTCCAAGAGAGAGGGACACTGGGTGTTAATGAAAATCTGCAGTGTATTCACTGTGCATCCTTTGCATGCTGCATGCTGTTATGTAATTCCTGTACTGGTCACTGATAGGGTGATGTTTTAATATAAAGTTTCAATCTCTGATGAAAGATTTATCGCTGTTTGTTTATTGAACATGTGGCGAGGAGGCAGCTTCAACAATAGACCCGTTTGACTGCTGAGAGCCTTTGCTCTCGGTCGTTCACAGAGTGTTCCGTTTCCCGGGAGGTGTTGTAGCTGTTACCTGAGCAGGTGAGAGGTGCTGGAAGCTGGAGAATGGCAGGTAGGTTATCAGGTTCCCGATGTCCGTGATGAGAGATGGGCCCGCAGCTGTCATGTTCAGGAAGCTGAGAGATTGACTAAACCACTTTCCGAATGCTCGGCGCTGCTCCAGTGAGAGGCTGCCGATCTGGGTGTTGATCGTCTGAAGCCTGGACATTTTCACCAGGAGAGCCAAGAATAGCTTGAGCTCATGAGAAGAACAAAACGATTAAGTATTTGTGGTCTTTTATAATCATTTGCAAAGTTATGAACTGTGCTGCGATGGTTAATTAAACCATCACTAGCATTCATGAGCAAGAAGCATTTGGGAGAAGCACCTTAAACAGTAGGCAATATAAGTTGCCAATTATTTATCTAGTAAGCAACACCAACATTAATTAGGTGTTGCTTTACTGCAGACGTCAGTATCATTAATTAAAATTTAACTCAGCCCGGCATTTTTTTTTTTTGTCTGACATGCCTGGGTCCTGCTTGGGAGTTACTGAACTCACACGTTTGGCTTGTCCTGCAGCGCCGGCAGAGCAAGGATGTCCGCAGGTCTGGCTGCGTCCAGCAGGGGCACCAAGTCAGGGAAAAGGCTTGGGTCTCCGGCCAGATGAGTCTGGAAGAAGATGGAGATCATGCTCTGCAGGTAGTCTGTGGAGGCCTGGGGTGGAGTGAGAGGCGGCCGGGGAGAGAAAACTGTCAGACGCTTTCTGTACGGCTAGAAACCTGGGAGGATATTGAATGAACATTCAGCTCGCCTGCAGAGTGTCCTGGTTCCTGCTGTAGTACAGCAAGATCTGCCTGACTGTCATGACGTCCACAGCGCTGAGCACGGCTCTCAGACTGGCCGGGGGGATGCGGAAATACTCCTGAAAATAAACACATTACATCACACACACAGAGGAATTAGAGGGTAAAACCAGCAACCACAGGTGTGACACTAAGCACTGATGAACAATGAGCACAGGACACAGAACAGGAACCTTTCGGTGTGGGAAGAGACTGGCAGCTTTTCTGACCTTGATATGAAAGTAGTCATCAGTAGTCACATCTCTGCCGGTCTGTATGAGGCTGGTCAGCACCCTCTGTGTCACACATACACACCATAAATATGTATGGGTGAATTTTAGACACCAAATCATTAAAACCAGCAAAGTGACAATACAAATTTAAATAATACAGAGGCATCAAATGCATCATGACTGATGACATGCCCTGCTGTGAGCTGCATCACTGTAATCCTGAAATAATAAAGACAATGGCATTATATGCTTATAATGACTGAATCTGGCATCCATCAGCTCTGTATGCAGTCAATGGTAATTATATTTCATCTAGTTCGTTTTGTATGCTTCAAAAAAATATATATATATATTGGCTCAAGAATGTTTCTTATCTCTCAGTGAATTCATCTGATGTGCAGTAATTTTGAGTGAAGGAGTGGATGTGACTGATTTGCTGCTCACCCCAAAGCACTGAAGCAGCACTCTCTTGTTGCTGAAGTCCGTCTCGCGATCCAGGTAGCGGACGACAGACTGCAGCACGCTGAGCCGGACATTTTCGGTGACGTGCAGTGAGGTCATCTGCCTCTCCTCCAGGGCCAGCAGCAGGAGGACCAGCTGTGTGGTGGCCTGAGCCACCAGAGAGGAAACCTCCTCGGTCAAGAGCTTGTTCAGCTGTGGCTGCAGGGCCTCCACGCCACAGCGCAGCACCAGCTGCAGGCCCAGAGCCTGGGCAGCCCCCGGGCGACAGGCCGCAGTGAAGTCTGTGCTGCAGGACCAGTCCAGCCGCTTGACAAAGTCCCTGACAAGGCAGGAGCTGGAGGCTGTGCCGTTACCGTGGGTGTTATTCGTGTAAGTGGGGCAGATTGTGGCAACCCACACACTGTAAGGCTCCTGGCTCAGCTGGGAGAGCAGCAGGCTGTCACTGCAGATGGTGGACACAAAGTTGGCCTGGTCGTAATCCCAGCACAGGGCCAGTAGGGCCGCATCTGGGAGAGCCACTTTCCAGCTGTGGTACTGACACTGCTCAGCAGGCCGGAACCCAAGCAGGTCTTCCCCGGCAGCAGTCGGACTGTTCCCGCCCGAGTGGTTGCTGCAGTGTTGCAGGAGCCAGGTATTATCCAGGTTGGCCAGCAGGATCCTCAGCACGGTGGCGTTGGCACAAACTCTCTGAGTGAAGTTCTGGGAATCAAGTTCTGCGCAGAGGGCCAGGTCAGTCATGTCCACTATCGTCGGAGTGCCCCAGTCATCATAGCGGCAAACCTGCGGCAACACATCCACCATCTCAAGGTCAGAGCACACAGATGTCAGCCACTCGTTCCCCGACACTAGAATGAGCTTCTCATAAATGGGCATGATGCAGCACACGTTTTTGTGGAAGCTGATCTGGTCGTACTGCCAGCAGAAGCCAACTACTGAGGGGTCCACTGTTTTCACTGTCCACTCTCGGTAGTTGCACCAGTCTTTGATGCCCAGGACAGTGGGAGAATTCATAATCATGGAGCTAAGGGCCACCTTGCAGAGTTCACCCACCCATGAGTTCATCACATTTTGCAGCAACGTTGTCAGGAAAGTGGAATTTGCGCATATGGCCTGGACAAAGCCGAGCTCGTCATGTTGAACACACAACTGGAGCACATCTCCAGGTACCAGGGCGGGTTTTCTCCAATCTGAGTAGCGACAGGTCCCAGCCACTAGGGCGGCGATGTCCATTGATACGGGTGGCTCCAGATTTTCACAGCTGAGGGACAGCCAGGCGTTCTGCGTCTCGGAGAAAAACCGCATGTAAAAATCCACATCATCGCAGAGCAGCCTCTCCAGTCGTTGCCGGTCCATGTTCCAGCAGAACGAAACGAGGGAGACATCGACCATATTTAACCGCCAGGTCTCATAGGTACAATAAAGGTTTATGACATTGGAGTCTGAAAAGTTGGAGCAGAAATTCCATACCCAGGCGTTGTTAGTGTCTACAACCAGGAGATGCATCAGGCTGACAGTGTGGCACACCACCCGGATAAATTCTGTCCTGTCATTGTCACTGCACAAGGTTACCAAGGCTGGGTCCACACGATTCAAACTGCTCCAGTTCTTGTAATCACATAACAGCTGGCTGAGGCTGAGGGGCGACCTGACTCCTTGTGACTGGAAGGGGAAAACCCCAACACAACCAGACTCGTTCAGAAAGGGTGACAGCAGCGAGCGAATTAAACGACACCCATTCCTCCAGGTCCGGTCCATCTGGGTGGCGTTGAGGACACTCATCGCCTGACAGAAGGAGAAGATCACAGCCGGCTTCTGTAGACCCAGGGAGAGGAACTCCGAGCAGAAAGTTTCATTGAGGCTGGAGATGTGATGCTGGTCACAGTCCAGTAGGGGAGCGGGGATCTCCGTGGCCAGCGTCCGGGGTGAAGGACTGTTAGGAGCACCATGGCATCCAAAGCTCATGTAGCTGCAAGGTGCTGGTTCCGGTGTCAGGAAAATATCCAGGATTGACTCGCCAAAGGACCAGCTCACGTTGTGATTCATTCCCCTGAATAAAACATACAGTTCACTCAGTAACCAAGTGATTAAGTAGAAAAGCAATCAAAAGAGAATTTGTTTCCAACACACAGTAGTAACATATTCTTTTAAAATACATTTTTTAAATGCATACACTCAAATTGCTGTTTGGAATATTTTATCATAAAGTTAGCGGTATCATAATTTCCAGTTATAGAAAATTTTGATACACAATGTAATGTTTTGAGAACACATTACATATTCTATATTACATTAAATGTTAGGAATCCACCACAGAATGTCACAATAAATGTTTTACAAGGTTTCTAGCTGCTATAAATGCATTTGGTTGCTTAGATATAAGCAAACACTCACCACATTATTAGCTGCTTCAAATCCCCTGAATACAAAAAGAATAAAATAAGCATCATTGAAAATGAAAGGCCGCAGCTGACCTAAGTAACAAAAAGATATAATCATATATACTATATGACAAAGTACCAGTGCTAAGTATTTCACTGTTAATGTACTTTGCATATATAAGACATGATTAACGTACCTTGATAACATTGTCCACTTTGGTTTAAAACAGGGATTTTAATGAAGAACTGTAATCCGATTTTTACATAGTCTATGGGGGTTTGGACATGTTTGATGACAACGCCGGAAAGGTATTTGACTAAAGGGGGGAAGGTCAGGTCAGTGAAGACACGCCAGCCGGCCAGCATGTACTCAGAGAGGTATTTGGGCATGTAAACCAAAGAGGACATGAAGAATTCCTGAATAGAGACTAACTGTGTCATTGCCGAAGCTCCCATCTGAAAGATATTTTGAAAGCCCGATGCATATGAATTCCTGTCGCTGGAAGATGAGGACAGACACGTGTGGCTTTTCAGCGACGAGAGGAGGGAGCGCACATGGGTCTTCATCTGCGCCATGAAACCTTTCGTGGACTCCGCTTCCAAGCCGCAGTCCTCTCTACCTGACAAAATGCACACCAGCGTTTTCGGTAACTCATCCAGAAAATCTTTCTTTAAAATCCCCGTATAAAAGGCTAATAGGCCGTTCAAGGCGCTGTAATAAACGGACAGATCGGTGATGTCCAGCACGTCATCCGAACGCAGCTGGGATGCAGCCGGATCATTGCGGTTAGCGCCCGACGGCGTCCCTCCTTCGCCACTATCAGATAAAAGCAGCATTTTCTTCATACACTCTTGGAAACTTCTTTCATAGTCACTTTTATCCGGGGCGCTCGTGTTGCTGCTCCTGGTCCCTGTAACGGGGCTGGCAGTGCTGGGGGCCCCCGACTGACCGCACACAATTCCTGGACAAACGCAGACAGACAATCGGAGAGAGCTGTATTTCCACCAGGTATAAAACCACGCTCCACGTAAGAAACATAAGCTGACATAAAAATAAAAACACTATCGAATACTAGGGTTGTGATAATACATAAAATGATGGACATAACACCGAGAATAAAATCGCAAAAATTATGAAAACTTAACGTTACATTATTTAGTTGCTGACGGGTGAAAAACATACTTACCAAAAATAGCATTCAGCGTAAAAAGTACAGAAAATATTCTTTGTGGCATTCTACCCTCTAAAAAAAAGTACGATAAATGTCAAATTATACTTCTATTTAGAAATGAATTTATGCGGTGTAATATGACCTAACCGAACCAGTCATTCAAAATATGCATTAAAACAAAAGAGCATTAAATGCCGAAATTCTCCGTCGGTAACCATTCCTGATGCTAAAACAGGGGAGCCCACTGACAAATAGCGTTAAGCGGCCGGAGCATCTCCGCCGCCCATTACGTCCGCCGCGGCTAAAGTGTCCGCTGGCCACTCTATCCCATGGCAACCACCTAATTAAGAGCAGCGGCAGAAAATGGGTACGAATGAGGAGCCGTGAAATACACAGAACGGATTTCGCCAACAAACACGGCCGCCGGCGCTGAAAAATTCATGCGTCGTGCTGGTTCCTCGGTGTCCTGATGGTAACTTACACCCCGCTAATCAGAAACACTAACGGGAGCGCGGGGTTGCGCCAAAACGGGACCCTGAGCCAGACGCGGCTCAGTTCCTAAAGCCAATTAAACAGGTGTAGGCCTACCGTGATCCAGCCCGTAATAAAAGTTATTTTAATGGTTCACAAACTAAATTCTGCTTCACATCATTTTAGGAACTGAAAAACTTAAAGAAATTTAAAGATAAAATTCAGGCCAAAAAAATTGCCTAGTAGGGCTATATTTTCCTAGAAAACATAGGGACTGAAAGCAACTAAAGGAGTATGATGGACCCTTGTAACCAGGGACGGATTATGGGTTGTGTGGGCCCCTGGGCAAAACGTTTGCGAGGGGCCCCACCCCACCACAACCACCACAATTCAAGGGCCCTTGGCAGCCAAACGCCCTCCCTATAGGGTCAGGGGCCCTTGTAGGCAGAGGATCAAAGAATGTAGGCCCTCTAAAATAGACAAACAGAAATACATTGTTGATAAGCGTTGCAAATTGTTTTGGGCTAGGGGCCCCACGGGCCCCGCTGGCCTGGTCCGTAATCCGTCCCTGCTTGTAACCAGATGTGCAATGGTTCAGATCTTCTACGTGAGAGGGGCTTTACCACAGTAAGGCACCAGCCGCACAAAAGACAAAACCACAATCAATAAAAGATCCACACCAAGGTGGAAAGTTAAGTTTAGTGGGGGACAGAACCAACAACTTTGCAGTTGATACGTCTAAGTCTTCCCCCCACGGCTGGTTCTGGAAAGGGAAAAAATGAATGCAGTTACTTTTTATCAATGATGTCTGACTCAAATGATGCTTATTTTGAAGGTTTATGTGATATAAATGCAATTTCCCACAGCCTGTTGGTCAGGCATAGAGCTGATAGTTTGATAAAAGTTATTTGCCACTGTCTGGGATAAATTCTGTATAAAAAAATCAAAATGTATTGACATTAATTAATGCCAAATATTTTAACCATTCTTTATGGTTCAGCAGTTGTGTTTGCAGAGAGAATGTCGATCTTGATGACAAGTTCACTTACCTCGGCAGCAGCATTCATGTCTCTGGTGACCATTCCTATAAAGTCAGTAGTTGGCCTAGGAAAGCGTTGGTGGGGGGGGGGGGTCATGTGGTCACTGGAAAGGGGTGTGTGGTGCTTCCGATATCTTTGCAGATGATGAAGGTCTAAGTCTTGAGTCCTGGTGCTCCCTGTGTTGCTGTGAGACACGGACGCTGTCCAGTGACCTGAGACAAAGACTGGACTCCTTCTGTACTGTGTCTCTTCGGAGAATCCTTAGGTACCGCTGGATTGACTTTGTGTCGAATGAGCGGTTGCTAGAGGAGTCCTGAATGAGGCACATTACATGCATTGTGAGGGAGCATCAGTTACGGCACTACGGCCATTTGGCGCGTTTCCCTGAGGGTGATCCGGCTCACAGGATCCCAATTGCTGGGGACCCAGGCGGCTGGACCAGGCCGAGGGGACACCCACGTAACACCTGGCTGCGGCAGATGGATGGCCATTTCCGGAGGGTGGGACTGTATCATATCTGCCTGGGGGAATCGCCAACCGGGATCCCAAGGTGCTTTGTCGTGTGGTGGATGCAGCAACGTACCACAACAGTGCAAGTTCCCCAACCTGACCCGACCCTACGGGCAATTACTTGAGGCAAGCGTAACGAAGAAATAAAAATTTGAATTTGGAGGTAACCATGTAGCAGCCCAGCGACCACTGCTCTATACTAATCTTAGATTCGTAACACTATGCGAAACTATAGAATCACTTTGTGATCTTTGATTCGTAGGCATTAAGGAATACAGTTCTCAGGAACATAATGCACGTCACAAGAAATTGGGTGTAGAAAATACATATAAAACGGAAGTCGTATTGCTGCCTGCATGTTTTACTCAAACAGCGATCTTTAGCTCCCTATAATCGCAAATATAAATCAGAAAAGTACCAATAATCATAAAAGCCTCGGACACACAGACAGATGCAAATGTTACACTTTCTCATGTCAAATAAGCCAGAACCCCACAGCAGGAAAGTACATTATGACAGCAGGATGCATCCTAACGACAGCACGACACAGCCTAGACGAAACTCCTGCCACAGAACCAGCAGGGGATTCAAAAGACCGTAGATTCAAAGTCAAAACATGAAAAATAGTAATGTTTTGCTCCATACATTTTTTTAAGACTTGAATTGCTTATCAACAACAAGGCTGCCAGGTTTGAAGAATTCATTGGAAGTGAAACACAGAATAAGGGCGAGTTGGGGGGTGGTGGCTTGATATTAGACACACATGCACACAGAAAATTCAAAACTTCGGACACCACAGTATTCCTGCAGAAAAACTGCCATGATAAATTTAATGAAGAATCTTCCCATAAAACAGGCTCATTTTCTACAGGCTGTATTTTTACAGTTGGGTGACACAGTCCTAACTATACCTACATACACAGATAATATAGTAAGAAAAACACTTGACCTGATGTAAAGTTAAAATCTTCATTAATACACTTTAAAAGTAGACATAACATGCCTCTTGAAATCAAAAAAATACAAAAATTAAAATGTTTCTTAAAGATTTTCCTTTAAGGACTCTTAAAAATGAAGTTGCATGTCTTTTTACAAGAGAACTGCTAGTATACATATAAGTAACTGGATGTACATCTGACACTGCGCCGTTTTTTCAGTTCCGTCACATGGATAACACACTGCTTTTCGATAATCATACAAAAGACTCTCTCCTCATTAGAGAAACATCTCGGCCCACTGGTCTCCCTCTTCTCCAGGGGAAACAAAGTGGGCAAACGCTTTCAGAAAGACATTTAAGATGTTGGTTTCACTGGACATTTTGGTGTGCTGCACTTGAAGTGTCCAAGGAGCATTTAAATGCATTAAAGAAAACCATCCAATACCAAAGTATTACAATTGTTTGGATTTACACAATTTAAAACAAAGAATTGCTGGTGCCAATTTCCTCTTTCAGCCCAAAAGTGAGTAGTTTTCACAATGTCCCCCACAAGACAAACATACATTCTTAGGTTGTGAAGGATGGAGGGGGAAAAAAAAAAAACCTTTTCTCTTTTCCTCTACAACGCCTTACAAGAGCCATCACCAGGACAGGTACAAACTGCTCACCCTGCCCCCAGAACAAGGTTCCCAAAGCAAACTAAAGGAGAGAGGAGATCCAAAAGGACCAACTTGTGCAACCCTTCTGCTCAACACAGTGCCTCTGTGATGGTGCAGGAATACATGGACATCAGATGGAAACCTGTTGCTGGCAGCTCAGTGAAACACTCTGCCCTGCCTGATCACAGCCTGTAGAGGGAATGTGTACCCAGCCTTGTTCTAAGTGCCTGGCTGTGCTTACAGCTGCTAAACCACACCAAACCTTACGGCCCACTCCTCTGCAGTACGCCAGCTAGCCAATGGGAGGCAGTATCAGCACCACATAACACCACATTTCATAAGAAGCACTGGGGGTTGTACAGAAAAGTTACATGCATAATGACATCACAGCTCTCAGCTGCATAAACTCAACCTGCCCTTGCCCCCCAAAGTGCAGATCTGTTCCTTTTTTGACATTTTGTTCAAATTGAAGAAGAAATGGAGGGGGGGGGGGGAAGAAACAAAAACAGGTCAAAATAAAAAGGGGCACAATGTGCAGGAACAAGGAGGAGAAGCCCCAAGAAAAGCGAAATGAACAAAAACCATTACAAGAGATGCATGCATTAAGCCGTGGGAGCCCCCCCCAGCAAGGGCAGATGCACAGAGGCGGGGTGGAGGACGGGGAACCAAGAGACACACAAAACCGAGGGAAATGCTTCATGAAGGCCTTTGTCCTGGTGACCCTCAGACTACAGGATGTACATCTTGCTTTACTGGCCGACGGAGCTAAAAGGAGTCCGTGAGACAAACAGTGATGGTCCCAGGGTGGGGGCACCAGTCAGCAGGTGCAGTTCATCTCCTGTGCAGCATGTCAGGTTTCCTCCATGTGGGGGCCAGAGCAGCATCTGGGTGCTGCTCCGCTCAAACCCCAGCAGCCACCAGGTGAGAACAACCACTCTAAAGATAATGGACCCTCCTTGCCTGCATATAGAATGTGTGAGAATATATATTATATATAAAATAGGTATGTATATATGTATATCTGTACTGTATGTATACTTAAACTTTACCATAGATGTCACTTCAAAAACTTTAAATTTATTTTTACAATAATCATTTTAAAAGCAATGAGGGGCTTTAAAAGGAAAAAAAATAAAATAAAATAAAAATGTCAACAGTAATGGCAATGCTGAATGTTGTAATCCGAGGAGCAGTGGAGTCTGGGTATGGAGATGTTTGGTCGTTTCCATAGTTTCCTTGGTTCAGAGCTCAGTCTGGAGGCAGCAGGTCATGCAAGCGAAACCGCTCGCGTACGTGGGGCCGCACGTCCTCGTTCTGTGAGACAGGAAGAGCGGATTAATGACCAGGACCGCAGGAATTTCACCTAAAGCAGCCCGCATCTGAAACGCTTCAGGCTCACTCTGAATCTATGGATCAGGAAGAGGATTCCTGATGGCTGCACTCCAGCCATGCACCTACATAAGAGTTCACACCTACCAGTTCCACAAGTTTTTCCAAGAAAGGGACCAGCTTCAAAAGTTCGTTGTCATTCCTATCCATAAACCAGCTTTCGATGGGGATCCCGTTGGACAGCTGTTTATGGCATAGAAGTACACGGAATAACCAAGATTATTACGCTGGACAAATACTAAAGATCTTAGCTTCAGCATGAGAACTAGACATGAGACGGAACATCTAACCTGATAAGCGAAGGCTTGTGGTGAATTGTCAATTATGATGGTCTTTGACAGATCTCTCCCAAGAATATTCAGATCCTTTATGTAGTTCCCTTGTACACACACACAATGTTCACGAAATAACCTGTGCCTGAAAAGAAAAAAAAAAAAAAAAAAACACAAATATTCCTAAATCTAGAGAAGCTGATCAATAACACAAGGCATCCATAACAGAACCAGACACACCTGAAGACTTTGATTGGTGGTGGAGTGCATGCTAAGTCTTTACTGTAACTAAATCCCTCTCCACAGACACGCATGCAGGTTGAAGGATATAATTACTAATTAGGACTCTACCCCAGAACCTAATCATGCAATAAAACTGCCATCAGAGTGTCCTCATACAAATGTAAAGCCTACTGATCCAAACAGGAAAAAAATCCAACAAATGACATGGTTGCAAACCACATGCCACCGTGTTTCTAAATGGTAACTGGACAAACAAATTGGCGGAAGAACCTACCTGACAAGCTGCTTTTTGGGATCCAGGATATTGAGCAGTTTATCTGCATAAACTTTCTTAGAGGCAGTAAAAAGGATGATCTGTGGACACACCGGCAAATGGTCCAATAACGCACATTAGCGCCCTTAAGCACTGTTCAGATACACACTGGCCGATGTGAACAGACATAGCCAACTTAGGCAAAAGACAGGGATCCCATACCTCATAAATCTGAGACATGCGCTCAAGGAACTCCCGAAAGAATGGCCTCAATCGAACATAGACCTGCAAGAAGGAAGACAAGTCGACTCTGCTGTTCCTTAGCAGGGGGGGGGCATTCACTCCAGTCAAAGTTTTGTGTCTATTACACATGCACATACACATGCTGGCAACTAGCTCATCGGTGCACCGACTTAACAAGGGTGACTGCAGAAGGATGTAAAACAGGCTAAAAAGAACAGAGATGCAAGGAATGAGGACGCAAAACTGATGGCAGGTAGAATTAGGTCAACCTAACAGGAACCAAGTATTAACCAATGAGTTACTACTGTTTAATAGTGCATGATAGTCCTGCCATTCCAGGGTTGGATGACTAATATCCTCCAAGCACAAACAGTGGCAAAAGTAGGCCCTCTAGTGGTGCTTGAGGTCAGCTACACCAGTCAAGTAGTAATTGTTAGGAAAGTGTCTCTTACCTGATATATGACGTCTTGAAAGAGAACAGGAAATGTAAGTGCTGCATCTTCAAGCTCATTCAAACTGCAATGAACAAGTGTTTCATCCTGGCAAAGACGACATTGCAGATATACAAGGGATCAAAGCATTATCATTAAGAGAGTATTGTTCTGCTGTGGAAAAGACTAAGATTTAGTGAGGGGATCAAATGACAAATTCATCAAGGCTGCTCTTCATCAGCATTTAGATAGAAGAGGCAATAATGAAAACACAGATTACACCCAGCTTTGGACCCAAATCACCAACCAAGGTGGTAAAGCTACATTAGACACTGGAGTTTCAATGTGAATGTAAGCAGCAGCCCACAGCTGTGATGGTGCTGGGGGGGGGCTACACATGTCAGATTAGTCAAACTTTACAGTCCGGTGTCAGTCACAGAGAGACTGAGCTACTCGATACTGCAGAACAGCGTTTAAATGATTATCTCTGTGTCGCATGGTTTAACGCATTTCAGTATGCTGAGCACATTTGCTTGCCAGACTAGTAGCAGCTCCTTTGAGTGCAACACTTCAATTTTCTAAAAACCGCTACAACTTTACTAATTAAACCAAAGCACGTTATCTGAGGGGCATAATGCTAAATTTTATACAAAAAAAAAAAAACTATTACCAAAAACAGCTCATCCAGTAAGTGAGCTTGAAATTTACAAATGATAATACTTATGAGTCAAGGGTTCCACAATAGGGTCAACTCCATCCTTTCAAATCCAAAGGAGAGCCTTAGTAAGGGAACCAAGAGCTCACCAGGTCCAGGACGAGGGAGAACTCCGGCGTGCTGCGGGTTTTCAGCGGGAGCGCCGGCTTGCGGGTCATCTGCTCCTCTGTCAGCGGGGGTACATGTTTGATAAAGAAATACCTGCAGGGCCAATAAGACCACATTAGTCAGTAGGTAACACACAGACACCACAGTTAGCAGGGCTGGAAAAAACTGGGCGTGGACGCTCCCAGTAAGCGGGGATTCGGAGAGCTGTCAATCAGACTGGTTTAACGCAATCAGAACAAAGTAACCGGGGGAAGTGGGTTAAACCAGCTGGTTTGACAGGTAATTGAGGGTGCAAAATAATCCCACCCACCGTGGGTTCTGAAGCCTCATTTCTCCTATCAATATTTGTTGGTATCTCTAGGTCATGTGCTTTGGCAGGGTCGCTTGCCCCCATGATTATCAAATCAAGTGGTACAATCCGAAGGACTGTAACACAAGACACAAAAGATGCACAAAAGGTCATAGGTCAAGACTAGCTTGCCAAGCGTTTCAGCGCTTGTTTAACTTGGGGGTGCAAGTCATACTTACGGGTCAAAAACCTCCCAGTCTTCCTCGTAGGCGCCCTCTGCTGGCATGGTGGGAAGGACCGCAGAGTAGCTGGAGTCTGGAGTAGCACCTGGGGCTGAGTGTCACAGCAGAGAGGCAGTGGGATTGGGGCGGCTCTTAAGTGGCCAAAAACATTAAAACCCAGAGTATCCGCGGGAAGGTACCTGTAAGAGGCGGCATATCAGCATCTGTGACGATCTGCCCGTCCTCAGTGGGGGACTCGGAGCTGGGTGGCTGGCTGCTGGGGTAGAACGGGATGCAGGCTCTCTCTGTGGACGTGGCTGTGCTGGTAGGTGTCTCCTCCACCTGCTCCATGTCCAGCTGCTTCACGATCTCCTCCGCTTCCACTGCCTGACCAGGTGAATCGGAACCCGATGTTCCTATAGGTGCAGGCAATGCACACGGGGG
Source organism: Isichthys henryi (assembly GCA_026776945.1). Classification (NCBI taxonomy): domain Eukaryota; kingdom Metazoa; phylum Chordata; class Actinopteri; order Osteoglossiformes; family Mormyridae; genus Isichthys; species Isichthys henryi. The sequence goes on along the minus strand of JAODJX010000007.1, from coordinate 9,212,394 downwards.
GGTTGGGGGGGTAAGAGGGCCGCCAGCTGCAATAAAACAGTTACTAACGCCAAAGTAACTGGTTCAAACCCCCAACAGGGTCCATGGAAAACATAACAGATTGTCATCCTGATAAACTGTAAGTAAATAAGGTAACCAAAGCAGTAACTCTGATTACAGAGAGACTCCCTTAGCCATGTTTCATGAACGTTTCTCCTAGCATGCGACCTAGACACAATACCCTAAAAACCAGCACTGCGCATGCTATTTACCATTCTTGCTTGCTGGTGAGAAGTAGTTGAAAACTGGGGAGAAGATGGTCCCCAGCAGGGTGGTGCGGGGTGGGCTACCAGCCACCTCCGCCCGCGCCTCCAGCTTCCCATTGGGCTTGCCCGTGTAATGGTCCTTGGCATCTGCTTAAAATATTTAAATCGGAATATTTAAATCGTTTAAAGACAAAAAGTCAAGAATTTATCTGAAGAACTGAATTATAACCTCAACAATCAAACAGGGAGACCAAAAGAGAACAGTAAGGATTACAGCTTATCACAGCCCGAACCTGAAAAGGCATGCAGGAGACAGGGAGAATATGCAAAAAAAAAAAAAAAAAAAAAAAAAAAAAGCCAAAAAAAAGGTGTTTTTAGAATTGGGGTGAGAGGGAAAAATGGGGGCCCCCAAGAAAAAAGCCACCCCCGCGGTTTTGTGGTT
>JAODJX010000007.1:9132697-9145849 GCA_026776945.1 Isichthys henryi | reverse complement strand
CCCCCCCAGCCTAGTAAAATACTATCAGCAAGCACTGCATTGTCTTTTTCGCCCTAATATGAAAGCGACATGATTAAGCGCCGCTGTACTTTAACTGGAAGTCAGTATCATAGCCTGTGAGGAAGAGACCAGCCCACAGACAATCAGAAAGCCCCTAATCAGCCATCGGACGGAAATATAATTCACATTCTAATTAATACGGATACACAGGCATCAGCCTGGGGGGAAATAACGTGTAAACCTTATCTGAGCTGGGAGGATCCTCCATACTTCATCCTGCAAAAAAATCTAACTACCCCCCCCCCCCCCCCCCACTATGTGACAGGGCTCTGGAGCGTGTGGTGTTGTGGCGGATTGTTCTCCAGTCAGCAGCTGAAAAACAGAGAGGGGGATGATCCCCCGGTCTATAGCAAGATGTGAGGCACAGCCTCTAATTCATACTTCCAATATACTCCCATTATACTCCCATCATACTCCCAATATACTCCCGTTATACTCCCACATTAGCCCTTCAACATCCAGCACTTGATCACACCAAACCGTGCAGGCCCTCCTCAGAAGCGAGCTCTAAATTACCTTCCAGCAAGCTTCTTTTTTGACAACCCCCCCGCATTTACACTTTTCCAGGTCTATGATGCCATATTCTGGTGTCAAAACAATCAATGAAAAGTTTCGTTTCAAGGGTAAGAGCAGAGTCAGGAGCCGGCTGATTTCCTTTGGCCAAAAGCTCGACTCAGGTGTGGGATGTTCACGCCGCGCATAGGATTATGGCTCGGGGGGCTTTTGGCAAATCGGCTACATTTTTTTGGACAGATTACCATATTCCTGCTTATGCTCCAGCCTTATATCCCCATGCTTGTTTGAATGATGACCTTTAGTCATTTTATTATCCTTGTTAGGAATCCTATGCTACATAAATCTCTGAAGCAGATTTGTTCTGCCTTCATTACATCACTTCCTGTGGAGCCCAATTTTAGCTACTGTGGGGTCAGCAGAAGGTGACGGGTTCCAGGCTGGTGACCAAACAGCAGTGTCTAATTACACAATGACACTTCATGACACTCTCGCCCTGGTGCCCTTTAAGGGAAGTAGCTTTGCTTCAAGGCTCATAAGCATCTCATTCTGTCGGTCAGGTCTCATTCTCCAAAGGCAGGATAAGAACACAGGGTGGGGGGCGGGGGGGTCTCGTGTTCTGAGCCACACTCCCACAGCTGTGAATGGTGCCATTGCTGGCGGCGAGCTTGGTCATGGGGGCTCGAGTCACAGCTCAAACCAAAGCCTTTCCCAGAACCGGCTGTGACTCTCTTCTGCAGAACAAAGGCTGAATTCTTGGAGGTAAAAAGCCCAAGACTCAGGCACTATGGAGCCCATCAGACAGAGAGGAAATGCAACCGGGGGAAATGAACCAAACACAACCTAAACCCCGGTTACACTCCTGATGCCCTGCCATTCTCTGTCAAAAACAAACTGAATGAATGAACATGCAAAGCCCACAGGTTGAGCAAAAGACGTTCAGTGATTTTATCGCCAAACACAGAGGCGTCTCTGTGAAACAGCCTGGACTCCTGTCACTGTAGCCGTCTCCCAGTGCCTTAATCTCACCTCTCAAAGAAAAGAGCAGAATGAGATGCGTGACTGTACACTGCAGCCATGCAACACGCAATATCTGCAGCGATTTGGAAACAGGCAAATTAATTACTGGTGGAGAGCTCTGAGAGTGGCGTACGGACTACAGAACCACTGAGAGACAGCAAACTCTCTCTGTCTTACGCTGGAGGAACGACCCAAACATGTCTAGATCGTTAGCCTTCATCCTGAACAATTATTTCATTGCCGGTTGTCTTTATAGGCAGGGAAAAGGGCTGAAAAGATGACTAAGGTCTTGATTATTTTTTTATAATGGCTGAAGTCGGACTATAGAACAGGCGGAGTTTACGCCACGGGGGGAAACCACTGACCCAGAGGAGGTAGGTGTGGGGTCAGCTACAGGTGGCACTCCCTAACCTACAGGCGGCACGTCCTAAATATGTTGTTTTACATCTTGTTTTTTCCAGTGAAATCTTAAAAACAGTTAGTGCTGGCCAAAGACCAAAGCAGAGCCAGTCTGCTGCAACTATGTCTGACCGCGAGACGAAAATGCACCCCCCCCTTTTGTTGAGGATTCCATCTGTAAAAGAAAACACTACAAGAAAACCCAAATGGAGCCATTAGCAAACCCTCAGCGGAACACACCGGAAGGCTGGAGGTAAGCAATCAGCTGACACCGCAGCGGAAAAATACACTGAAGGAAGGAAGCCTTTCTTTTCAAGCAGGACGCAGAAGCTGGGATTCTGGGTAAACACGTCACGTGGGACTAACGCAAGCGGGGAGCAGGTTTCGCCGTCGGGTCTGCTGTACACGCATGGTTGCTGGTGTCGTGACCCATTAGAAAAGAACTGGACCAGTCATCCAAACCTGTGTGGTCGGTATAAACAGCAGGCAGCGCTGGGACAGTGACTAATATCTACGGCCAGTTCGCCGCCTCATTTTTAAGCCTCTGTGAGGCGATTAGCATCATTATCATCGTTCGGTTACTTATTGTGCATTTTTATCTGAAACTGAGAAGTCACGGGGGTCCGCGTGTGTCAGCGAGCTACCGGGGAGAGGAGGGGGGCGTCCATTGGGACTGCACGGATCCTTCAAGGTCACACCAGAGGTCAGGCTGCACTAGCGAGAGGAAACAAAGCTCCATATACTAACTACCATCGGTACAGATAACGTTTACTTCCCATTGCTTGATTTCTTTATGGACCTAATTCTATTTTACGAGTGATAGACAAATAAAGGCGGAATTGGGGAGGGAGACAGGAAATAGGCCCCCCTTTTCTCAGGCTCGAAGGTGTCATGTGATTAAACCATCTGACCCTGTAAGGCAACAAAGCAGCCGCTGTCAGCTCTGGGCCCGGCAGGCGACACCCTCCGCAGATCTATCAGAATGTTTCCCGTTTTCTATTTTACTCGTAGCTGTAAAAGGCGATTTAGCCGGATCCATTGATCTATTCAAGGCTGTTGGAGATTTAAAGCTGCACACAGCGGCCTGCCCAGATCAGGCGTGGGGAGCACAGGCACAAAGAGACCTAAATCCCCATAACTGCAGGAAAACCAGGAAATTAAATACTTCCTTTAGGAAGGAGAAGGATAAACGCTCAGTATAAATGTCCAGATGGAACTTACTTCTAAATGTCGGTGTTTTCACGATTCTTTCATTGATTCTTTGTTAAATTGCCCAGACTTGTATCTGGGTTTTATTGTACTTCATTATTAAAAACTTGTTCTGTCATCTTTTTCACATTATAAAAAAAAATAAAAAATCAGTTTTCACACTGATTCCATCAAAAATATAGGTGGCAACATCAAGCATTTGAGCTTTGATTCGGTTGATCTGGGAAAAGAACAGAATCTTCTGTGATCTCTGTACTGAGGAGAATCACATTTAGTGATATTTCATGGGAGTGGGTGTATGGTGTGTGAGTGTGCCCTACGATGGGCTGGCCCCCCAACCTGGGTTGTTCCCTGCCTCGTGCCCATTGCTTCCGGGATAGGCCCGCGACCCAGTAAGGATAAGCGGATTGGAAAATGGATGGATGGATGAATGGATATTTCATGGATAAAAAATAATAGCTTTAATTTAAAGTGTATTTTTTAAAACCAGGCCCAATGACGGCGTCTATCACTATGAAGTCTTGAGACTAAATGTGGATGATTTTCTTGGTGACTTTTTAACAGTAAATATCGAGAGGAGGCCATTCGGCCCGTCAAGATCGTTTGGGGAGAACTTAACTAATAGCTCAGAGTTGTTAAAATCTTATCTAACTCTGATTTAAAGGAACCCATGGTTTTAGCTTGTGCTACACTAACAGGAAGACTATTCCATACTCTAACTACACGCTGTGTAAAGAAGTGTTTTCTCAAATCCAGTTTAAAATGTTCTACCGCAAATTTCCACTTAGCCATGAGTTCTAGTATTTAAACTAATAATGAAATAGCCATTTGGTTGAACAGCATCCAGACCTGTTAGAATCTTATATACCTGGATCATGTCCCCCCTTAGTCTCCTTTGCTCGAGGCTGAACAGGTTCAGCTCAGCTAACCTCTTAAGACATTCCTCTAAAACCAGGAATTAGTTTTGTAGCCCTACATTGAAGCCTTTCCAAGGCAGTAATGTCCTTTTTAAGAAAAGAACATAAGTACTAATGTCATAATGAATACTATTGTATCCCACGATGCCACTCAGCTTTCCAGTGGCTAACTAAGACTTAAAACTGTGTCTAAAGCCTTTAAACTGGAATGTTGTTCTCCTGTTGAGGCCAAGTATGGAGCAAAAACAGACTCTGGGGAGAGACCCTGAGGGGCAGCCATCGATGAAAACAGTCAGTAACAAGACGGCAGTTTTTGCACACAGCCTACTCCTCATTGATCATCTGAGCCATGTACAGGGGCACGTCCCACGCGTCCCACGTGTCCCACACAACCCACACGTCCCACGCATCCCACACAACCCACACGTCCCACGCATCCCACACAACCCACACGTCCCACGCATCCCACGTGTCCCACACAACCCACACGTCCCACGTGTCCCACACAACCCACACGTCCCACGTGTCCCACACAACCCACACGTCCCACGCATACCACGTGTCCCACACAACCCACACGTCCCATGTGTCCCACACAACCCACGTGTCCCACACAACCCACATGTCCCATGTGTCCCATGTGTGCCACACAACCCACGTGTCCCACACAACCCACACATCCCACGCGTCCCACGTGTCCCACACAACCCACACATCCCACACGTCCCAGGTGTCCCGTGGGCGGGGTGCCAACCCATCACAGGGCACACTATTGTATAAAATGAAACCCTGTTATGTCTGTATGATTCTGTCCATAATTTGTATCTGGTCAGTCAGTCATGTGATCAACATCCTGTAGGGAGGCCATGACGGAAAGATGGCCGCACTGAAATTGAAACTGAGTCTGGGGTCCAGCTGTCCGCCTACCCTACTGGCCGTTCCTCTCAGCTTGCTCCTCTCTTCTTCCACAGTGATTTTGTCATTCTAATGGCACGGCTGTAATCCAAAGCGTCAGCACCTCCCTGCTCCACCAGCCTGGCCCCACATCCTTCACCTCACCTAATCAGTCGTACTCAGGCCGGACCGCGGTGAGACTGCAGCCGTAACTCTGTCACACGGGCGCAAAGGCACAAAGCATGCAACACACTAAACCCAACGGAGTGTCTGAACCACAGTCATTTTCCACAAGCCGTCTCGACGGAGAGGGACGGGTCCCACCCGTAATCTGAGTGCCTGTCCCGGATTATTTACTGGACGCTGACTTTCGGCACCCGGGCCAGTCCTGCGTCGGCCCTGAACTCAGGCTCCTGTTACATTTAATTTCTCGTCCATTCTTGTGGGATGTCTTATCGCCTGGCTGTTTGCCAAAGGGTGGGGGAGGAAAGGGAGGAGGGGGGCAATCTCATCTTCAATAAAGAACACCCACTTAATCAAGGGAATGCTGGGAGGGGGGATTGGGGATCTTTCTGCCCGTCGGTGCCGAACCCCGGGGTGTGTGCCGGAGCGGCCGCCATTCTGCCTGCCGAGGAAATGAGCGATATCCTGATATCCAGCGGAGGGGCTGCATAGTGCTGCCTTTCTTTGTTAGGGGACCAGCCCAGTTTTATGTGCTAGGCGCCATTACCACCATGAGCAGAAATGACAAGCAGCCACCTGTGGGGGGCGCTGTTTTGCCGACACAGCACGGAGCGGGTGAGAGGGTTTAATGATCCTCTAACCCAATTCACAAAGACACAATGGATGTGCATCTGGTTGATGGCATCTGCCTTCTGCAGTGATGGTTCAGTACCTCCACCATTTCCTCCAACGCAAAACCAGGCTTAAGTCTGACTACATCCCCATCCATCTGGGGGTGACGCTACGTCAGGAGCCTGTCCGGCACCTCTACAGAATCCATAACGATACCAGAGATTTCTCTTTCTCTCTCTGCCACAGACAGACCCATCCTCATTTCAGTAAATACCCCAAAACCCTAACGAAGCCCTGCATCCACAGTGCGTGTACCTCAACCTCTTTTCACGCCCTTGATGAAAAATGCACCCCCCCACCCCGCACGAGATACGCTGTCAGCGCGCAGAGCGATTCGCCGTGCGCCAGAGCGCAAGGCCGCGGCAGCAAGACGCGTGCTGAGTTATGAGCCAATCGTCCCTCTTCAGACAGCAGGGGAAATAATGAAGCCCATGGCCCTGGCAGCACTGCGTGCCCCCCCGTGCCGGGTCTGCTGCTTAATCACCCTTCAGTGATTTCAAAGAAGACAGGGGGCCATAGCACTCCTGGAATATGTCTTCAATGTACTGGGGGGAGCAGGGCGAGTGCGACCTGATTCCCATCTGCCTGTCCAGCGACATGGAATAACAGTCAGGTGGAAATGTGTCCCTCTCTGAAACTGCTTCAAAAGATCTTCATCACTGACGGGGCGGGGCGATTACATCCAGAGGGGACGCCCTGCAGTGATGTGGCTCACGATAAGTACGGCTCCCGGGGAGGGGGGCGGCAGTGAGCTGTGGCCATCGCGTCAAGTTAAACTGCTAGGAGGTTCAAGTGTGTATCAGAGACAGCCGAGCATCCAGGCAGCTGCAGCCGCCCCTTGCACCCAACGCAGGAACACACATGTTTGTATGCATGGTTGGCGTGATTTAGATGTCTATCCCATAATAATCCCAGCGATCCTGACCAAAACCTGGACGGAGGGGCAGAAGGCAGGGTGGGAGTCAGGTCCATCGTGGGTCACTTACATGCAGGTGTTCTTTTGTGCAGGCGATTTTAAGTTACTAAGTCACTTAAAGCCCTTCCAGAAAGAGAAAGAGAGAGATGGAGAGAGAGAAAGGGGGAAAGAGAGACAGGGAGAGAGAGAGACACGGCGAGACAGAGAGAGAGATAGGGTGAGATACAGAGAGAGATAGAGAGAGATAGACAGAGAACGAGATGGTGGGACAGAGAGAGATAGAGAGAGAGAGATAGAGAGAGAGAGAGACGGTAGGACAGAGAGAGAGATAGAGAGACGGTGGGACAGAGAGAGAGAGAGTGCATGTGGCAGAGAACTGGGAGCCAGACTGAAAAACAGAAAACAGCAGGGGTGAGAGAGCACATCCACCATCGTGTCCTCGGACAGCCTAAGCTGCTAACACAGGAATACCCAGCAAACGGGGGCACTGGGAAGTAAAAGGCTCCATACGGAACCCCCTGGTGGCGGCGTCTGTCAAGGAAATCCGTAATGTGGGACCGTGTTGCCAGAATACACAGTGCCAGGCCGAGGGGAAGAACGGCTGTGCGGCGCCCCCTCCCCCCCCCGGCCCACAGTGCCTAGGGCCCCCCACACTGGCAGTCGCTGGAGCGACAGCTCACGTACACCTATGACATGAGCTCAGCCACATCAGAACATCAGAGCAGCCTAATTAGCCCTGTTCTTAAAAAAACACAAGTTTTCACCTTTTTTTCAGTTAATTATCTGTTTTACTACCCGAGGGAACAAAACAAACCTGGGAGAATGTCGCCCTGCGGCGCAGCTACTGACACAACTAACAGCTGCATCTATCAATTAGCAAACTCTTCAAGAAATCAGCTGATTAATTCTGGCACCTTGGCTTTCCTAAGGGGGCGGGGCTCTCCTGGGGGGGAGGACTGGATAGGACCTCAGTTGAGGTGTAAGACATAATGAGGGTTTGGGGAGTCTACAGGAGAGTGTGCCACTCCTGACTGGGTATGAGGACTGGCTCTCTATCTTTTAGCGACACCACTGGAGTGAGCACTGCTCCTGAGTCAGACAGAAGCCCCCTCCCCCAGGCCCCCTCCCGTCCACGCCTCACGCTGACACAGGAATGCCATAGCGAGCCTTGAAACCAGAACGTCTCAGCTTGTGGTCAAGATGTTTGTTTGTCATCCTCTACATTTCTGCACACACTTGTTCAGTCCCAGCTTCAGCAAAACCATAACATCTCCCCTGTTTATTGGGGAAAACCTGACAGATGGAGCCCAGCAGGAGGAAGCCCTTTTGGCGGCGAGGCCACTTGTGACCGTCTTCACCTGCACGGACTCAGGGGCATCAGAGTAACACTGGACTCCTTCTCCTAAAAGGAGCTGCTCTGAGACCAGCATAGATGTTTGGGAATGGAGCACAGCAGAGATCCGCTTCATCCTGGAGCATCTCCCCGGAACACCATCGTAGCACTTCTGGCTTGGAAAGGCACCGTACATGGGCTCCTAAAGGAGCCCACAGGGCCGGTGTAATAGGATACGGCTGCAGGCACCTTCGTATGATGCCAGGAATCCTTGTTCTGAATCAGGGTGGCATTCCCGGGCAGGAGCGTAAGCCAAGGGGGCGGGGACCATCACTACCGTACCGAGATCCATGGTGCAATGGGAGCACCAAAGACTTTCAGGAAGATTGCCAATATCACAAGTTCTCTCATAGCCGGCGGTCAAGAGCTCTCGGCCAAGCTGAGAGAGATGCTGCTCCCCCCCAATAGCATCCTGAGCTGGGACGGGTGCCGGTTTGGGAATAGAGTTACGAGATGCTGTGCCGACATCTGTGAAGATACCGTGGTACTCATGGTAACGGAAAGCTCAGCTCACCATAAGGCACGGCGTGAGGATAGCACTCCCGCGGACCCAGCGGTACCGCCAGAGTGAATCGACATAGTCCCGCCCCTCAGCTCATGTCAGTGACCGGGGTGTCGCTAGAGCTTTTGGGCCCCCAACCCAAAGCAACCGAATTATATACCACATTTTTTAGCGCCCCTGTCACTTAGCACCCCGCCCCCCATACAGCACCCCTGGCCAGTCTATGTGCCCAGACCCTGCAGAGTTCTATGTGCAGAGGTCATGGTTTCCGTTTCAATGTGATACATTTTGCTTGCAGATATGGTAATACTCTCCCAATCCTGGGTACCATCCACACTTAATGGGATAAATATTAGGGAAGTGTTTACGACTGTTGCTAGGGAAATGTGGGGAGACGGCGTGGGGGGAATTCCTTGGGGCTTAGAGAGCACGCTGCTCCCCAGGCCCCTGAGGGTGTGTGTGTGCGTGTGTGTGGTTTGGAGGGGGGTCTGAATCAATACGGGGGCATCTGACAGAAGCAGTGGCTTCCCCGCGAGACGCCTTTCCCTGCCAGGCCCTCCAGGGCTTGCGCTTTGTCTATGCAAAGGTTAACGCATGGCAGCAGCTGCAGATGGTAAACACAGCGCCGGCCTTCTTTAAAACCCCCCCTAGGCACAAGTCGCTCAGAAAACTTGACAATTTGAAGAGCTGGGGGCCGCAGCCTTGAGAAGTGTGCCGGCGGTGAGCGGAAAAACCTCAAGATCTGGACAGAAACGATGATCGTGAGACTATGGAGAGCGGCTCCTGTGTCTGGCTGGTGTTCAGCGGCCCTGATTAGCACACCCAAGCCGTGTTGTGAATGTCAGACGAGGTCAGCGCGGAAGGGGAGACCCTAAGCGGAAGGGGAGACCCTAAGCGGAGAGCAGTCATCGGTGACAGGCTGCCAGCAGCGACACTAATCCATCTGCTACCGCAGTTTTCTTTTTCTTGTAACAACAGAGAGAATCTGGACGAGGTACAACAACATTCAGCCCCTTGGGACCATCATCAGACACACAGCAAGGAGATGCTCACCTCACAGCACCGAGGCTCTGGCTTTAATGATACGGAGTGTCAACTGAGATCAATTGAAACTATTAGGAGCCGAGTGGGTAACTAAATATTTCATGGGAAGAGTTTAAACTAGAGGGGGGGATGATTCACTGTCACAGAACGGCTCCCCGGCTTCACAGCGCCCGGCGTAACTGGCGAGGACGTCCGACTCCCTAATTGTTCATTAGATATTCAACATTGTAGCTTTTTACGGAAAAATGAGACACAGTACGCCAGTATCACCCTCGTCAAGCAAGAAGGAAGGGAAGCATTAGTCCGAGTCGCCTGTCTTCCTGTCTCTCCTTCCCATCATCCCTCAGTCACACCTCTGAGGCCGTCATCAATCCAACGGGAGAAGGCCGGACAGTGACCCCCCCCCAGGAAATGCTGCACATCACCAATGGAAGAGGAACTTTTTCCCCGATAATAAAAGCTCCACTGGATTTTGTATCAGTTTTTCTCAATCTCTGAAAGCAGGAACCGACAATGCAAAGCTAAATCCCGCTGTTGTCTGCACCCTGCAGTATAACCTGCTCCCGTCACGTCCTCCTATCTGACTCCTCCCATGACCAGGACTAACCAATCAGCCACAGCATTTCCTGACCATTCCCCCGATCCCAGGAACTCCAGAAGATGGAGAGTAGGAGACCAACCTGGATCGATGCCAGATCTCCCTCCTACAGTCCCGGGAGCCTGACTGACTCAATCCCCCCCCATCGGTGCTGTAGTAGTAGGGGGTGGGGGGACTGATTCATTAGCTTCTGTTCTTACAGACGCAGGCCTGGAACTGTGCCAAAAACCACAGGCTCTCTCCAGGGTGGCGATGCTGATACAGGGAGGGCTGCTGTTGTGAATGATCTGGGCGGTGGTGGTGGGGGGGAGTGCAGCATACCTTTGAAAACCCCAGATTCACAACCAAAGGGCTGGGCTTGTGGCGCACAAAGCATCACATGACCACAAGCCTGCTGAGCGCGCTCAGTGAAGAGGACTCTGACCGGCACCCGTGTCTCCAGAGACCCGCCCCTGGCAGTGAGATTTCAGAGAGAAGCGACCCGACAGCAGGCATGTTCCACATTCTGGGACGGCAAGTCCTGACCTCCCGAAGCTGCCGTCCACTCTACACGAGACATCAGGGACCTGCTAGCATCCTGCAAGGGCCCGGAGGCCTGAAGCTGACTCAGCGGCTCACAGCGCCACCACTGGGTCGGTTCCAGCCCGGGACGAGCCGTATGAAGGACGTGTGCCAATCAGGTCGCCTGCCTGCTGTGAGAGCTGCTCTGGTTCTGTGTGTGTGCGGGTGTGTGTGCGTGATGCAACAGAAGATCAGAGGCCAGTATCGCCTTGGTGCCCCGAGGCACCGCCAGTTAAGGTGGGGTGGTGTGAATCCACATCAGGCAGCACTGACCACCTGGTCATTAATCCCACACCGACATGACCACCCATCAGCTACCAGCAGTACAGGGATGCTGTGAGCCTGCAGTCAGACCGACCAAGCATATGGCCAAGGGGCCCCTGGATAGGATCCCAGTCTGGTGCTGGGCACAGGCACAAAGGGCCATTCAGACACCTAACCACATGTTGTCGGACTGCAGGAGATACAGGAAGTAGCCAGAAGAAGCCCCTGAAAATAGAGGGGGTGGGATGGAGCCCGCAGCTCTGGAGGCGCCTTCAGCAGCGGTGGAGCTCCAGGTAAAATGTTCAGATATTCCTGTAAATCAGCAGGACGACATCTATCTCAGAAAGGTGGATTATTCATGAACAAATTTAAAGCAGACAGCTTGGACTGGCCAGCGATGGGCTGTGCTCTGCACGTCGAGGCTTGGGGGGCAGGGGCATTCCAAAGAATCCCATTTACAGTGTCAGTGGTTCTTTGAAGGACAATGGGCTCCTCTTGCTCTTTTGTCAGTGAGGGAGCCTGAACTCGGTCACGGTTCATAAATACATGAATTAGCAGGCCTTCCAAAAACTGGCCTTGTCACTTACCACCAGGGACAGCGGCCTCTTCCAGGACACCACTCCAATCAAGCCAGAGAGAAGCACCTGTCAAGGAAAGAGGACAGAGTCAGCCATCAGCAGACGGAGAGGACAGGGAGGGACGCTCGCAGAAATCTGCGATCTGATGATGTTTTCGCTCACCAGGTGAGCTGAAAATGAGCTACACACACTTGTCGTTTCATGTAGCGCCCCCCCCCGTGCAGGATGCTCGCACAAACAGCACGCCTTGTTTATCCGTCGAGCGGGAAAGAAGTGCTCCAACCTTCCTCTGTATCCCTTTCAATATTTAAGCAGCAGGAAATACATACTATACTATACTATACTATACTACTATACTAAATATATATATATACATAGTATACTAATTTAGCCACGTGCTCCTTGCATATCAGCGCTCTACAAAACCATCAATATTCTACAAGACAAACAGTCTCACAAACTAACAAGCACTGCCTTGTGACTCTGATACTAAGACATGTCTAACCCTAACCCTAACCCTAACCCCCCTGCTATCGATCTGGTTATGAGTTACCAATAGGACATTATATGAGTGATGAATACAATCCTCCCACGATCAGCAGGTTTGGGTTGCATAATCATGTACTTTAACGGCCAAAATACACAAGAAGCCGCCCCTATTATATGCAAGTACCAAGACTTATACAAACTATCACACAACCATGCGAATGAAAGTCTTGGATGCCCTGTTTCACAAATACCCGTGTCTTTTACCCCATATGAAGCTGGTGTCGAGCAAGGTGAGCGTTTCCATTGCAGTGAGACCTGGAATAAAGCCAGACGGCCTCACTTTCCATAATAGCAGCTCATTAGGACAGTAAAACAAACACAAGGCGATACCACTGGCAAGAGAACAGAAGCTGCAACTCGCAACCACAAACACAGGCTGTATGCCGCAAAGAAACTGCACTCTTTGTTGACGATACGCGACAAATGTACAAGAAACAAAGACATTTAATTATCCTATACAATCAATGAGAGTGAAAGTATTTCAGAATTTATGGCTAGGAAAATATGAGTCAAGGTAATTAACGGTACCCAATAAACAATGTCAGACATTTTAAAAATATGTGAAAAGTCTTACAAACTAAGGGAGGTATGTTTTGATCTGTTATTACAGACATTACTAAACCATCTCGCCTTTACATACTAGGATTTTATACGACCAAGAGGTGAATATTTCTACAGAAAAAGTGTATGAAGACAGATAAACTGAAACTCAAAAACAATTTGATTTAAATGATGAAATTAAAATCAACTTATTTATGCAATATATATACACACGCACACACACACGTGTACATGCACACACACACACACGCGCGTACACAAACACACACACGCACACACACACGTGTACATGCACACACACACACACACGCGTACACAA
>JAODJX010000007.1:9116376-9127138 GCA_026776945.1 Isichthys henryi | reverse complement strand
GCCATCCTCTCTCCTCCACCTCCTCAATCAACTTCATCCTCTCTCCTCTGCCTCCTCGGCATACACCCTGCCATCCTATCTCCTCCACCTCCTCAATCAACTCCATCCTCTCTCCTCTGCCTCCTCGGCATACACCCCGCCATCCTATCTCCTCCACCTCCTCAATCAACTTCATCCTCTCTCCTCTGCCTCCTCGGCATACACCCCGCCATCCTATCTCCTCCACCTCCTCAATCAACTCCATCCTCTCTCCTCTGCCTCCTTGGCATACACCCTGCCATCCTCTCTCCTCCACCTCCTCGGCATACACCCTGCCATCCTCTCTCCTCTGCCTCCTCGGCATATACCTTGCCATCCATCCTCTCTCCTCCACCTCCTCGGCAAATATCCTGCCATCTTTTCTCCTCCACCTCCTTGGCATATACCCTGCCATCCATCTTCTGTCCTCCACCTCCAGAGGGAGACCAACGGGGAATATCCCTGGACGCCTCCAAAAGCACCTTAATGGAGCCAGAATCTCCACACGGTCCCTGTTCCACAGCAGCAGGGCAGATACTCCTCCACCAGGCAGACGTCCCTTTTTCAGAAGATAAAGTATGACACTGCTGGGAGGTGCCACGATGTGTTACAGTAAACCTGTGCCATGCATCTCTCTCTGCGTTCCATACACACAACGGCACGTTCAGAAGGCACACTGTGTGGTCATCATCATGGAAAGTAGACGACAACAACACTAGACTCCCCAGTGGTGCAGCTTGTCCACCTTTCATTTACCCCTATCCATGGCTTCCCTGCAGAAATCCCAAACTGTTCACAGAGTGCATGCAGTGACATATGCTGCAGTCGAATAAGCCATTAACGGGCCGATCTGCCATCGGGGACAGTGACGGTTTATCAATGACTAGAGTGAGGAAAACTAGAGGACAGATTCTCCCTCACAGCCAATTGCCTCTCTGGAGGAAGAGCGGGCGTCACAGGCCAGCCGACGGCTAACGCCACACGCCGTAGCCCCGCTGGGCACGTGCCTCAGCCCCACCTTGGGAAATTACTGCCGCAGCACGAGCGGGGGACGGCACAGGGAAGTCTCTAGCAGCATTTCGGCATCTGTCTTCCTCCATAATTGCCGGGCAGCAGAAATCCAGATTGCATTAGATAATGGAGACCAGCCGACAGCACTTCCAATTACTTCCACGGCGTCTCCAGGATAAAAAAAAAAAGTCAAATGTTTTACTTCGGAAAGGCTCACCGGGAAGCCGTCTGTTGCCGGGATAATAAGCAAAGACGTTGCACCGCTTGTATTCTCACGGCTTCTTGCGCATCGGAGATCATGGTGCTCATGCGGTTCTATCAAAATTGATAAATATAAAATGACAGGCGATGCAGTGGGGGCAGGATAAAATGCAAGGTGGTAAAGTCACACACAACGTAATGAAAACTACACTGTAAAATTATGCAAAACTGTCGTCTGCAGACCCCGAATACCAGCCTTCACCTCTGCACACTGACTCGTCCTCCGACATGGATGAAACCTTCGTACCTCAGCAAGCAAGTGAGGTCATCTTAAGGTCACTGCCGCCGCCGTGCAATCAGATCATATCAAGTGTCTTAGGCAAATCGGTCCTTGTCAGAGTCCTTAACAGAGTGCTATGGTCAACAACTGTTTGCTTGCCACATTTTTCTGTGCTTACGAGAATACAAAGATTTGTTGCTTCCCCCAATTTGCGAGATTCTGTGTGGCTGGCAGGGACTTGTGCAGAGAGCCAGCAGAGATGAAGAAGAGGCTTCCCTCTGCTCAGAACATCTGCTCAGCACGTGCCACTGAGAGGCTACCACTGCAAAGGGGACAGTTTGGACGTCGGGTAACAGCTCGCACTGCACGGGGGCTGCATCCACCTCCACGATGTGGGTGTGTGAGCGAGGGAGGGAGCTGTAGGGTGTGTGTGTGAGGGAGGGGGCTGTGGGGTGTTTGTGTGAGGGAGGGGGCTGTGTGCCTGAGGAGGTATCAGGTTCCTGTCCGAGTGGGTGTGTATGTATAAAGCAGAGCATCTTATAAATCGCATGACACATGCTACTGCACATATGCGGCCGATGCAGGGTGTCACTGGACTACAGATCAGTGTAAATAAGAGTGTATGAATCTGTGTGTGTGTATAGGAGGACTGTGCAGAGACATGCAGGTACATGAGCGTGAACTTCCTGTGTCGGCATGCAGGTCAGCCGGACACGCGGGGATTGGAGGAGGGGGTACAGCTGTTATTTTAGGGCTTCCAGCTTTTGGGGGGGGGGGGGGGAGATGAAGGGGAAGTAGAATGGGAAGGCAGGGATCTGGGTTTGTGGGACACAATCCCCCCTCTCCTCTCAGAGGAGGACTGAAAAGGGGCGGATCCCCTGGCTGGGCACTGACTCCGGGGTCCAAGCCCCCTGCTGTGTTAGGAAGGTGAGTCATAAACATGCACATATGAATGAGTGAATCAGAGCAGCATGAGGGGGAGGGCTGTGGACACGGACGTTGCATTTGTGCTCCATATGTGTATTCATGCACCCATTTTGTGTGTGTGTGGGGGGTTATTTGTAAATTATATTGTGAGGACCATACATCCCCACAATGTGATAAAAACCTGTCATTTTGACCTTGTGGGGACATTTTGTTTCAGTCCCACAAACAAAACTCTGCATTAGTTTGGTTACTTATGGTTATGGTTAAGGTTAGGGCTGGGTGGGGGTTAAGGGTGGCATTGTTGGGACTAGGGTTATGCCCATGGAAATTAGTGGTTTCTCTAACTTTAAAAAACATTTCGAAAAGGCAAATGAACATGGGGAAGAAATCCAAAAATCACAAGGGTTTTTCCTTTGTTCCTCACCTAGAAATTAACCACCTGCTACATCCTCCAGGAGATCCTCCAACGACTCTGAGTAGATCCTGCACTGATTCTGGGCCTCCCTGCAGGATTCACAATGGCCAAATTGATCTCTTATCGACTTGATCCTCCCCGCAAGGGCCATATTAACTGAGTGGATCCCTCACTGACCCTAAGCCTGAGTGGATCCCTCGCTGATGCTGATCCTCCCCACGGGGTCTGTATCAGCCAAGTGGATCCCTCCAGCACTCTGATCTTCTTGTCTTTATTTACATGCTGGAGACTTGGCGGTGGCTCTTTGCCGAACAATCACGCTGCCCCTCACACCAGGACCAGCTGCGAGGGGCAGGAGGGGTCCCGGCTGTGCTGCACTGAACACCAGATAAAGTACCCCCCTAAATAAAAAAAAAATAATCAATTGCCTTGAACAAAATAATCACACGTCACGTGTGAGGCTGGGGACCGTTATCTTTGCACTATCAGCGATGAAATCTCGACCCTGTCGATTCCTCCATTACAGGGGCTGGAAGTGAAGCTTCACTGAGACAACAGCAAAGGCAGAATGAGGGAGGGAAGCTGTCCGGGATCCCACTAAAAATAACCTGAAGTCGGGGGAGGGCAGGACAGATGGGGCACATCAGCTAGGGCAGCCTGTGCACAGGGGCAAAAAACTCAGCAGGATCCAGCTCCCTTGCCTGTTCAATTACTTCCCGCCTTTAAGGTCTATTAAGCCAATTGCTAACCTGGAAACTGCATCATTACTGCACCCGTCAAGGTCCTCTCTGAAGTAAGAACCTTCAGCTTCAAAAGCAGGGGCCTCATAATAGATGTTGCTATGAACAGTCAGTCATTTAATTTTCCCTATATTCAGAAGGAAACGGGCGCTATGAGAATCTCCGTGATGAATCGGATCGACAAGGTCCAGCGGGAACTCACTATTAATCTTGACCACTGACAGGCGTCTCTAAGATGGGGATGTGCTCATTAATTAACATGTGACCGGAGCAGGCAGATATGGGCGGAGCCTACAGGGAGGCCAGTAACCCACTGCCCCCCCAGGGCAGGCCAGGCTCCTCCCACCTCCAGCAGCGGTCCCAGCATGCAGGTGTGGCACAATCATACAGAGGGCAAGCCACCTACAGCGAGACGGAAAAATGGGCACCCCTGCCACAGGGGGTGGCACAGTGACACTCTCTGTTCACTTGACTCTGTCTGCCCTCCAAACGCTCCACAGCCGGCTAAGTCCGTCTAATGAACACTTGGGTAACTTCTACCCTGACAGACAATTATCATCACACTGATGTTTTATATCATTCATTAACAAACCCTGGATATTCATAGACAAGACCCTTTAAAATAAAACTTGTAATTACAGCTAAACCTCAGAACCTAAAACATCTTGACATCCAAGCAGCTCAGAGCCTAAGCTCAAGGGAAACACCGGGGGGGCACTTACACTGCGGGATTAGCGTCACTGTAAACGTCTGAGACTGCGAACGAAGACCAAACCAGCTGTCATCACCACGGTCATTTCTGGAGTGAAAGTCTGTCATAAGGCGACCCAGAACCAAATAAACAAAGGACTTTATTACGAGTAAACATAGCAAACAAAATGGGAGGGGGGCCCCTTTAAGGCTCAAACGCAAAACATTGCGGGCTTAAGTAAATGAACCACTCAGGCACAATCAATGTAAGCAGACTTTCCCGAAAACCCTTTGGGTCTCACTGGAAGCTCGCCTCTGCATCTGCTCAGCTGAGCCGTCGGTAATCATACCAGTCAGCAGCCTAGTCACGGTCAGCTGGGTGTCATTAGATCGGTTGGTTAACTGCTCCGCGATCAATCAGCTTGATGGTGCAACCGATCAGTTTAAATGTGAGACTCTGTCACTCTGCATCCCGTCGCCCGACACAAAGCAGACAAACGCGTCCATATATGCTGCCGAGAGGTTAGAACGTGGTGAAGTTTGACGGACACGCAGAACAGAAGCATTTTCTGACATCAAGCTGTTTTTTTTTACAGAGACACACACACGATGACCTACTGCTAGAAGTTTGGAAGTCCCTCTGTCAACAAATGGGGAAATATAAGGAATCCATAACGTTCTTATTTAAATGGAGGGGAACCTCAGGTCTGCATTTCTGAGAGCAGTAATAGACACGCACCTCCCTGGTGTCACTCGGTACAGCAGATTTTTTGGAGACAGAAGTTTGGGGTTTTCGGCCGGGGGGGCCCAAACCACACGCCCCAACTCCTGTTATTTACACATGGCTGCTTTCATTGTGCCTGACTGACAAAAGCCACACATCAGGACAGATAACAAGGCAGAATTAAAACCTCAACTAAACACATTTTCTTCAAAATCAAACTCAAAGCCAGAAAGAGGCTCAAACGATCATTAACATTTTAATTCTAGGGACTGGTTTTGGTTCCACTATGATCTGTTGTTGTTCGCCCAGAATTCAAAGTTCTTTTTGTTCACATAAACAGCAGACATTTCAATTATAATGGCTACTGTATAAGCCAGACATCATGAAAAGCTTTTATAAAGAACGTCTCGTTTTCATGATGAGACCCTGTGTAGGACAAGCGGGTATGGATGCGTTTCTGTAACGTAAACCCCTGCACACGTATTTCACAGTCATCCACCTGGTTACCATGACAACATGTCCTACAGAGGGACACAGTGACGCTCTAAACCTGCAGAAGACACAGGGCACCAGGCCGGGCCGACTCAGCCCAATGGGGAACCCAGAGGCACTGAGCCTCAGAAAGCACTCCTTGTGGGTCCTGGGAGAGAACCAGAGTATATGGAGCAGCTTCACATGAACATGGAGAGCACACACACACACACACACAGATCCTGGACTGAACTCAAACGCCCAGCCCAGCAGGGGTGTCACTAAACTGGGGCACAATGAGTTCATATTGCACCCAAAAACATAACGGCAACCTGCCCGGGACGGGATACAAGACGGCACCATTTTCCCCAAAACAAAGGCTCTCGTACTACAGTCAGAAGAGGGACTGTGAGGGCACGCTGTCTCAACGTGCTGCGGAAACTGATACGCGGAGAGAGGTGCTGTGCAGACTTACAGTCTGCTGCCTTAAAGCAAGAGATCAGGCCCATCGGTCTCCAGCCAAATGTTTTCCTGAAGAGATGATAATTAGCAGCATTAGTGGGCAAATTCCACAAGACCCCCACTGAAGGTGGCATTTGTCTCAGGCTATAATTCAAGGGAGTTTTTTTGTCCGTGATTTGGAATCATTAGAATGTCCCGCTTCGCTTTAAAAAATTCGTTTTACGATGACATCTGTCCTTTCGAGGGCTTAGCTGGCGAAACGGACACCTAGCGAAATGTGTATTTGCATTTACACGGTTCTTTGCAGAGAGATGAGCCACCACACGAATGATAATGCTGCACGAGGAACTCTGGCGCCCCACTCAGGGAATGAGCCGGTCTATGTCATGGCATGAATTTATCTAAATAAATCATTTTTAAAATGTTTACAAAAAAAGATTCCCCAAAAGCCCAGTGTTGCCTGGTATCCCTCCCCCCGCCCAGCCCCCCATGTAGAGCAGCTGTTTTTTGTAGACACCTGAGTGTCTCCAAGCCTATCGTCCCGCGCGCAAGTGCGCCGCCCCATAACAAGGGGGCAGTCTGGCTGCTTCCGGTGATCAGTGGCTTGATTCGGCTTCTCCTCTCATCATGCCGTTTATTTTACGGTCGTCTGTGAAGCGTGTCCGTGCGTAGTCAACAGAGGATGTAAGCGATGGCAGCTAGCCGGAGATCTGCCCTGATTAGGGCCCTTTGAAGAATACAGATGGCTTCCAGTGCAATGCGTAATCTCCATGGTTAATTGAAAAGCGGGAAACTGCAGTACACAGGCACTGCCACCAAATACTGACTCCTCCCCTGGGTAACCCAGAGTCCCCCCCACTGTCATTTCACTGAGCGGCCATCCTAAGCCACCCCCCAGCAACGGCACCCCCTAATAGGGACCCGATGACCTTGCGCTAGCTACAGGCCACACTCAAGACCCCCCCCCCCGGAGCTCACCCTGGAGATTCACCGTTAGGCCCATGCCCCTTCGAGGATGTAGGCCTCCAGTCAATGGAAAGCCGCTCCATTTATAAAGTACCGTAAAATCAATGCAGATTAGTTTAGAGAAAACAGTGCTGGTGCTAGTTTCGTTTCCATTAGAGAGAGAATGCCCTTCTGAGGATGCTCCCCCCCGATGAAACAGAAAATACTACAAAATACTACCATTTAAAGAAGTTGCGCTTTTAAATAACATAAATGGACTGTCAGTGCAGCTACAGACCCCCATATGTAAGGAGTGGTGAGCATCAGACACAAAAGAGGCTGCAGAAATGGGGAGGGGCGGCGGGGGGGGGACACACCCCGCTATTTTCCTTTATCTTACAGAATGGACCAAAGATGGAACAGACGGAAATAAAATGCTATAAGAGTTATGCCATTAAATATTTATTTGAATGAAGAATTTAAAAGATCTTATTGAATGCTGGGTCTGATGTTTAGGACCCTGCTGTGCTGCCCATGTGCTGCCGGAGTAAAATGTGTGTTTTCAGTGTAACAGAAATAACATTCCTATTTACTTTATTGCTGTGTTTGCTGTGTTCGGCCTTGCTGTGTTCGGCTTGGCACAGAATCGACCCGCAGGCAGCTGGTCTCTGTCAGGGTGGTCAACTATGGGCAGCTGGCTGACGTGAGATTTTCGATTCCAGACGAATCTGCACAAACATGCACACGCATTTACATGTATGTAACAGTTTTACTGCCTTAAATAGTCTGTAGGGTTTGCAAACTGCCCCAATGCTTTTGATGCAGCTAATATTAGGTTCATAATGGAATAACATAGATTTACCCTAAGACTTTGAAAGCGTGAGTGAAAGTTGTCAGCTCTGCTCTGTATGCTTAAATGGTGCAGCAGTTGGGCCCCAAACGCTCTGTCCAGGCTCTGCACCTCCACCCAAGTGAGCCGGGTCACACCGCTACCATAAAGTCAACAGGAATGACACAAGCAGGTGTCCACACTGCAGATGGACCAGCACACTGCACGCGTGCAGTGAAACTCGCTCTAAACACGGCAGCAAAATCACTCTCCCGAAAAATTCCAAGCAACCACCTACTAATCCAGCAGTTCCACATATCTCCATGCCCCCCAGCCCCCCCTTCACACACACTTATATTTGTTCTATCCCACTGCCAGACAATCAGATTACAGTAATGAACTGCTCTTCAAGTGCATAATTAGTGAGCCAAGGCTGCTGATGGGCCAAAGCTCATTGCACATCTTCCCTTCTCAGTGATCATTAATATGCAATAAGCTAACAAATGTTCAGAAGTATTTAGCATGAATAGTTATTTTCTAGATACTGGGTCAGACAAAAACCATTAACTAAAACCATTTAACCATTACAAGGACAAAACGTCTACTGAGGGGATGGGTTCACAACCTGAAAGGTACTGGTTCAAATCCTGATTAGTTAACCCCCTTAAAGGAGTGTAGTTAGTTAGTTAGTTAGTTAGTTAACCCCTTGAAGGACTTACACAAGCAGAACTGCACACTCAGCTGTACAGAATCTTAAAAAGAAAACAGTCAACAGCTCCCAGATTGCGGTATTTTCTGAGCTGCTCCCTCTCACATCGGTCCACTTCATCAGCCATAGCTGCTTATGAAGGTGCCCTGGGCCCCTCGCTGTCCTGCTCCTGACGGGCTGCAGGCTCTCGGCCGCCCGGCGCTGCGTAAGCCGTTATGAAAACAGCATGGATGGGAAACATGTGCGTCGCAGTGTTTCCCGCAGAACACGTCTCACAGTTCACACCCATGCATAACTGTTAATTGTTCCCATATGTTTGAAATATTTCTGTCAACAATGCTAAATCGACAGAGGCCCTGCGGGCGCGGTTCCCTCATGCACCACAAGGAGGGCCCATTTATTATGAAAAAGTGCACACACACACGCACAAACACACACATGCATGCACACAAGCACACACACACACACATGCACACAGGTTTGTAATTAAATCTTTGTGGGGACCCTCCATTCATTTCTATGGGGAAAACTCTAATCCCAGCATGATACCCTTAACCATAAGTAACCAAACAAAACACAAGACTATTGGCATTTTT
Organism: Isichthys henryi; assembly: GCA_026776945.1. Classification (NCBI taxonomy): domain Eukaryota; kingdom Metazoa; phylum Chordata; class Actinopteri; order Osteoglossiformes; family Mormyridae; genus Isichthys; species Isichthys henryi. The sequence continues at coordinate 9,118,120 of JAODJX010000007.1, read as the reverse complement.
AGTCTTTTGACTGCAGTCAATTTTTTTTTTTTAAATGAAGGTTATTCTTGTGGGGACAGAAAAAATGTCACCACAAGGTAAAAAGTTACAGGTTTTTATCACATTTGGGGGAAATTTGGTCCCCACAATGTAATAACTACAAAAATGATGTGTTTAAGTAACAGTATACTCTGTAGCATGGTAAACAAACCAAGACAGGTCCCCTCTGTATGACCCAGACATAATCATCCACTCCCATTGTCTTTACCCCCCCCCTAAATACTTCACGAGAAATATCCCAATACCAAAGGATTGGGTCCCTGGTCCTGTCATGACTGGGGGAAGCACACAAATTATATATACAGTTTTAATTATATCCATCCATTTTCCATAACCGTTTATCCAGTGCAGTTTTGCGGGGAGACTGGAGTCCGTCCCACGAAGGGGGTGTAGGGGGCACCAGTGCTTTGCAGGGCAGATACTCAAACACAATAGATTGTCTGGAGACAGAAATCTGCAGTACCTGGAGAAAACAGGCAAAGGTGGAGGCTGCAGTTATGGAGGTGCAGTGCGGGAGGTGCAGTGCGGGAGGTGCAAGGCCACCGTGGGGAGGCACCACACCACCCGCATGCCTAATTATGACATTATTTAAAAGATCATTAAAAGATCAACAGGAAACAGTTTGTGTTAATTAGGTCAGTTGATGATGCCAGTGTCCTTCCTGACCCCAGCCCTGCCTCCCCTCCCATTTTCATATTTACACCCTCCACCCCCGGCCCTGCTCACTGGGAGAGGTCATCTGTGTCTATGCCAGCAATTCCACAATTTTCTCGACTCTGCACTCTGAGTTCTGAAGCAAACAAAAAACAACAAAAAAATCAGGACAGATTGACAAAAGAAAACTTATAAATAGCACTACACCCAACCCCCCCCCCCCCAAAAAAAAGGAGGATAGTTATTCCAGATAGACATGAAGTTAAACATCGAGTAGCATTTTCCCCCTATGCATTATGGGAAATAGCACAGAAGTGTGTCCAGAGCTCAGAAGCAGGGCACCAGCAGCCCTGTCAGCTTTGTGACCAGTGGAATTCAGGCGCTCTACATATTCCCAAACTGGCTGATGTAACCAGTCCCTTCGTCTAGAGTGACAGGTAAAAATATTTTAAAAAGCTCCCACGAATGTGGCTCATTTGTCACGCACCATCATTCCTGCTCTGCTGCACCAAGTCACTCTGCCTCAATCCGTGTCTGTGACCCTCGACTGTGAGGCTGTGCCTCATAATCACTAGACTAGGGCTGTTGGAAGATTTCAGGCCACTGCAGGGCAAACCAAAAATATTCCCGTCTGGTTCCCGCGTGTGCGTCCGTGTGTTTGTCATGTGGCACAGTGCAGCTGATTCCCTCAGCCGTTTATCTTCCCATCCTCAGACATCCAGAGTGGGCCGGAGTCCCATAAGGAACCCCTGCTCAGACTGGAAGCGCTTAAGTTCTGGAAGAAAAGGGGCTCTTTCTCGTCAATGAACAGCCGAGATAGACGAGAGAGGAAGAGGTGGGGAGACATGAAGCACTCTTCTCTGGAGCGACGGAGCCCTCCACCTGCCTCTCATACACTCCAAGCTCTTCCCTCAGGGTAATAGATAAGACACCAATATGCAACCTATTTCTGCAAGGAATCATGGGGGCTCCCTTCCGGGAGCCGAGACCTTATCGTGGTGGAGGGGTTTGCGTGTTCCAATGATCCCAGGAGCTACGTTGCCTGGGGCTT
>JAODJX010000007.1:9081696-9108382 GCA_026776945.1 Isichthys henryi | reverse complement strand
GAGGGTTGTATGTGGTCAGCAGATCACTAAGGTATTCTGGTGCAAGGCCATTGAGTGCTTTATAAGTTAATAGCAGTGTTTTATTATTTTAGTAGTATTTTATTTTACTCGCTCTTCTTCATTTGTTCCATATTGCATTTAAGTAGGTGCTAAACAGATTCAAAGGTCACCATTTCCAAAATATAAAATTCCACTTAGTAATCCCCCGTTCACCCATCTTAATTAGTGCTCCTAAAAAGGGGAGCTTTGCCTGAAACACTGAAAATGGGTTAGTCACTGTAGCCATTTTCAGGCATCCCATTGGTATAAAACGTACCACATGAATGACCGGGGCCCTTTCCTGACACCACACGCGAACTTTCAAATTGTCCAATTGCACTTTGTCCTGATTTACGTAAACTGCGCTGAGCTGCTAGCCTGACTGGGGGAGGAGTGTCGCACATTTCAAACATGCAAGTCGCAGTTACAGCGTAGCTGTGTTCGAAACCAGGACTCCAAGATTGAGAACTCTGGGCACGTTTGCATGAATTACCGTGCCTGAAAGTGTTCGCTGTCCAAAAGGATAAGATGAATTGGTTTTACTTGGCAAGGGGAAGCAAGATTATTTATGACGCCATGGCAACCTTCCAGCATGACAAACGATGGTCCTCCGTCACTCTGTCATCCCTGAGGGATGGAGAGGAAGATTGACAGGAAAAGGCAGAACAGACGAGGCCGCAGGTTTGGGGGAGAAAAAATGACTGCAACTCCATAAAAGATTCATTAACATCCTCCAGATTAAAAAATAGATCCAGCAAGATAAGAGGAAATGGCCAGACAGATTAAGAAACCCCTTTTATTGACTGGGATCAATCCAATTAATTAATCAATACAAGGTTAAAGTAGAGTGGTTTAACCCTGGGCTCAACATGTAATGAATTCGGTGATTAATTTCCCCGAAGATGGCAACTGATCAGCGGCCGGAAGTCAGAAGCATCACCTGTTTACCTAGGTGGCGCTGATGGGGACCGAGAGGGCTGTGTGCCGGGTTTGAGGGAGGAGAGCCCCGACAGCATAACCGCCTGCCCGTTTCATGGGGGGGGGGCGTATCTGGACAACAAGCAATAAGGCAGGATTATTAAGGGGGATGACTTACAGGAGAATCGGGCTGTGCGTAAATCATGCCTTATAAATCTGCGGACAGCAGTACGCTTTCATGGTGTGTAGGGTCAACGGCCTCCTTATTATGCTACGTATAAATGGATTCATCGTTAATCAGATGCTTTTATTTCAGAAAAGCCCTCAGTTTGTTCACCTGAGCCATGTTTTTGCCGCCTTTCTTCAGGCTAAACAGGCAGCGGCCTGCCGCCCCATCAGCGAAATCTATCGAGGGAGACACACTCCCAGTTATCTGCCTGGGAGCCTCTTTCCTCGCTACTGGGTGAGGATGTTCACACCAGCTGTCACGCCCTCACTTGACCTTTGACCCTCGCTTGACCCCCTTAGCCCTGTCCTCATAGTGGGGCTGTAGATGGTTTGGTGAGATTTATCAGCTGAGCCATGTGGTCATCTATTCCAATCAGACCCCCACCCCACTAAAATCAGCACAAAATTCCCCCAGGGCGGTTTTGTACTCAGCTGAAAGTACATGGCCCTCTATTGATGCCCCCCACCCCCCAGGGCATTTGCAATCCCGTGATTAGCATATTAGTATGCAGGCGGAACTTAATTTGCAGAAATTCATTTCTGAACGAGATGCAGAGCATTTCCCAGGGAGCCTCACCTGGAGGCTATAAATCATGAATGAACCGGCATCCGAGGACGATAACGGACGCAGGGCCTGCAGTGAACATCCGCGGCCAGCAGTCTACGGGGCTGTCCGCTAGGCCGTCCGCTGCCATTCCTTTGCTGCTCCCCTCCCTCCGCAGTTTGCCTCCGTTCACTGCCACTGCTATTCGCCAACATATTAGGGATTCACCGTGAATCGCTAATTGTAATGTTTGCATTTATGGATAGAGATCGTACATGCGCAAAAAACATGCAAGTTAAATAAGGATATTTTACATCATATCCTGGGGGGGTAGGGAGGTTGTGGATGTATGGATGTTGGAGCTGCTCAGGACTGAACTGGACGAAAATCATGGGACACGCCCCGAATTCCTGTTCCTTCCCAGGTCTAGCAGCAAGCAGCATCTGCTCAGCTGGGACCCTGAGGACTTGTGACAGCTCAGGGAAGCGTCCCTCATGGCGAGGGCCCCACAGTAGGGGCCCCGCAGCAGGGGCCTCATAGTGGGGACCTCATGGCAGAGCCCCTCGGTGACCCATGGACAGCAGCATCGTCCCAGCAGCCGCTGCCGCCGTAAATCTCGGTGATAGATCTGCCAGACTCCGCGGCATCCCCTGCTAGCCATCTGCTCATGGCCCCCCCCCCCCCCGAAATGTGCATCCTGGGGAAGTCCTTCCACCTTCCATACACCCGCAGACACACAGAGACCTCCCCCCCAGAGCAGCTCCCATCATGCTCTGCAGTAGTGACAGTAAGTGAGATCATCATGCAGCAGCCAGTGTGTTTCGATGTATTTACAATTTTGCAGCCCCCTCTTCCTCACTCAACATTGGAGCTGCATGTGAAATGACTGATGAGGGGGATTAACCTTGCCATGTCACTCACTGTTAATAAGAACCAATGAAAGCCCCTGTGGGCAGGGCATCATGGGAGGGCGAGTCAGCTGACCAACGTTTTTAGTGTTGATTGGCTCCACTTGTCCTTTGTTCCAGCAAGAATCATTTCCCATTCTGTTTGCTGTGTTCTGCTTCAGTCCGTAACCCTCACGTGTTCTGCATCCGTAGCTTAATTCCTCACACCACTCCTTCCTCCTGTGCTTCTCAGTTTTGATATTTGCGGGACGTCCAACCTGCTACCATGCCACCCCCGTAATGACCAATGCCTCCCCATCAAATCCCATCCCACACGATTTTGCTCACTGTTCTGGCTGAAGGGATTGTGACAGTGGCCAATAAGAGGATCGGGCCAGTGGGTCACTGATGCCACACAATAATCCTGCCCACTACCATTCCCTGCACGATGGGAGAAAGAGACAAAGAGACTGGACGGCTGGATCACATGACATCAGCTTGGTTGGGGGAACCTGGATGAACAGCAGATCCTTTCACCAGCTGACTGTCAGGGCCTTGTGGGTAGGGCCTCAACGGGGGGGGTCCACACATTATACCTCACAGGGTCGAGGTCAGGCACAGGATCAAGACACAGGAAAATGTTTAGACTTAGACTTCAGATCCCATCTGCATAAATAATTAGTACGGAAGTTCTAATCCCATACAGGGACATACATCTACCTTCTGCTCTTCCCCAAACCAGTGGAGGCCAGTCAGATATCTTCTTCTTTTCTCCCAAAACTTTCACAGAACCCAAGTCTTTACAGCTGTTTCTTAGCTTCTGGCTAAAAGAGGAGGAGCTCCCCGCTGTGTCTCATGAGAGCTAGTCAGGAGACACCTCAGGTCTAGCAGAAGCAGCTTCATCACTGCAGAGAGCCTTAAAGCACCATGGTCCTGCTGCTGCTGAGGAACCAGGGTAATGTGGAGAAGGCTGGAGATGAGAATGGGGCAAAATGACACAAAAATAACCACCTATTAGCAGAGAGCATGCGCTGTCAGCCGAGCTGATGGCTGACATGCCCCAAAACAGGGCAGGGGTTTGCGATGCAGGTAGACAGACGACGCTGAATCTGAGAACCATGTAAATCCAGGACGCTGCTCATAATCCCTTCTGGGAATCCCAGTCTACGCGGCTCATGAAAATTCGGCAGGACAGCTCACTATCATTCTTGTGTGGCCGCTAACTATGAAGTCGCCAGCCCCACCTGGCACAAGGGCAGGACTTCCTCTGAACTTCCTGCTCTCTAGGGTGGGCTGCTTCCAGGGCTGCACGTCTGCTGTGAGGGGGGACAGAATGCTTTGGGGCCTCGCTGCCACCCCCCCCCCCCAATACAGTGGATCCTCTGCCACTCCATTTCTTCATTTGGAGACCTTTGCAGATTTGCAGAACATACAGCAAACTTGCACGTCCATATTAGAAGGAATCATAACAGCGAGGTGGGAAGCGAGGCTCAGTGGTGCGCCACCTACAGCATTTTGAGTGAACAGCACTGGGCAGTGGCTCAGTTACAGCTAGTGACAGGAGTAACGTAACCCATGGTGAAAAGGTTACACTTTTACAGTCATTGAATTATTTTGTTTGTTACCACTGGTAAAGCAGTAACACCAGGTCCAGGCCTGGTCTGAAATGCTTCAGAGCCACAGGACCAACCCAGTGCTACTGTAGCCACCCAGAGCCCCACTCCATGCACCAAGGAAATGGTAGTGCGAGGCTTTTTGGAGAAATTTCTCAGACTGGTAATGCCAAAGGCCCGGATACAAACTGTCAGGAGTACGGAGGTGAAAAGAAAAACCATTCACGGAACCAAAGCCATTCACGGAACCAAAGCCATTCACAGGACTAGAATTATTCACAGAACCGAAACCATTCACGGGGACCAAAACCATTGATGGGCCAAAGAACCATTAATTGAAAGAAAGCCATTCATGGAACCGAAGACGCTGACAGGTCCAAAGCCATTCACAGTATCAAAACCATTCATAGAACCAAACCAATTTGTGGGACCAAAATCATTCTTGGAACCAAAACCATTCATGGAACCAAAGCCATTCATGGGAGCAAAGCCATTTACAGAACCAAAATCATTGACAGGTGAAAAACCATTCCTGGGACCAAAATCATTTATGGAACCAAAGCCATTCACGGAACCAAACTGCAGCATCTGATTCTTCAGAGGCAATCATCCTACCCTACATTCAACAGAACGATGCTCAGCAGCCAGGCTGCCCCCCCCCCCTCGACTCTGTGCAGTGTATTTGTGCATCCATAAGCCTCCTTTGGAGAGCAGACAAATAAATCCCCCTCCTCTGGTGAGATTGTAGCCACACAAAGTCGAATGGACCAGCTGGTCCCAGCTGCCAGCATCAGATGTGGGGAAAATTGAATGACTAAATAAAATCTCTCATCCCCCCCCTCCTCACAAACACACACACACTCAGTACAACTGTCAATACAATACATACCCTATGTGTCTTAAATGTCAAAGACATCGGTGTAGTGTGTGACTTATTCAGCATTAGACACTACTGAACATAGCAGTGAATAAACCACAAATACCGCCCCCTACCGAGCCATAAGGTATATGCATTGTTCTGCATTGTGCTCATCACAAAGTATTTTCAAAAATGCCCGTTTCACTTCTAGCTGGGATTTCCATTAATGCCAGATTAATTTCAGGAGCAAAAATGAGAGTCATTGTGTCGATTTTAAAGGCCCAAGTATGATTGAGCAATACTCTGCTTGTTTGTATCATTTTTGTCTGACAATACAATGGCAGCCCTCTGATAAGGCTGTCTGCAAGTTATCACAGAGGGAAGATATAAGAGGCTAATCTGCACTGCAAAGTGAGGGCAGTGCAAGACCTGACTTCTGACCTCTGACCCCCAGCTGGGATATCTCTGACGACACACACGTCTCCCGCTGTGCCTGCTGTTTAGGGGCTGGAGAAGCTCACATTTAATATCCTTCCCTCACCCCAGTCCCGGCAGAAATTAAGACAATGCTCCTTCCTGGTTCCGTCGCGATGTCGCTAGGTAATCATGTCTGAGGCTCCTGTTTAAGATTCAGACCTTAGCATTTTAGGCACCCGAAACAGCCCCCACTGCTACGGTTAGAGGAAGAATTGCGTTTTTAAAACTGCCAGCTATAGGTTTTTAATCTCTTTTTGGCTTTTATATTTGGTTTCGTACAGCAAGTTCTAGAATCCTTTCAAAATCACAATGCTCTGTTTTTGAGCTGTGACAGCCAACACACTTCACAGGGCAGAGACACCATAAAACGTACTTCCATTTGTGAAGGACTCAGAAATTAAACGATTGAAAGAATCTCGTGCAAAGGCTGGGGGTGGTATTTAATAGGCTGAAGTTATAAAAGTTGCCTATTCCCATGTGCTTGCGGGCGACCTGGCAGCCGGTGCAGTGGGGGGACAAAGAAAGAACGTGTGCGGGTCGGGGGGTGATTCCACCCACTGTAGGCCTGCTACAGAGAGATGTCAGAATCACACTTAATGCGATGGCCCAGGCGTTTCAAAGCGAATGAAGATTCAGCTGATTAGAGAACTGACAAGGACAAAGTCGAAAGGAGAAGCTATTTCTGTGCACATTAAGTGTGTATTTTAAGGTTGGGGAGGTGTGAGGATGTAAAATAACAGCACACAGGTGAAAAGGAGCCATTTCCAAGTGGAATTCTTCCTGGAGTCTCTGGCTGTCCACGTCGCGGAGGATGCAGCAGCAGACGTGTAGTACCGGGGCATCGGCACGTACTGCTAACTGCTACGCTAAATATCGCAGCAGCGAGGTGAGACTCCCGCCGCTCTCAGAACCCAGCGAGCGATTCCCCTTACCAAACAAGCAGAGAGGCCGCAGACCAGAACCATCAGCGCCGCTGCATTTAACATTCTCCGAGATATCGAGCGAGGCGCCGTGTCTGATATACCTGCGCGTTCGGCACAGGAAACGATTTCCACCAGGAAACTAACAGCCCCAAACCAGGCACGTTAATCACAATCTCTGACTCGGCACGACGCTAAACGAGGTTACGTGCTCATCTTGCTAATTTTCCCAGTCGAAGCAAAAATTACTTTCAGAAGGTCACGCAAATATAGATTTGATATTAGACTATTCATGTCAGTAGTGTGTCAGTGCTGGGTTCAACAATCCTCTTTTCACTTGCAGTCATTTCAGACCAACTTATGAACGTATGAAATGTGGCCCAGAGTCAGGTGACCAGTCCATCCACACAGCCAATCACATGATAAGACTGAGGTCAGATGATGAGACGCCGGGCCTCGCGGAGGACACCGGCTGTGTGGAAACTCCAACTGACTGGGATCCTTACACGCTTACATATAACATTGCTTTTGAACACCTGCAGGACAACATCACTGGGTAAACAGACCATAATATTTGCCCCCTGGCTACTGCATCGCTATGACACCCTGATATTGAGACGTTCCTGAGTGTAGCCCTTCGCCTGCACTTGTTAAAGTGACCAAAAGTTACAGTAAGATAAATCATAACTCGAGGAATCACCATTATGCTCAAATGCTGCTAGTGAAAACTATCTCCATAATTCAGAAACATAAGCCGCGTTCCGGATCATCACTGCTGTCGCTGTCAGCATTTTCACCTAGAATGACTGTTCTTTATGTCTGCATTGCCACAAAAATGTTCAATCTTGCACATAAAAATGGGATCTAGTGCACGGGAATAAAACACGAAAATGGACCTGGAATTTTTAAATCAAACAACCCGCTTGCTTTTACTGATTGCATGTGACAGCTGGAGACATCCGCCCCCCCGCCCCCAGATGTTCGCACAGGTGAGCGCTGTCTGATCAAACACCTGGGAGCTCTTGCCCGGGTTACAGCGCATTATACATTATATATATTAACTGCGATGCAGTCCAAGTAACGGCTGGCGAAAGTCACTATTGCTGAGGATGGCGAGACTCTACGAGCGCGTTTGGGAGTTTCGTCCCTACGGTATAAGGATACTCTGATACTATAACGTAAAGAGATTTTCGCCATTGAAAATACAACAAAGACGGTAGGTCGTTGAGCGGATGTTAAAGAGTTAATGATGACAGACTAATACAAGAAACTCTAAAGCACTTTACTGCCCGTGTCTTTCACAATGATCCAATGAGAAAAATCACAACTGAGCTATGCTGAAGTAATGACATCTTTTGAGCAATTCATTAAATAAAACGTATTGAGAAAAGATGTTTCAAGATGTTCAAACTGAATCCATTCTCACAACGCATGGCGCAAATGTGCCGCGATTCAGTCATTTCTGCGACACACGTGTGACGGCAGCGGGGTACTTACGGAGAATCCAGCCCAGAAGGGACACGAATGCCTGACCCTCGGTGAGGTGGTGAGAGCCAAGGCGGCGAAACTGACCGCCAGGATGAGACTCCCCAAGACCATCTGGGACACTCCGAGGGACAGCATGATCCGGGTTCGCGTCCGAAAGCCCCTGAGCCTCGACAGGCTGCGGGACAGGGACGCCGGGCTCAGCGAGCGGCCCCTGGGCATCGCGCCGACGGGCATCATCTCGGCGAAACGCGCTGCAGGAAACTCAGCTGCAAATAAAAGCGACGTGAGAAGCGGGATGGAGAAACACCATCAGATCACAGTCCGAAGCAGCTGGGTGGCTTGGAAAGACTCCGAAATCCCAGGCTTTGGCATCGGCGATGCGGCAGTGACTTTTACTACCTTCACACGTAAAAACTGGTCAATTGCACCAGTTCAAGAAAAATATATATTTCTCACAGCAGCGCGGTTGGCTGAACTGCGAAATACAAAAACGGCGCTTAAGTGTCAGCTGTTTTCTCTGGGCACGAAATGCCACTCGATCGGCAGACCAGCTGGTAATAAACAAATCCGTCAATTTCGGCAGATAGTTGAAAGAAAGACGAAGCGGAGCCCAGGGAGCCGAGCCGCACGGTGCGGAGCCGTTCGCCGGTGCGCGGCGAGCTTCATCTCGCCTCCCCTTTCTTTTGCCATGGAGCGGCTGTTAAAGTGACTGGCATCTTCATCCCGGTGCGCAGCACCGCCTGGGAATCGCCTTGTGGAGGAAACGCTCATATAACTAAAGAACACAAAGAGCCGCAAAGGGGGACGTGCGAGCTCACGTGGAAAGCGGCCGTGGCGGTGATGCTCCTTTTTGCCGCAGCTGTCAAAAGGCGGTATGGGTTTGTAATCCCGTGTCCGCTCGCTGAGCGGCGGGGGTCTGTTAGGGGAAGGGAGCGGTTATGCGCGCCGCTCGGAGCCGCAGCTCCTCTCTCCCGCTCGGCCAAGCAGCGTGTACACCGTGCGGGGGGCGGGGGGCGCGGGCAGCACTGCTGGGGTCGCGCTGTTGTAGCCGGGTTTCCGTAGTAAATCAGAAGCATGGAGCAGAAACGAGGCACAAAATACTACTGCTTTATTGCAGCAGATCGATTTCAGGTAATAGTACTACTGAAGCCACATTTTTTAAAAACAATAATTCATTATTTTTCTTAACCCTTAAGGCGATAAACAACTGGATTTAAGCAGAGAAGATATTCATTACGATTGAGCCCGTTCATGTAGATTTATAGGCTACTTATACTCACTTATATACTTAATTATTAATCATTAGATCACATCTGGCCTTGTTGATGTGTGCCTAACCGAGGAATTGGCAAATATGCAAAACGGCTACTAACTGTATTTAGGTTATGTCCTTTGATCGAAAAGGCACGCGAGTTTGCATGTCCCATTTAATATCCCAGCCTATACGGTTATCTTATATAGACTACAGATAGCATAACCGTATGGCATCCAAGCAACGGATTATCCGGCGCTGCGGACTGCATTAATGGTGATGTATTTGCTGCAATCCGTCCTAGAGTTAGTAATATAGGATGGACGGTTATAACGTGTAACCTATCATTGGCACTTTGGGCATTTCTGAAACTCCATACATTTCCTTAATCCGCTTCTCAGGTGTCTCAACAGCCCTCCGAGAATATTCCGCTCCAATAAATACTACTGAAAATTCTCCGCTCCAGTAAATACTAGACTACTGATGCGCCTTAGACAACGTTCGGTATTTCTGAGAAAAAAATATTTAATAAAAACTGAAAAAATACAATTTTAAGCAATCCACTTAACAAAAAAGTAAAATAGCATTCAATGGTAATATCAGTTTTTATCTAGTTTCTGAAGGTCAAATTAAGGACAGTGAGCTCCAATATCCTTCTCCCATTTGGTTTAGTGATCTGCAATGATTTCGTAATACTAACGGTAACGGTGTTTTGCGTCCAGATGCGTCCGCTGATCGCGCACGTTTCTGTTCTTGGAATAGAAGGAACACTGTACTCTGTAAATGGTTTTTAGACTCAGCATAAATGGGGCACACTCCGCGGACCAGTTTTCTCACAACAAACTAATAACCAAATGACCCGGATTTACTGAGACATAATATTTCCTGGGCTTGACTAGAGCGGCCGGATATCTTGTATTAATAAACTTGCAGGTGCAGACGCTAGTTAGTGATCCGCATGAACAGCTTGTGGAGAATTCACCTGCTCAGAAATTAAATGCGTTACGTTACTAAGCATAATTATACCGAGAAAGAGCCAGATTTGGATAAGCACAGGGGAAAAAAATCCCTGTGAAAGTTATAAAACAAAGGACAGGCTATAGGTCTCGTACCCGAAGAGCCATGAAATCGAACGGGTCCATATAACCTGAGCTGTTAAAAAACCTCCTGAATTCGCCTTAAAACACCCATTTGCTGCCCCTTTTAACTGGAACTGGGCAAAAGCGGCAACATCACAAGCAGTGTCTTTGTTTTGTAATATTTCTCAGGTTATAAACATTTAAATATTAACAAAACTACCGAAGATTTCCTTCCCCCAAGCGGAGGATGGAATGACATGCTACACATTGGTGCGTTTTCAATTAGCGGCTACCAAGATTAATATTCCGTCCCATGCAGTCTACACAACTTACCATATTCAACTTAGGATTTACCAATTCCGATATGGAAAACCAAATTTCATAGTTACAACTAACGCGCAGAAATCTAAATTGTAATGGTCTGTCAAAACATCGGTCAAGACGCGTGAAGAACGTGACAAATGTTTTAAGTAACAATGAAGGCTATTAAGAACAAACACTTACGCGGTTTGTCACCTGTTAAAATAACATTTTTTTTTTTTTTGCCTTGACGGCTGTACAATTGGAAATACGTGAATCAAAAGCATGCTTAAATGATAGCTGCATATACCTTACAGAATCCTAAACCATTTCATTTTACAACCGATACTATCAAAGCGTGGCTTAAAAAAACTAAACACCGAAAGTTCTCATTTTACAACATAATGGCAGCCAAGCAACATAACAAAGAACTTATAAGAAACTGAATTTCGTGTAGCTTTCATCCGTTTTGATCCTCCATGGCAGGATTTTTAATGAACCCACCCCGCAATGCAAGGTGAAGTGCGCCTCCACGCGGGCCACTTACTGAAGTTCTACTTTTAGGCGATAAGGTCATTTTCTATTACAGCCTTTGCGAAAGTTGCCCACGAAGCCGTTAACCCGAGTTTTGCCCTGTCCAACACATTGTGTTGGCGTTTTCCAGCAGTTGATTAAATCCTATTGAGTTAGTAGCTAATTCTGCTTACTTTTCGACCGGAAGAAGTTAAACTAAGGTTTGTATTATATGCAGTATACGAGTGAATTTCATATCGGCCCATTAGTCTGAGAACCCCAAGATAGAACCTCGTTTGAACAGACACCCTAACCAAAAACAGCAGCAAGCTATATATATATATACATATATATATATATATATACATATACATATATACATATACATATATACATATATACATATACATATACACATATATATATACATACATATACACATATATATATACATACATATACACATATATACATACATACATATACACATATATACATACATATACACATATATACATATATATACACACACACACACACATATACACACACACACACATATACACACACACACACACACATATACACACACACACATATACACACACACACATATACACACACACACACACACAAAATATTGCAGCATTGCAGTAACTGTTCGGGTGCAAAATGATAAAAATTAATTACCCGCCAGAGATTTTCGAACATCGCCCCCTGTTGTAGGAACGCCTACATTTACTTCAGATTAATGTAGTTAAGCCTTTGTGACACGCGAGGGCGCCAAAGATCTGTAGTGCATCACTCACCCCTCAGCGCGCTTGGGAACCACGACTCGGCGTCACTCACACAAATACGTCAACGTAACAAAAGACACCGGTGACCTGGACAGTTTTGTTACTTTAAAAATGATTTATTAATTGATACAGTGATACACGTAGAAATGTGCTGCAAAGAAAAAAACTAAAGCGTAAAAGAGAAAAATTGCCACACGTGGAGAAAAGCTAATATCCAACTTAAGCAGTGTTATATCTAAAGAAAATAGTAGTGCGCCGTAATAAATCGTCTATTAGTACAAAAATACATTTTCAGGGCGCACTACGTAGCATCCAGTATCACAAAAAAAGGGCAGCACACTTTCTCCAAAGCGGACCCTTTAAAGTACAGATTTTTAAATTATTTCAACCAAGCACAGTTTTATTTTGTAAATAGGCATAAAAAGGTTTTGTGACCAATAAAAATGTTTATATGCAGTGTGTATATATATATATAGATATTTGTAGAAAAGTTGGGTCCTTACTGCTAAGTTGCAAGTTCCAAGGCTCAAAGTTCAGAATACAAAGAGAACTGTTATTATATATATATATTTTTTTAGAAACCTTTTTTTAAGTTCAGTTTTATACAAAATAACAGACATACAAAAAGTTCATTTACAAACCAAGACCGGATGCCATATGCTAGCATTATATACAGCCACACCTTCACGCTGTTAAAGTTCTCTGTTCTCCGTTCACCACTCCATGTGCATAGCAGAAGAAACGAAACCTTTTCCTTCATCCCCAACTGCGGTCGTGTGCCGAATCGAGGTTTGCTCACATGGCGGGTGGGCGGCGTGGTGAGGACGCCGTCGCGTCGTCCTTTCTGAGAACTTAAACAGAAAGCTAAGGTCTGAGCGTAATAGAGATGCAGGCGAGGCATCACTGTTCGTGGTGGTGTGAGACTGACTGGGTGACAGACAGCAGGCTGGGAAGCGGAACTGGAGCCCAGCACAGCAGAGATGAAGACAGCAGGAGAGGTCTGATTGCTTAAAGAAATGAAAATGTATTTGTGTGTTTACCCAAGGTAGAAGTGTCAAAAATATATAACAAAATGTAGCAGGAGAGAGCGGCCCTGTTACAGATACAAGCTGGTTCAGGAAATCGCACCTTCAGTTCCCCTCTCTATCATGGGCGTTAGCGCCCCGCGCCTCAGGCACAGTATTTAGAAAAGCCTTCACAAAGCCAACAACGCACACCTGTCCGTCCAACAGCCATTTATGAACACCGACTCTCTGCTTCACTGTCATTTACCTCTGCTGCTACTGCAATTTCCACTGTCTGCCAGTGTGCCGACACACACGCACATACACTGAGCCACACACACACCATCACAGACATCCACACACCCGCTCATCTTTCAATATGCTTCTCATTTGTGGGAAATCCTCCAAAGAGTGTTTTTTCCTCCTTCTGAAGTAGAGACTAGGAAACTTGGCTTTAATTGTGTTTCATCAGTTAGTGGCACTGGGCATGCATTCCAACAACAGTTTAGGAGTTTGTGTTTTCGAAAGCCTTTAAGCACCTAAAAATGGAAAGGAACACGCAAACAGAACAGCACTTAAGAGGACAGTGTCCATCTTCCTTATGCTTTGCAGTTACAGTAAACGACCAGGGCACAAGGGGTTAATACTTCTCGGGTGGGCAGCCATGTGCCCCCACGCCCCTTCCTGTGAGGGGGGCTGCCCAGCCAGTCCCCGCTTCTCGCTTTCGCTGCAGGCCAGCTGCAGGCCCCTCAGAAGTGGTCGATGAGCACAGACACGCAGTTGGCGCCCACCAGGTAGTTGGGATCTCCTGGGAGCGACTTGTTCTGCCAGCTCTTGGGGTCACCTGGTCAGAGGGGAAAGAGGACAGGAGGATGGGATCGCCGGAGTGGGGAATGGGATTGCCGGAGTGGGGAATAGGAGACAGGTAACCGGACTGTGTACCATACCATCTGCAAGGTCATCAAACTGGTGCTTTTATAACTGAAGCACATAGCACTCTGACTTAATGGCAGGGTTTTGCAATAATAAAACTTCTGGAATGAATATGCAATTTACAGTCAGTGGCTGGGGCAAGGTCCCAGTCCTCAGTTACTCATTACAACTGCACACAAAGCTGAGAAATGCATCTGTAACAATGCACCTTAAATGTCTGCCTAAAATGCTCATTAGAATAACTGAATTGCATTGGAATAATGCAATGCTTAGTCTATACCTGCATGTAGCCTACAATGCTATAAATGCTAATTACATGTGATACTGACAAGCTACATGTGCACAAATCTGACTAAGCCATTGAATTTAACATTTTTTTTAATGTACATCTATTTAAAGATGTTATTCTGACCTCACAATTTTGTTTCACAAAATCACAACTACCGCAAATACATGCTTTTCAAAGTGACAAGTACAAAAAACTGCTAATTAGCAAAGAATGACACACTGGATCCAGGAGGAACAGGAGTGAAGTTTCTGCGAGTAAAAGCCTCTGAGATGAAGCTGCTCTAGGCTGCGCAGCGCACTGAGAAACTCTCAGGACTCAAAGGGTTACGTCAGAGACAAGTGCAGTGCAAAGCTAGGAAGGTCGTTTCCTCTTTATCTTGTCTTAAGTAAGAGGGCTACTCTTACTCACAAAATGAGGCCCCAGGGCCAGTTAAACAGCCCAATTAGCTGCTAATCTACCTCTACGCCAAGTTTAAAGTAAGAAAACAAGAGAGCAGATGCAAGTTGCATTCTGCGATTTTCAGATGAGTGCAGGGCCGAGACAGACAGATGTACAGTTTAATGCAGCAGGAATGTCAGAGAAGTTGCACGGCAGAGTCAGCCAATGAAAGGTGCGAGGTTCTCAAAGCTCGACAATCTCCTGAGATGCTGATCCATCCCCTCTGCCCACTGACACACATTAGCAAACGTAAAAGGCTGGACAAGCAGCTGAAGCAGACCGGCTGTCCTGCCACAGGGGAGGAAACACCTTCGAAAGAGAAGAGGAGATTGATCTGGAAATCGAGGGAATTGAAATGATGGAATTATAAAAGGAAAGAGGTGAACCGATGAAGGGAAAAGGAAAATGTGTCCACCTGTCCCACAACCAAATGATCACAACAACAAGCCAGTGTTAGAACGCCCCCAAGAGGAGAAAGGACAGCGTACCCGACGAGGAGTCGGAGGATTTTAGAGCAAAAGACCAACCGTCGGGGGTCATGGACGCACAGTGAGGTAAACGGAGCTCCACGGGCTTCTGGAACTTGAGTCCATGAGGGCCACACATCACCAGAGGGCTCAGCAGGGTCTCGCCTGCAGGGGGTGCAAGAGGCAACAAGAGATTAGGGAGCACAGGAACAGAGTCAAGTCACTGTACAGCGGGATAAAATGTAACAAGGACAAAAAAAAAAAAACAGAACAGCCTGTGGGGAGAGAAGGCAGAAAGGGAGGTGAGGAGGAGTCACTGGCAGAAATTCAGTGAGGAAAGAAATTCAGTCTGAATGTTAGAGTATGGCACTGAACTGTAACCGAGACCTGTAATCGAGCAAACGGTAACCATGGGGAAGGATACCGGGCTCCGTTACACATGACCAGCTACCACTCATTACATTTTTGAAAAGGCACATCACATGCAATACCAGTCCACAGCCAACAGGGCGGCGATGCATACCTTTCTCCTTGTCGAGGGGTGGCAGGATGCTGTTGTCCTTGCACACTTTGAAATAGATCTCCTGCTCCACACCCTCAGGGATGGCACCCTGGGGTATAATGATGCTGACCCCCGTCTCGATAGAGCTCAACACGCCGCCATTGCTATTGAAGATGCCCCGTGCCGTGGCCACCACTGTGTGTCCCTCATCATCCTCCTCATCCTCCAGTGCACTGGGGCTGGGGGTGAACAGCAAGGAGTGAACATTCACACCAGCAGGGGGCAGCAGAATGGGCTCACCATGGCTGACTTGGTTGTAATTACAAACATCAATTTTATGCTCCAGGACTTAGTTCAGGCTTCAGATCAGGCTTAGTTGGGATAACTTCTACTAAAACAAACCTGATCCCACGCATTAAGTTCTTGCTATCTAGATCTACCAACTGAACCATCCACCACAATACTGAGAGCTGGAAATGAGACCCATGAAAGCCCACTGGATCCAGAGCAAGAACATCACTCCGGGAACCTTTCAAATGTAGCCTTCAAATTCTTCCTGGCAAAGGGGAGCCCCTGCTTCCCTACCTGACGGGGATGGCTTTGGGCACGGCGTTGATGTTGTTCTGCTGGTACTTGGGCCTGTTGTCTATGGTGCGTGGGAAGGTGTCCAGGCCACTGTCCTGGTCGGCTGGCAGGGTTGAGCCCGGGGGCTTGGTGATGCTGTTGGTCGGCCCCGGACCCTTGGGGCCAAGCTCTGCCTTGGGCTGTGTTTCATTGGGTAGCAGGTTGTGATTGAATTTGGGACTCTCGAACTTGCGCTCGAAGGGCCGGGCGGAGGTCGTGTACGGCTTGGGGACGTAGCGGTTGTAGTTGGTTGTTGGCTTGGATGCCTGTTCTGTGCCATTTACTGGGGATCTCTCTGGGAAGCTCTTCTGGGGCAGGAAGGTGGTCTGGACCGTGTCTTCACGGTTAACGGGTCTCAGGCCTGTCAGCTCAGGCTTAGGTTTTGGAGATCCGGGGGGGTTCACTAAGGACAGGAGGAACGGTGCGTAATCAGCTTAGGGGAACCTACAGAAGCAGTTATACGGCACAAGCGACCTTCACGCTACAGCCCTGCCCACCAAGCACTTGAATTGTAAAGCGTCCTTGAGTGTGTTAATAATAAAAACATTACTACTGCTACTTACGTTCAGAGGGGATTGGTTTGGGTAGTGTGGGGGGTGCGGAAGCTGGGCTGGACGCAGCTGCCGGCTCGTATCTTTTCTCAGCAGGGCTCACCTTCTCCACAGGATCCACCCTGGAGCATAAGACATCGTCAGGGCTGGGAGATGAAGGGGCCACAATGCCAGCAGCAAATGAACAGGGAGAATGGCAGGGCCTGAACACGCAAGCTAACCGGCTCCACATAGCTGCCCAGGGAAGACAATCGGGTGCTTTGGTTGTGAAACCAGAGCACATACACTTCCTCGGTGCAGTGGCTGAAACCTCATACTCACTCCTGAAATATTATTCCAGCCAGAAAAATTAACTATTAATTATTAGAACGAACAAAGAAAAAGTGGAAAACAGAAGTCTGGAATGCTCCAGCTGAATAGCAGATGACAAACATTCATCACGGACAGCAGGGCGGGTTTTGCTGACAGGCCCAGCTGAGCACCTTCTGCTGGGGCTCCTCCCTCTCCTGCACCCCCTCCCACACCCCCTCCCCCGGATATGCGCACTGGCGACCCCTGCAGGGCCTTAAAGCGGTACAGCCAGGGCTAAAGCCAGCCTGCGTTTCAAGCAGCCAAAGTACAGACACTGTGGGATCTTCTGCATGTAGCAGTGCGAGACAGAGGGGCGCGAGAATGGAGAAATAGAACAAAAGAAGGAATGACGATGACGGTTCTGGGCTTCATCCAGGCCGTCACACTCACACAAGTCAGCAGACCAGTGCTGACAGAACGCATCCTAAGGACTTGAAACGGCCTGAATTTTTTCAACAGACCAGCAAATAAACAAGAAGCAAGACTGGCATCAGTAGCAGCGCTAAGACCCCAGAGTCTGTGTGTGTGTCAGTCTGAGAGGCAGTTTCTGGGCCCAGTGGAGTGTCCTAGCTGCTCCTCTGTATTCCCTGACTGCGCAGATACGCAGGCGTGGTGAGGGCTGTGTCACTCATCACCGTGCAGCAGGAGAGACACACATTGTGGCTCTTAGCCTGAAGAGCAGCACATGAGAGCAGTCTGTACTGCAGCTGCGGACCCCTGCCTGTCCACTTCCTCCATATCAGGACCCAGAACCTGTGGCATATGAGACCAGGGATGCTGAGGACCTTCCTAGCATCATGACATACGGCACAAACCCCCCACCCCCCTGAACGGTGCCAGGATGACGTGGGGGGGGGTGTACCTGGAGTATCCGTAAGGCTGCTGCGTGAGCAGCTGCGTAGGCTTGCCCAGTTCTGGCAGGCGATTGGTGGTGGGGGCCACTGGGGGCGGGGCCTTGCTGTCGAAGCTGCGGCGGTCGAAGAAGGACAGCTGCTTCCTGTAGTACTCCTCATCGTCATTGGGGTCGTAGCTATTGGCGCGCACGAGCTCGTCGGCCGGCTTGGGCTGGGGTTTCTGTGGCTCAGGGGCTCTGAGTCGGGGAGAAAGCGACCTGCCTGTGAAGCTCTGGGATAGATTTGGGCCGTGGCTCTCACCAGCGGGCCAGAGCCAGTCAGACAGACGAGTAGCTAGTGGTACGGCTGGCGAGGGCTGATTAAAGCCCTGCTGAGGATGCAGCCTGTAATATCCCGTGACCTCAGGCTTCTCTCTGCTTATTGACTGATGAGCGACAGCTTTACTGACAGCATTTCCACTGGTGACTGTCATCTAAAGCATGACAAATGAGGGCAGATCATATGTGAACATGCACAACATGCCCACTAGAGGGAGCCGCGAGACTAACGACATACAGCCGAAGGAGGAAACTCTCTGACAACACAGGACCGGGTCCCAGTCCGCAGAGAAGCTTTCAGCACCAAAACATTTATCACAATTGCCGAAAGCCACTTTTTAGCATCATGATCTGTAATGGACGAGAATGCAATGATTACCTGTGGTTGGTCTTTTCCTGGTCTAGCTGGCTGAGGGAGTTGGCTTTGGGGACAGAGCCGGGGGCCATGATGGATTTGGAGGGCAAGTCCCCAAGCTGAGACAGAAGAGAGCGAGGCCTCTTACTGACAGAAATGAAGCTCCCAGAACAATGAACAGCACCAGCAAGCATACAACATAAATAATTCTGACTGCTATTGGTCAATAAAGCTCATGCTTTTAACAGCATGATGAAGAGGTTTGTGTGCGAGCAGCCTCTACAGCCTGACAAGACGCAGGCAGCGGCGGCCTGAGCAGACAGGCAGACGGGCCCCTCGAGGGCCTTTGCTGCTGGACCCTTGAACAATTCATAGGACCTGAATTACTTTGTTAAAAATACCCAGGATGCATAGATGGCTGCTAATGGGTCTGCAAATCAGTTGAAATAGAACTTTGAATAAAATGACGTGGAGATCACAGCAAGCCTGTCTGCTCACGCTCTGCTTAGCACATACGGGCGGGGGGGGGGGTTTGGGGGCACCCACCCTGAGGCCTGCTGGGTCGCTCGCCTCTTTGGCCCGGTCCACAGACGCAGAACGCTTATTCTCAAACATCTTGACCCTGGTGAGGACAGACTGGTGTTTCATGGCAGGGTCATCCTGCAGGTTCTCTCTGGGGGGTGGCGGCAGTGGCTTGGGGGCTGTGGTGATGACTGGCTCTCCTTGGGGGGTCTGGGCCTCTGGTTTCGGAGGGGTCATGGCAGCGTCCGAGTTCAGAGTGGGTTCAAACTGGCCCGGTTTGTAGCCAGGGGTCAGGGGGCCCTGGCTGTAGGGCTGCCGTGTGGCCGGTTCTCCATAGGACTGCTTGGGGGGCTCCGGAGAGAGTGAGGCAGGCGGGGGGAAGGCGTAAGGCTCGGCTTCGAAGTGAGGGCGTGCATCGTAGGCTGCGAGGGGCCTCTGGGGGGGCTCGTCGTAGCGCGCGGGGCCCGTCTGGCCCTTGGCGAAGGGCTCATAGTGTGGCTGCCCGTCGTAGCCCAGCGGGGGCTCCTCATACCGCTGTCGCGTGGGGCTGAAGTCCCTATCAGGCCTCTCCTCGTACGGCCGGCGCGACTCGTAGCCAGCGGGGTGCTGGTTCTCCTGGGGCCGGCGGGTTGCTGCATACCCTGGCATCTGGGGTCCAGGCTGCTGCTGTTCGTAGGGGGGCCACTGTTCACTGTAGGCCGGCGTGCGGTTCTCCAGCGAGTCGAAGCCACGCCCCTTCGGCTCCAGGTAACCTCCCCCTTCGTAGCGATAAGAATCATAATCGCGGTATGGCTGTTTGTCCTGGTACAGTGGCTGGGACTCATAGCTGGCAGGGGGCCCCCCCGCAGGCTGTGGCTGGGACGGCTTGGGTCCCTGGTTCAGCCGCACCGGCTCCTCCAGGCCGTAGAGATCCTTCTTGTACATCTGCGAAGAAAACGTCAGAGCCAAATGAAATTACTGGGAACAGAGACGTCCAGAGAACACCTCATTAACTGTGGATATGACATACAGCATAGTAGCACAGATATTTTGAAGACCGTGTTAGTCTACATTGCTGGAAAATCAAGCCAAAAAAGGCAGGAACCTGGAATGGGAAACACTAGAAGCTTCTGGTATTTTGCTGGTTGCACAGTAAGCATTAGACTACAAATGGAAGATCATACTTAAGGAGTAAAAAAGCACGTGCACTTACCGTATCATACCTATGTTTATATTCAGTGAAATCATAAAGCATAAAAACCATGAGTAAACACAAAATTAAGATGTGGTTGCAACGTTAAAATGCAAAACCTTCCATACAATGAAACAGAGCCTTACTGACCCCCTAAAACAAAACCAAAAGCCTTAAATTTGACATGTAGCCTTCATACCGCCTCCAAAATTCACTCTACGCAGCAGTTTTGTTATTAACTCATTTGTGGCACCACTACGGTTTCCCGTCCGAGCACGAAGGCTACATTTCAAACCCAAGACCACGAGATAAAGGTCCAACAAATGTTTGAAGATGTCCCACGCCCCCAGAAAGTTTTTAAAACGTGCAGCTACCAGCAGGGGGAGGGACGGTTCATTCAATCCGCAACAAATACAACCGGTACCAATTAATAAAGGGAAATGAATGCCACAGGAAATTAACAGGAACAAAATGCAAAAACACTGCAGCCATGCAAAAAAGTAAATAAGCATCGCCATTAAAGTCTGGGTCCTCTTATGTCCCTCTGCCCAACTATCCTCAGGCACAAACGGGGCAAACCCCGCCTCTCCCACTCACGCCAGCTTCCCATTGGTGCATCAAGTGACGCCTCTCTGTCTGTCAGAAGCACATGTACGGCATAGCGTTCATGCAGCAGTGAGTGGGAAAGCATGGAGATAAACAAGCAGGCATCAGCGGGGGGTGGGACAAGGGGGGGCAGGCCGGCCAGGTCCAGAAGGGGGACGGCAGCGGTACCTTTGGTTCTGAATTGGGCAGTCCGGATTGGTTGGGGTCGAGTGTCGGGGGCTGAGCTAGGTCAGGGGTGGGCCTCCTAAGCAGGGCAGCCTGGGGGCTGTGGCTGCTCGGGGCAGCTGGAGGGGGCTCCTCAAGGTTCAAACCAGCTACATGTACAGGGTTGTTCTCGACAGCAGGGGGCGCTGTCACAGCCATGGGCTCAGGCTGCTGGGGGAGGCAAGGCATGGCGGGAGCAGCCTCTGCTTTCTGTGAAGTGGTGTTCAGAAACGTTTAATACACGTGCTGCTGTGGCAGGGCTCACCCTCACTACAGCACTCCTGCTCGCTCCTGCTCATGCCTCCACGATCGCCTCACACGCTGCCTCGCACGCTGCCTCACGCAGCCCCGCCCGGCCCGCCACTTCACTAACAGCTTTGCGCACGAGGGCAACGTTTTGCAAGAATTTGCAACAGGACAACGTTCTGTTGTTTACTTGGTCTGATTTGATTTTAATTCTAGATTACAATACAGCTCTTTGCTCTTTTTTTTCCACACAATCGGTTAACAAATGTCATGGCAGCTATTAACCTGAATAAATACATTTACAACAACATGGTTAACACTGACAGTTCCAACATGCAAGGTAATACTTTCTGGGTTGACATCAGTCTCGATTCACAAGCAGACAACTACAGGCCACATATTTGGGCACCATTACAGAGTTTCACAGAGATTTTTTTTTCCCCAACATCGAAATCAACATTGAGATCAAGGTCAGTCACACAAAGACAACAGGTCACAGCTACTGTATCTAACAGCCAAGCTTATATTCAAAAATAAAAAAACACACACACTCTCACAAACGAACATGGCCACAATTTGTTTTCATTTTGTTCCTGCTCGGATGCCAACGCTTCACAAGCCGGTTCAGTACCTCCTCCAGAACACCTTCCTCACACACACCACGGCTTCCAAGCAACAGGGCAGGCGTACGGCTCTGAGAAACGGTACCTGCTGAGCCGCCGGTGTCTTGAATCCCGCAGGTTCTATCCGGTCCAGAGGCTCGGGCTGCACAGTGTGCTGGTACCCAGCGTATCCGGGAGGCTCCTGGATAACGGGCGGATCTTCTCTCACAGGTTCTGACGAGCGGGTGATGGCAGGCTCGCTGGGAAGGCCCACCTCGTCATTGAGCGTCTCGTCCAGCTCCTGGTCCGTGTAGGCACCTCCCTCCGTGTCCGTGTCCTCGTAATCGGAAGTGTGCCGGCTGTCTGTGCTGTACATGGAGTACTCGCTGCCCGGCGCCGACAGGTAGGACAGCCGGTCATCATGGAGGTCCAGGTCGTCGTCGGGGGCACCATCCGCCTGATGGGGGCACAGAGGCAGGAGAAAGGGGGGGGGAACGCAAAGAACGAGAAGAGCAGTATTAGAGGAATATCAGGCGAAGGGGGGGAGTTCATGAGAAAACCATGAATTAGGTTACACTGAGGTTTGAGGTTTATATAAACAGTGCTGTATGTTGACAGGTATGCACGTGTTTGTAGAGTGTGCATGAGGAATCCAGACACGCCAACCAAGCTGCATGAAAACAGTGAGATAGGTGATAAGCCTGTGGAGATTGGTGAAAGCGACGAGCCTTCAGACACAAGGAAAGGTCACAGGCGAAGCAAGTCCTGGCGGCTGTGGGAGCCGAGTGCAGGGTGGGGCTCACCTTGCCCTCTGACACCCAGACCAGCTGGTTCTGCTGCTGCTGGACCGTGTCCTTCAGCGCGCCATACCAGCCTTCATTCATGCTGTTCATGTTGATGGTGCCTGTTTGATCAAGGGCAGAACAGAAATCTCGAGAATGAGGCCACGCAAACAGGGGCCAGTGTAGTGTAAGATCCCCCATTTCAACTCTGGTGACAGCCCCCCCCGCATTACTACTTAAAATGGGAAGTTATCTATCAGGCTTCACACATGGGGGTGCAGGTGAGCCAGGAGTGCGAGATGAGGGGACGGTGCCGAAGGTCCGCATGACAGGCGTCCCTAGCAGGGCAAGGCAGACGGCGAGGCGGCACCCTACTGCTGACGGGCCCCTTCTTGTCCCACCCCCCACTCACTGGTGAAGAGGTGCTGGTTGTTCTTCCTCAGCTTGAGCGCCCGCTCATACAGCTTCCTGGCGCTCTTCCTGGACTCGGGGCACAAGCGCGACCTCATGTTCTTCACGCCCTGCTTGCTGTCGGGGTTCAGGAATACCACGATGGGGTACCACTGTGCGTAGTTCAGGCGGTCCACTGCATTAGGCGTGATGTCCAGCACTGCGTGTTTATCCTGGAGGGGGGTTTGCAGCGATCAATATGGACACTCCTCCACCTACCCACTGCTAACACAGGGCCTGCTCTCCTGCCAAGCGAGCCACTCACCCGGTCAATGATCTGCTTGATGGTGTGCAGGCGGATGATTCCTGAGCTGCGTGAGTCTGTTCCTGCATCTCTGGGTTCGCTCTCTGCACAGGGAGGGTGCACATAGGACCGTGTATAAAGGTGCACTGAACCCCACTTAATGACGGCAGACTTAGCCCCCCTTGAACCGTAAATGGAAATGCCATGCAAATTAAGCCAAGTAACACGGCTATACCAGGATGTACTAGCCAATCATGGGCTGCGGTGAAGATTATGGAAAATCCGGGTGCTGAAACTTGGCAGATGCTCAGAAATGTAAACCTGCTGAAGCTTTCAGTTCCTGTTCCTCCCTCATCTGTGCAGATTCCCTGCTGCAGCTCTCCTGGCTCCACATCCATCTGCTCTACTGACATTTATTAAACTGAAGACAACTGAAGATGAACTGTAATGACCTTACATGGATTTAGACAATAGATATTGTTGAAATGCAGAGGATTGTTACTCATAGCCAGTATTACCAGCATAATAGCTGACGGACTTTGACCTACGGGCTATAAAGTACGTTTCTGAAAATGCTTCTCTGAATCTTTAACCTATTGCCAAGTCTTAAAATTACTATAATGCTACATTGTGATGTAGCAAGTTTCAATGATGCAGTGGATTGCAGAAAATTGAGCAGTCTAGTTGTCGCATATTTTGCATGTGAGAGTGCAGGGAAATGGAATGAAGCGATTTTAGAGTGGAGTTACTGGGAGGTGAGATTACTAACCTGCATTAAAAAAAAATACTGAAAAGGGAATTAGCAAAAGGAACCACATACCATCATGTTTAACAATCTGACTACACAAGGCCGGAAAACCCCAGAGTGCAAGCAGCCTGAAACGAGCTCATCAGCTAAAACATAAAGAGCCACAAGCAGGCAGGCAGACATGAACATTAGAAACACAGTGTGATCATACACAAGCCATCGAAAACCAAGTGAAGTGATGCTGTGTCCTGAAAAGGACATGCAAGGCGAAGGCACCAGAGCGCGATCAAGAGGCACTAAGTGTCAAATTGCGAGAGCAATTAGGTAATTGAAATTAGATACTGGGCTGGTGTTAAAAATGCAGCCATGAGTGACCGCTGGCTGCATTTGGCCGGGGGAAGGTAGGGCTGCAGGTGGGGCTGGGGGCTGGGGGCGGAGCAGACAGTAAGGTGTAGTGACAGGTGTTGTACTCACTCGCCAGCTCAAAGACGTCCGGCTCTTCCCTAGCCAGTCTCTCCCGAGCGACATCGGCGATGGGCCCGAAGATCACCACAGGCCGGAGGAACCCAGCTAAGGGAACGCGGAGAACATTCCGGCAGTCAGCACAGCTACGCAAAATGAGTCAGTCACTGGCAGTCCAATGGGGAACTATACCCATGCTTTTTCCAAGCATGAAAAAGGCAAACAGCCACAAGCACTCACCTTCCCTCAGTACCACTCTCTCATAAGCGGGGAACTTGGTCTGGACAGGCTGGGCCGACAGGTCCTCCCGGCTCTTCCGCAGGTTGCGCTTAGAGCTGCGCAGGCCACGGAATCTCCAGAAGTCAGCACGGTCGCCCCCTGCGGTCTTGGGGAGAGTGTACTGCACGCTGGATAGCTGCTCTGCCCTGTGGTGAGGAGAGGGAACAGCATCCTTCATGAGAACAATGTGTCACTTGGCCAGTGGGCTGGGGTGGGCCAGGGTGCTTGATACACGGCAAACGTCATGTAGGCTCTGCTCTTCTTCTGCTTTGAAGATCCATCCAGTAAAATCATGCACAGGCACCATGACAGAGCGCTTCCGAGACCAAAGGCAGGTGCTGTTCCACAATGTGTCAAGGGAGGACAGCCTTGGGCCATTCCATACGGCCAGGCGACCAGAGATAAGCAGACAAGGCCAAAAAGAGACGTCGGAGAAGACCCCCAGTATCAAAGCAGGAAGCACCTGTTTTTGTTGGGGATGATGCCTCTCTCCACCTCCTGATGGTTCTTGCCGATGCGGATGGCCAGCCAGGAGCCCAGCTTGCCGTTGTAGAGGGTGTCCACCACGCGGAAGACCTCGCCCTTGTTGAAGCTCAGCCCATAGGGGGACTCCTTCTCATACTCAAAGTGGGTGCGGATGTAGAACGAGTCACCGACGTCCGACTCCACAATGCGTCTGTATACTGGGGTGTGGGGAGAGCGCGAGAGAATTAAAAACCGCAACCGAGAGGAGAGAACGCTGCAAAACAAGGGAGTCATCAGCCAGTCACCATAATTTCATAAAGAGGGTTGGTTAAAGTCCAACCATATCTAGCTACTCTCCCACAAGCAATAATGAGAGGGTGGGGATTCTTTAATGTTTGTTCATGGATCAGTGTTTAGCAACACATGTGCTAATGTAAGCACAGAAATATGCACACAAACATAAACTGGCGTCAGTAGGGAGGCTTGGGAAACACTTTGCAAACATGTCTGCTCCCCAGCCCTCTGCTCCACTCACCGTCTTTCTTCTTCTGGGCCAGAATAGTGATTTCTTCACCCTTTGGAAGATCAAGGAGGAAGAGCACCGCTTCCTCTCGGATGATGTTGGCGAAATCAACATTGTTTACCTACATGGGGGGGAAGCAGCGGGTCAGCGAGCTGCCATGTTTTTCTGTGGCCGGCCCGCACACCCCCGGTGAGCGGGGATGGGGGCGCTGCACACAGCTGTGGAACTTTGGCTCGATCTCAAACGCCACACATATGGCCACAGTCAGAAAGCCAAGCAGCGTCGCCCCTCCCATTCTCAAATACTAACTTTTGCTTTTATCTTAAAAAGAACAACAAAGAAATACTAGGGAACAGTAGGAGCCTCTCGGTCTGAGAACCGCCGATAAGGAGCCATGTTCTGGAAGCATGCTGGAGATGAAAGCCACGAGAAGTATGGAGGAGGCAGCAGGCGAGCAGCTGAGCATAAACAGGCAGATATTCACTGTGCAACAGGAGGCCAGTTTCAGGGCTGCAGGACCATAAAAACCGAGAGCAGGCAGGTTCAGGCCATGGGCTTGTAACCCCAAGGGCTTAACTGAAAAGCCAGAGGAGTTATACTGTGTTATACTGCGTTATACTACGTTATACTGCCCTCAGCCTGAACGGTGGCTTAAATATCGAAATACACACACACACAGACACACACAGGCACAGACACACACACAGGGTATACCTATCCTTATGGAGCCCGCTCATTCACTTCTATGGGAAAAATGCTAACGCTAACTATGACAACCTTAAC
>JAODJX010000007.1:9049048-9066241 GCA_026776945.1 Isichthys henryi | reverse complement strand
CCCCCCCCCCCCCGCCCCCCCCCCCCCCCCCCCCCCCCCGCGCCCCCCCCCCCCCCCCCCCCCCCCGGCCCGCCCCCCGGGGTGGCATGGGGAAATGTTGCAGCTATCATATCCCGTACAGAGGAGGAAAAGCAGTTATACCAGCCAGACATCAGCTGCAGGGGAAATCGAAGGCCACACTGACAGGAGACGACACCGTCGTCAATGACAACCTTCACAGTCACAGGGATCATGCTGGGCTCCTTCTGAAGATAGACTTTATGTTTGTTCTGCCTAGCGGTTGCAGACACTCAGCTGCTTATAAGAAATCCTACAGGGAAGTGAAAAAGGCAAATGTCTCAGTGGGACAGAACCAGAACCCACAAGAGAAAAGTGAACAAGAATGACAAGTTCATGGACGAGGCCAATCAGAGCTCTTCCAGGTGTCGCTGTGCAACCTTTCATGACTGCCACACTGCAAGGGCCTTTAAGGGTTTGGTTTGGACGGGCAAAGTCGGCATTCTTAACTGTGGCAAAGAGATTAAAGCTCTGGAACTTACCAGGGAACACGGCAAACAAGACCGTCACGGTAAGTTGGTGTTAAGTTCTTTGTGAAAAAAGGTGAGCGTGCTGTGAAGGAACATGAGGAAGAAGAGCATGTGTGATGCAGAAAACCTGACAAGGCTGCAGAGGAGCAGAAGGTCTATCGAAGATTCTTAGATCTACTGTAGTTCTTTATGAGGGATTTCTTTCAAGGATAAACACGTGCGTTTGCGTGTATTGTACACACACACACACACACACACACACACACACACAAACTGGTGATAAAAATCTTTTGGACGTTGTGACCACTTTTTTTGGGCCCCACAAAAGGGGAAAAATCCCTTTGTAAAAATCTGTGACTAAATATACCAAAAGTCTTTCATTTCGTTTGGTTACTTATAGTAAAGGTAGGGTTAGGGTCGTCATGTTGTGATTAGAGTTTTCCCCATAGAAATGTAAGGATAGTCCACACAAAGATATAACTACAAACCAGTGTGTGTGTGTGTGTTTTAAAGAGCAGGAACAGGGCGAAATCAAGGAGGAAGAATTCCCAGAATGCCCTGCTTTACCCCCTAAGTGTGCCAAGCTGCCGTGTGGCCCTGTTGGTCTATAGGGCTGATGCTGATCATGGCAGAGTGTAGAAGAGGCGCAGGTCCTTCAGGGCAAGACACCAGGCAGGGCGTCTGAAAGGCTCTTTACTAGGACACTGACACAAACAAATCAGAGGCATGTACACTGGAGTGTTTCACTGCACACATGTACAGAGCATGACGAGATGACGAGAGAAATAAAACTTAAACACTTGGGAGGAGACAACAAGCACTGTATCTGGGCCTGAGTAGCTACCCCCAGCATGCATGTACCAGACTTGTGATGTGGGGGGAGGGAATGGGATGAAATGGTCCTGAGATACTGGGCAGAACCCACCGCCTCGCTGACTGCTGGGGCTTTAAACTCCAGCAAACACTACAATCTGTCAGAGAGACACACACGCACTGCCGAATCCCAGATAGGAATAATAACTGAAGAGCGGAAGTATGACTTACAAGAGCAGATGGCAGCTACGTCAGTGACACTTCAGTAACAGGATTCGTGCTGGTTCGCTTCAGCCGAACGCCGCTGTATACCACGGTACCGATCTGCCCCACAAGTTTTATTGGACGGGCCTTTTTTTAAAGAAAAGAAAAAAAAAAACACACTGGAAAGGCCATAAAAGCCACACTTCCTGCTGACTACCGATTAGTGTATCGTTTCGCTGGTCTACCTCAGACTAGTCGCAGAGTTTACTGTGACAACAACCTGTTCCGCTTCCCAGCGGTTTTGAGTGAGAGGGCACAGCCCTAGTATGCACACACACACACACACACACACACACACACACACAGACCCCTGAACAGCTGCGGCACAAGTACTTCCAGGATAAACCTGTACAAACAGGACCTTCAGGAAGAACCACATGCACAACCCCTCAGATGTTCTAGCACAATGAAGGAAGTCCCGTACACAGCCTGGCGCCTCGCCTCACCTTACCCTCCACCCCCTCCCCTGTTTGCTGCCTACCCCTCACACTGCTGTGCTGTTGATTCCGTCAGGAGGCCAAGACAGCGACACGCTGGGTCCACACCCATAACCTTGTCGCTCAGCTGGTTTCACCCTCGCCATGAAAGGCACCCAGGCAGGCTCAGCCACCTGGGTGTGGCCACAGCTCAGAGACAGAGGCAGAGGCTGCCTCCGTTCCAGCTGGGCCGGATGACTGGCGCAAACAAGCTCTCTTCGCGGAAGGAGGATGGGCGTCACAGTGCAGTATGGCCGAGGCTGGACACAGGAACACGCCAAGGTCAGAGACCTCGATATACAGAGAACACAGAGTGACACATCACGCTAGTCACAGATTAACAGATTATACGCTGGCAGTGTAGTACAGCAAAGACCAAAACAATCTCTGACAAAGTAAAATGTTTCTTCTGCAGTCAAGGAGATAAAACTGAGATAAAACTGAAAATAAAGGATAAAGAAAATAAAATGTAATCTAATATGTGACAACAAGCAGGGACAGACGAGTCCTTTATTGGTCAGAATGATCCGTAGATTTATACATTAACATTTATTCTGGCCTGAACTACGGCCAAAATGAGCCCAGCACTGAGCACAAAGGACAGAAGTGGGTAAGCGGACGCATGGCCAGGGCCTTGATCTGTTCTCTAAAAGGGTCTTTGTTCCGAGACACAGAGCACTGACAGCAGCCAGTGTACAGCCTTCAAAAGGCCCAGTACAAGGGGCCCACGTACATCACGGGCCAACTCACAGGCAGGACTCTGATAAGGCACAAGCTTCGGTGAGATGGACCAGATCAGCCAAAACATGCACTTCAGCAGAAAGTCACTTTCACTTTGCACACTTCCGTAAAGCTGAATTTGCACAGGGTGTACTGAGGCTGATATACTCAGACATATTATTCTCTCTGCCACCGTATATTTCACGAGGGTTTTACGAGTATAACCAATGTACCCGGAGACAGGAGGGCAGGGGAGGAGGGAGCAAGGCGGAAGGTGGCAAGGGAGAAGCCAGCAGATCGAACGAGAATCCACCCCCCCAATCCTACTTCCTGATGTCTTTCACCAAGATCCGGAATGCAGGAAAACCATCTTTGGACCATGGAGCAAAGGGATTAAAAGAGAAGCTCTAGACATTAAAACAGACAGCGGAGTGCCCACCTTTCACAGTGTCTAGATGAATCAAAGAGGAAAAGAAACAGTGACTAATGCAGTGGGAAGGCTCTGTCTCGTCGACCCGGCCCGTGACCTTCTGAGGTAACGCTTGCCAACAAGTCAAACCAGCCCTGCTTATGGAGCACATCAGAGAGTCCTTTGAGGAACAGCATGTCGTTTTGATGGATCTACGCAACAATCTGCCCAGTACAGTACCGCAGAAATTCGCTGTCATTCAAAATAATCTAACAAAAAAATCAAAACTAAAAAAAAAAAAAAAAAGATTTGTGTTTGTATACCCACACATTTCTCGCCCCATTTTAACCAAATAAAGTTAACTTTTACAAGTTCTTGCGAAGTATTTCAAACTCTGGGACTATAAGAATCTGCCAGAAAAATTCAGAACAGAAATCTGAAAGCAATGCACTGCAGATTGCAGTCTGTACTGGAAATGCTGCTGTTTCGTGAGCATCCCTTAGACACTGCCAGGTTCTCACATCACCACAGGGGGTGTCTGAAGGGAAAAACACCGTCACGACTGACCATGTCAGACATTTACATAAGCATACCACAGTGCTTTAGAAAATCTACAAAGGATGCATGGGCCTCAAAGCAGTAGTTTGGCCGGGAGAAAATTGGAATACACCTAAAAACAAACAATCAATCAAATAAACCCAACAGAATGACTCAATTTTGCTCAGTAAAAAAAATACAGCAAACAAATATGTATGTCTTTACATACCATATAAATATACTGTACACACACACACACACACACACACACACACACACACACACACACACACAGTAAGCATAACCAGACTGAAGGTGCTACAAACAACCCAGCAGTTTTGGAGGTGCGAAAAATCAGCAATCACCAAAAATCAGGCAAACCACCTTACCCAGTCTGCCACTACTGAACCAGAAATTAGTGCACTCACACCTGCATGAAGAGCACTTATAAAGTGCATGCAAAGCTCTGGGAGTTTTGGGAGGGATTAGCTGGAGCCTGGCTAGCCTAGGAATCCCTATGCGTGTCCAATTGCTGTCTTATTACTGAGAGACTGGGAGAAAGGATAGACCTTCTAATACACTCCCCAGCGCTAAAAATGCACCTGAACCACACATCACAACTGTCATGGCCCAAGAGGAAAACGGCACAGTTGGCAAAACTGACAAGAAGCCAGAGTGATGGCAAAGACTTTCTCAGTTCATCCAGCCACCGTTTGCACCCCCATGGAGTCGGCGCGGCTGTGTTAGATGCATTCGCCAGCAGCCGCACAGCTGACACGAGCCGACTGACACCACTTACACTGTGCTCAGAGCGATCTGAAACACAACCTGCAGAAAACCGGCACGCGCATGTCGGCGGCGAACAAACTGCCAGCTCTGCTGAAAGGGCAGGTCGAGGGTCACGGAGTCCCTGAAGCTCGTCTGATAGGGGACAGTTTCAATACCTAAAATCACAGCACAGGCACATTCAGGCACACACATACTCTGGGATTGCTCATGTGCAGGAAACACCCGCCCGCAGCCAATGTGGAGAAGACATGACAGGATGGGGAAGCACGACTTGACATCTGGATCACAACTACTCCACCCTGACACTCCCAAAAAAGGCTACAGCAGTGCAGACGACACTCTTACTGATCACCCCCACGCCTGACACAACAGCTCTGGCACAGCAGTAGGTGTGGGGAGTGTAACTGAAAAAGCACCAGGAGGGGAAATGAAGGAAGGAGAGCTACAGGGGGTGACTCCACTCAGCAGCGGGGAGGAAGGAAATTCCTTTAGTGTGGGGCTGAGGAACTGGCGCAGCGGACAGTGCTTGGCTCGGCATGGCTGGCCTCTAGGAGGACACTCTCTTTTTGCAGCCAAGTGAGCAGGTGAGTGAGAGCAGGTGATCGCCATGAATGGACCTCCACAAAAAGGACACGCCCCCCTCCCACTGCACCCCTATGCACGTTAAATTGAGTCCGGGCCTCTCCCGGTTCCTCTGGCTGGCTTCCCACACTGGGACCGATATCAGTGCATCACTCGCAAGGCAACAGTTTCCACAAACATGGCCTATATGCCAGTTTCCCAAACTGACTAAATTACCTACATGCAGAGTTTAAAGGTAGCTGCAGGCGAACGCATGCTGTAAAACACAGTAGCAAGCTAATCCCAGAGCCATAGAGCAGCAGCTCACAGAATTCACCTTCACAACTTCTGCGCAGTCCTGCTTATTCCACATTCTTATTTTCAACAGAAGCTGCAGCCCACTCCCACAATGGGGGGATTATAACAGAATGACCTGAAACGGCAAGCTGCTCAATATGATATTCGCATCATAAAGAGACATAAAAGGAGGGGGAAAAAAATCCACACACTAATCCGGTTCAAGCACTTCTTTGCTATCAGACACTAAAAATATCCATCTGCTGCTTTGCAGTATCCACAGCAGAGAGGGCTTTTGCAGAGACTGAGTTCTGAATCTGGGGCCAGGAGGAAGATGCCGACAGTCAGTCAGATGTGGATGATTTGTGCAGTACGGCTCCAAATGAGCACCACCGTGAGGCAGCCATGGCAAGATTCAATTGTCCTCTAACAGGACTCCTGAGGGAAGAGAACAACAGAGAACAGCTGCACCCTGTTCTCCACAAACACACACACACACACACACACACACACACACCAGAAGCATCACTGTACTATGAAAACGCTATTAGTGTTTCAGGATTTACAAAGTCACTATGCAGTCCATCTGTGTACATGCACTAGTGTCCCAAACACGTATTTGTGTATGAAAGGCCAAAGTGCCCTTCACCTTATCACTCTGAGAACATGCAATCAGAGCCACTAAGGAAGACTTTCACAGCTAGTGTGTGTCACCTTGGAAACAAACTCATATAGTACCTGACGGAAGCATTCCACGAAACTGAAGTTTTCAAAACTTCAACTACCCTTTGAGAATGAAAGACATGCACAAGAGCTATAGCTGTGGGCAGCAGATGCTGAAAGACAAACGTTGAGGAGAAACACACACCAAAGCATGAAGAATTGAGTGTAATGTGTACATGCAGTGTTACATGTGTTATACACACATAGTCAATAGGCAGGTTATTGGGCGCACCTGCTTGTTAATCCAAGCAGACTGCTCCTACAAATGGTGAATCATGCGGCTGCAACCGAATACATACAGCACACACACACACACAGGGTGTTCCCTTATTGTTCAACTACGCATTAGATCAGGTGTCATTCTAAGCAATTATGGACGTTATGATTGTTGGTGCCTTACATGCTGGTTCCAGCATCTCATCTAGGAGATCATCCAAGTATTTTCACACACTAATCCCTTAGAAAAAAAAACAGTGTAATTAGCAAAAACCATACAGCCAATAGCTCTTTCGTGGCTGAAACACCTCGTTGATGAGATTGGGTTTTGCCATTCCACTCTGACCTAACACAAAGGTCACAAATACGCAGATAACTCGGTACGATAGTGATGTGCAAAATGGCTTCTCGGAATCCACAGCACATATACCAAGAATATATACCATTCAGGAGGTAAAAATGTGGCCCACCTGATATCGATTGGGTGTTTCTAATAAAAGGCACACACACGCACACGCACACACACACACACACTTGGGAGTGCATACCCTCGCACTGACTGTCACACCATCCAGAGGGCCCCTTTCTCATGCCCTGTGCTTCCTGGCTGGGTTTACCGTGACCCTGAACTGGAGGAGCAGTCATGAAAATGGATGGATGGATGGGTGGGTCCACAGCCAAGAGCCACAGCAGAACACTGTGAACCACAAGAGGCCAGACAGCTTATCGTCGTCCCTGAGGAGCTTCGTTTTCACTTTGCCAAGGCTGAGTCTGAACACCCCTCTAAATTTGAAAAGACGCATTACTTCCTCTAGTCTAGCTGACAGCAACACTGCAATTTTATCATAAATAAAAACTATCCAAAACCTACTTTTGCGGATATAAAGTATGAAAATACAATATGACTGTGAATATTTCTCATTTATCAATAGTCATTGCCTGTATACACAATTTCATATATAAAAACGTAATGATCACTGAATCACAAAAAAATCCATATTGATATACATTTTCCTTGTGAAGGAGAATATTTCTGTACATAACTGCATCACTTCACAATCTCAGAACAGATAAGGCATGACTATATATTTATAACTTTAAAAACTAAACTGCACAATAATTTACTGTTCCAAAACATTTTATCAATGCACCAAACACATTAAAATATGCCTTCTTAAGTGTTGTCCACAAATGCAGAAGGAATTTACAGCTTAACATGCTTTCTTCATTTAATCCAAACTTCTCATTGTTCCTGTAACCAGAATTTCCCCAAATGAGAATGCCCGAAATGAGAAGCTGCAAATGTAATCCATCAAGCAGGAATCAGTTTCCTTTAGGTATCAAATGACTGCCTCCCACTACAAAAAAATTAGAAAAAATAAAATAAAAAATGCAACTACCTTAGGTCGGCCCTTAAAGAAACAGCCATGATTTCCACAAAAAGAGAGTCTGCAGCGGCCAGTGACCTGGAGAGGCCATCCAGCAAGCCTACTAGCAAAGTCATCTGGATTTACCCAGAGAAACACATGAGGCAGCCTGTCCTCAGCTACAATGCAACTACAAGAAGTGCAGTGATGTGCAGCCCCTAGGGAAGGAGCTCAGCATGCACTGAACCTCAAACACCACAGAGGAGGACAGCAACATGGCTGGGTTAGACACACTTAATGAAATATCCACCACCAGCGCACAAACTCCAGCAGAAAAGTACATTGTGTTTCAGGAAATTATCCTGCAAGCGCAATTTACCACGAGTACTGCGACGATATTCATCTCCGGCATGCAAACACAAATATTTTAAAAGTATAAAATTTTAAATATTCAGACTAAGCAGAAATATTGACCAGTTTCCAGTTCAGGATCAGAAAGATTTGTAACCAGATATATATTTAAGTGCCAAGCAATTATTAGCAACATATGATGAGAGGTGTACAATATAAATGGGTTATCATATCGGTATTGGCCGATTTTCATTAAAGATCAAAATGTTGGCGACGGTCTGATACATCAAATCTTGGTCGATATTGTCAGCTGATATTTAGTCAATATTCAAAGTCAGCAGCACCAGAGCTAAAGACAATCACTGAAAAAATGAACCTCGCTACAGTCTCATGCTTACAGAATGTCACTGATACTACTTAAGATGCCATGAATGTGTACCACCAATGACATGAATTTCACCACAGATTCGTGGAACTCAGAGGTGACCCGGTTATCAGTATCAAGTATCGGTATTAGCCAAAATTTCCACATCGGTGCACCACTAATAATGACTACTAACCCAAACCTATTTGTGACCCGTTGCCACGAAATGAGTCTTAAGTCGCACTGGTAGAAGTTCACCCATAAGACTCATTTCGTGGTGATGGGTCACATTTATAGTCGAAAGAAGGGTTACAATTCTGTGTGTGTTCCCTGGGATTTGAACCTATGATCTTTGCTTTGTTAGCGCAATGCTCTACTTTTTGAGCTATAGGAGGCAAGAACCAGCCAGGTGTCATGCCCCGCTCGTCCGCTCCTTCCGTGTGTCACGCCCCCTGGTTACCCACGTGTGATTCCCTGATTTGTCTCCAGCTTTGTCTAGTTAGTTTGCTCTGTCTTGGTGTATTTAAGTCCTGGTCTTGCCTGTTTCCCTTGTCTGTCATTGTGGTTAGTTGAGGTATGTTTACTTGTCTCCTGCTCCCCGTTTCCATTAAACCCGTAGTTTACCCCAATCCCTGCCCGTTTGCCTGCTCTCTACCCGCTGACCCGCACGATCGCCGCTGGTTCCTGCCGTGATCGTGACACCAGGTATTTATTCATTTATTTTTTACCACGCAAATTACAACAACAACAAATTTATTTTTGTATAGCGCAGTATCACGACATTACATCGTCTCAAAAGCGCTTTACAGCACCCGCACCCAAAGCCCCCAGTGAGCAAGCCGAAGGCGACAGTGGCAAGGAAAATTAAATCAAAAGGCAAAGTCAAAGCTGTTGATTTCAAGCTCTTATCTAAGCTAGCTCTCTATGCTAATGTTTGTGAAGTAATGCCTGGATTGTATTTCATGACTGGCACGCATACTTTGTCTAACCCTTTGTTCTCCTGCACCTAAAAGCTGAATGATTTAATAACTAGCCTGGGATTTTCATAGAGAACACAATTAGAACAGAACAAAATAAGAATGTTTGTCTGCACGTTACGTACCTTACTGCTGTATGCACAAGAATTTCCCCCTGAGATCAATAGCTTCTCTTATTTATCATTCCTTTAATATTTTATCTCCACAATAAGAAAAGAGGCGGCTGATAGCGTTTGGCTGTGTTCCTAAACTATTTACCCTGAAAAGCAAAAAACTAAACTAGCTAAAATAAACTACGTTAACTTCTAGAAATTCAAGCTTCCATCAAAACAATTCCTAAAAACTTCTGACATTGATATTTCTCGTGAGCTGGATAGGACATTCATTTGGGAGCTTTAAAATATGGTCAGATGTAGGTTTCCAAAAATTGCCTTTCAGATGACGAAGTGTTCATTTCTATCAGTTATTTTTTTATCATATTTGAGAAGAGAACTATAAAAGATGACGAGGAAATGGACGAGGCCCATGCACCCTACAGCCTCAAAGAACCCCAGAACAGGAAAGCATGAGCAATACAGCTGCAATGAGGAAAACTAATCCTAACAATATTGCACAGTTCAAAAAGATACCTTCGGTCAGTGTGTTCCAAAAAGGACCGTTCATTGGTCAGTTCTTTAGTCCAATCATAATGCTGGTAGCGTAGATTGACTTGTTGCCAATGTATTAGGAAATCATTTACTCAAAAACGTAAAAACCAACCTTCAAAGGGGCTGGAGAAAGACCTGGTTATTCAGCTAAACTGATTCTTGACCACAAACCTCTAGGGACACGCCAAAAAAAATCTCTCCTCCAACTTAATATCCATTTCAACGTCATACTATTGAGAAGTGTGGAGCCTCCAGCAACAGGGTCATTCAAAGGTGATAGCCAGGCTGAGGGAATCTGACTGTGGGCAGATCCGTCAATCAAGAGCAAGACCAATCAGCAAGAACTACAAACAGTTCCAATCTGCAGAGCCAATGAGAAGGCAAGGAGCGATCAGCCAAATTGTAGAACTGCAAACATACCAGGAATGTTCTGATAAGCAGTCACACTTTGGCAAAGGCCTGGCTTCCCTGGCACTTAGGGAGGGACAAAACAGAGCTCGGGACAGAAGGCCAGGAAAGGGTGCTACTCCACCAAGGTCTGGGTGCTACTGCGGTGTCCATGAGTCAATGCCAAGAATGCAATGGGGTAAGAAAAACCATATTAAAATCACCACATTATATTACAAACACGCATACAGGAATTGTTATGTAGAAGTGCTTCCCTCATTGGCAGTACAGCTAAGTTCTGTAATGAGAGGTACGCCTGTGTCAGTTGTAGCTTTAATGGAGGGAGGCACACCCGATATGACCCATTTGCTATACAAGTTTGTTTCCACTTCAATTTACTCAGAGGAAAGGATCCATAAAGGAGTGTATATTAAAAATAGTTACAGTGCAAAGAAAACAAAAATGGACTAAGCAGAAAATTAAGGCCCTCCAAAAGTGACCCCTTTATAATGTCACCATCAGAGCTCTTTGCAGGGATTTAAAAACAGGCATGAACAAGGGCCCCACCCCTGACATTTGAAAACAAAGGGTGTATTGAGTAGTGGTCTCAGGCTGGTAATGTATGTGTGCTGCAGGCCCAATCCAAGCCCTTACCAAGGGCCCAGCAACAGCACAAACACAGCCTGCTGACTGCCTCCAACAAAGGCGGGCCTTTCACATTGCATGTCTGTCTCATGGCCTACTCAAAAGAGAGCCCTGCCCACTTAAAGGAATTCCCGAACACCTCATACTGCGTGGCCACAATGGTCATGTTGTAGGGCAGCCTGAGGTATTCACAGATTTCATGAATTACCACTACTACCAACATGGTTGCCAGCATGTCTCAACACCCAGACAAATAAACACATTCATGCATTAAAGCACGAGTTTCACTGCTGTCACAGAACAAACTGGAGAACCAATGAAATGTTCTGGCCTATTTGGTAATTAAAGTTTGCACCTGTAATGATGCAGTCAATACACAGCTTCCTCAAAACATTAATGCTAAAGGTAAAACTCATTTTTCAAAACATGCAAATAATGCCACCACCATGCAAAGTTGCTGCCCTGAACATATAACGCTGCATGAAGGCAAACATGGATCCAGGGTATGAGAGAGAACCACACACACTCTCAAAGAAGCAGTAATCAGGGTTATCGGGAAAAAACTGGGAGTATCTAGATCTGCAGTGGTGGCTGAGCCTATGGGGATTGTGGGTAACTGGATGCTTACAGAGGAAGCAAGTTCCTTGTGTTTACACATACTTCAGCAGCGAGAGGAAGAGATAAAAACAGGCTTAACTTCATCACAAGGAAAAGTCTGCAATGAAATCTACCTTTGTTGTCATTGTGGATGTTGATTCAACGGAACAGTCCGGCACCCTGGTTCCCCAGCACAAAGGCCAGGGCTGAGGTGCCATCACTGGCAAATAAACCTGCAGTCTTCTGACTGCTGCCTCCACTTCAGGAGTTAAGAATACAACCGAGAATGAAGAGCTAAGCAGAGGGAATGCAATCCCTAGAGGACGTAATGATTGGAAACGATAATTTTGCTCAAAGTAACTCCGTTCCAGATAAGAAGCAACATTTAACCAACATTCCTTGGAGGTGAAACAAAGCAAACTAACGACCACAGTAAGTACCAGGTCCTGCTGACTGCCAGTTAATTGTTGGTTTGTCATGTTTCAGGTCATATTGCACAGTAAAGATTATACCAGGAACAGAAGGGACTTGCAAAAGTTCTTTACAAAAGACCATTGAAGTCTTTCACGGGTCAAGAGTGGTGCCACTCTCCAATTCTCAAAACATGACAAACCAGTCCCTGTTTAAGACCTATTACATGACCAGGAACGACATGCAAGACCGTGTTCATACATGTTACATGGATGCCAGGTTTGATTCTAAGCCCAACTGTGTGCTACTATGTAACTGGTTAAAACAGTTACTATGTAGCATTTACCATTCTCTCAGCAAATTATGGAAGTTTCACCCCCCCCCATCAAAACAGATGTGGCATGGAAGCAAACACTTTTCATAGTGAGAGATTTTAATGAAAAGGGATAAGAATGAAACATATACAAACACCTTAAAATGTTTGCTATAAATACTAACCTGAAATATGACCAGCCTCTTTATGTCCAGCTACTATTTATAGTAGCAACAGCATGGTATTCCAGGTTTTCTGCCTGTTCAATTATTCTTAATGAATAAATGGTCACTATTCCAGGATACTCAAAAAAAAAGTTGTACGGTAAGCACAAATCATTTTATTTGTTTTGGCAGTCAAACCCCCCCCACATTCCTGAAGCCTTTACAATGATCCTCAACATTCCTGCGTTTCACCACAAGTTAATAGCTGCTGCTGGACAGTATTAGTGCTGGGCAGAGAAGTGTGGGGAGGGGCAGTGGGGTTCAGAGACAGGGGCGCCAAACGGGCTGCGCATTTCTCCACGTTTCACCTCACAGACTTTCATCATGAGGTTGGTATGCAGACTGCACTATCAGCCACTAAGCACCATGGGGTTAGGGGCAGACCTGACCAATCACACAAAGGCTGAAGGCCTCTCAGCCAATTAGCATGGCCCGGCTCCTACCTTTGAAAAGCGGCAATGAGGACAGCATACTTGAACAGAACGTTATTTTTCAACTTCGCTAAAGGCAGCTCGTCGAAAAATCTGTACAAAAGGTCATCTTTACTGTTGTAGCTGGTGATGTACTGTGTGCCTTTAGGCATGTAAAAGCACTTCTGTGTAAATTACTCTATAGTCACCCTATAATCATCAGATCACCTCAGCAATCAGCAGTGAGATTACATAATTTACTCATTCTGAACTTGAAATTATGGTCTCAGAGCTAATGTTTCATCCTACACAGATGGCCTAATAAATTTCCTTCTCTTTGGAGCAATTAAGTGAATGCACAAGTCTTTTGGCTTGCATTCCTTCCTTGGGCTTCAAACGCCTCCCACTGCAACAATGCTGAGCCCTATTGAAGTACCAGCCTCAATGCCCAGCTGCCCCATGAGAGGCGCAGAGGGGATACGAAAAGGCGAGCCAGAGTGAAGGGCGACGCAAAGGCCAGCACAGCATCTGCAGCACAGCTGCCACCCGGCTGACCCAGAGCTGCTGAATACCCCCTGCCTGGCAGCACCAAGTAGACCAGTGCTTCAGTCTCGGCACCCGGACCCTCTTTTCTGTTCCCCTTTAAATTGCCCCCACTTTGCCTGCACCCACAATACATCAGCATGAAACCGATTTCCTGGTGGATTCAAGAAGGACATTCAAGCAAAAACAAATGGGAAAGCAAAAAAAAATAAATAAATAACTACTGACCTCCCACAGGCTCTCAGCCTGAAGGGCCCAAG
Source organism: Isichthys henryi (assembly GCA_026776945.1). Taxonomy (NCBI): domain Eukaryota; kingdom Metazoa; phylum Chordata; class Actinopteri; order Osteoglossiformes; family Mormyridae; genus Isichthys; species Isichthys henryi. The sequence goes on along the minus strand of JAODJX010000007.1, from coordinate 9,052,413 downwards.
ATATGATCTACAGACATTTAAATAAACGCACAGGCTCAACTGGTACCTCAGTTTGGCTCCACATGAGATAAAATAAGCATCTAGCAAAACTGTGTGGCCCTAAACTCTTCAGGGTAGGGAAATGCAATCAAAATAATTATTAAAGCAATAGGGACGCAGAAGCTATGCTGCTCGGACCCATGTCAGTATTTCAAAAGCCGAGGAAGGAGTTCATGACATTGACATGGTTCAGCCTTCGCACCGAGAAATAAAAAGACACCCCAAAGTTTCAGCACTTCCAGCCTGAGGTGGCAGGCAAGCCCACATGGAAGAGAGGAACGTTACTCAGTTCTGACAGTTTCACAAAATAAAAAAGGTAAAACAAAACAAAGACCAAACCCAGCATTTTCCTTGCATTATTCTCTAAAGCAACTGGACAACCAATATAGACTGCAGACTGATGCAATCATTATAAGCTGCATAGTTTATTAATACCAGACAACCATAATTCAAGTTTGCATCCCGGAACTTGGGCTGTTACTAAAACATTACACAGACTATGGGGCCACCGTCTTGCAGTGTTCAAAGATTCAAATCTACTCATACCTTGGACTGGTTTTATGCAGTAGAGAGTCCTGCTTTTCAGAAGAGAGAAAGCTTGATATTGAAATAGACCCTGGTCCGAAACTCTCACTCCAGCTAAAGAGTGAGTAAAAAGCATTAAATAACCAAAAAGTTGTGTTGTCACCTACTGAATTGGAGGTGAAACTACTATGACGAGGAAGACTGAGGGCAAAAGAATTACAATCTGTATCACATTCCAAACCTTTTACAGAGAAACAAAAACTAAAAGGATGGCATGAACTGCAGAAAACCCCAAACACACGGGTATTACATACTGATTAGTACTGAATGAGAGGTGCCACTTCTCAGACAGTCATGTGCCTTAAACTACAGGATAACGTGATCCTCTATGTCAATCTTTTCCCACTGTCCCATCCTGCTCATCTATATCCACCTACCCCTACAATGGAGGTCAATTCTCACAGTTGCTTCAGTTCCATAGGGAGCTTTGAAAAAGAAAAAGAAGATAATCCCCACAAACTAAACACACAGACACTATCAGTGCTGCTGAAGGCTTATACAACAAAAAATAAATAAAAAAAACCCTACATCCCTTCATTTTCATGTTACAGTGTTGCTGGCATGGTGCTGGAATAATGGCAATCAGGTGGGTAAATGAAAGAGACCAACACTCTTCACTGAAACGAATCAGAAATAATCTTTCATGCTGCCTATCCCTCACTTTGTCCATCATTTAAGAATGACACCATGACACAACAAAACAATTCTTTGGAACCGGGAGAGAAATCAACATCTTCCGCAATGAAATTCTGAAACCTTAACCTAGAAAGCTTTTATTTGTAACTTCAGAACTTTTGAGCAGGATTCTGTTACCGTGACAGGCGTACTGCAAAGCAATAGACAAAAATTAGCATTTCATCTTCTTGACCCATTTCAGGGCGTACAATCTGTTGGCTCCGACACAGAAGCCAAGACTGAACTGCTGTTAATTTCACGCTTGTTGATTTCAGTAAACTTACACAGACATACATGTGCAACTACAATAACACTTCAGCCCGCAGGTACTGGTTACAACATCGCTGTTACAATATCCTTCAAAGAACTGCTCAATCCAGGGAGATACTGATATATGCAGGGGGTTTAAAAAAAAAGTTTAAGGTTCCCTTCGCAAAAAAAAGTAAAAAGAGGGTGGAGTCGGGGGTCAGGGGAAGGTCCCCCTGAGGACACTCCTTTACACAAGAGTGGAAAAAAAATACTTTAGAATGTAAACAACATAAGGCAGCAGAAACTGGAAAATTTCCCCTTGCTTGTACCAATCATGTTTTAATGCTACACATATGCAGCTGTTATAGTTTTCTGTATGTGTATTCCATGTGTAATACTTAAGAGTATAAAGGTTTGTAGACAAGGACATTCAACAAAACAGTTCTGGCTAGTACTTAATCAGGAGTTTGTGCCGTAGTCCTCTTAAAATATACTGCCTGAACAGAAAAGAAAAAAAACCATCCCCTGTATGCCTCTCTCCCATAAGTGGCCTGGGGGGGGTCACCACATTTCCTGTAGCTGCTTCTGATTTGCTTAGTTCATCAGTAAACTGAACTAGAGATACGGTCTCAGTCAGTCTTTGATGAGTAAATACGATACTCTACCGTTCCCAGGAGGACTGCTGATATTTAACATTGAGTAAATGACCAGTGGAAAACACCACACGATAAGCCCTCTTTCAGCTCTCTTTCCCTCCACTTTGCTTGTAAATAAAAAGCTTACCAACTATTTTTAGACCCAATGCTGAGAAACCAATTTATTTTTCCTGTGTTCCATGCAGCACAGCAAGCAGAGGGTAGAGGGGGTGACAATGGGGCTTAAATATAGCGAATTTGAATGTCTTCATTTTTATGTAGGCTGTATCTGCAGGATTAATGGCTTTCACACATTTTGAAATGCTCACAAAATCAGCCTCAGCATACAGCTCTCTCTCTCAAGATTGTGTATATTCTACTGAATGAAGCGGGGCATCCAATTCCGTTACCGCAACAAATATGTGACACACCTTTTCCCCGCGAAGAGGGAAAACAAAACTGTAACCCAGCAACACAGGGAATCACGACTGGCTGGAGTCATATAACCCTCCGGAGTACCAAACTCACATCAAGATTTTATCAAATCAATTTGCGAATTCTTCCCTTTTTATGCTAATGCATGTTTTCCAAGGGTGTAACAGTGCAGTCTCTTGTGGCGCCTTCAGCTTGTTCAAAAAAACAAAACAGCAACCAATAAAAGGATCATTTTAATATGTTTTGGAGTTGAGTGGAAAAGCTAATCAAGTCCCAAAATTCGCATCCCAGCAGTCTAGCCCACGACTGAAGACATTCTGATCTTTTATCAGAGACAGAGGTCAAGGGCACTAGGCTGCCCCACAGCAAGTCCCGTCAATAAGCAGACTGCAATCCCCAAACAGTTCGATGCTCCCCTTGCTATACGGCAACTACTTTTCATCCTCAGAAATCCTCTGTAAATTTACTAGTTACAAGCTGCTGCACTTTCAGAAGAAACCAAGCCGATATTCAACCAATGCTTTTGTCAACAAACATACGAGCAACAAGAGGGAACAAGTGGTGTAACCAGGGAACTTCCTACAGGCCAGTAAAGTCACAAACTCCAAAAATGAATATGGCTGAATGTGTCACAGGTGGGGGGCGGCATGGTGGTGCAGTGGTTAGCACGGTTGCCTCACACCTCTGGGACCTGGGTTCGAGTCTCTGCCTGGGTCACATGTGTGCGGAGTTTGCATGTTCTCCCCA
>JAODJX010000007.1:9028180-9039431 GCA_026776945.1 Isichthys henryi | reverse complement strand
TTTCTCCCTGTTTGTTTCTCTCTCGGGAATGTGAGGAAGCTTCCACCATCTCCGCGGTCCACTCTGTTGGATGAGCGGCCGAAAGATGGAGTGATGACTGAAAGGCCCAGGTGGAGGCTCAGAGGATGCACATCCATGGGTGTAGACCAGTGGAAGGACCCTTCCTGCAAGGCATCTCCACGAGCAGCTCGGTGCAGAGCAGACGGTGATGGCACAGGGGGGCCACAGGGGGGCCACGGCGGGAGCTTGGGGGTTTGATGAATTTGGTAAAGGCTCAGAATTGACACCGCAATGCTGCCACATGCCGTGTGGATTGGCAGAGCTTGGAGCTCCCCGCCTTCCACTGCAGCTCTGTGCAGGTCAGGCCGCCGTCAGGACACTGGGTCTGTCTGTGCATTTCCTGGCACATCAGGGAGTGCATGCGTGCGCAGAGGGGAATGCGGCCAAGTCACACCTCTCTCCTGTGTGTTTTTTTGGAATACTGAGCTTGTATGTAATTCCATGTATTCTGTGTACACTTGGGTGCAGTGTGTGTACACTTTGTGTAGCCTGGTACATGTATGGCTAACTCTGGGCCCTCTGTAAATGCTCCACTGGCCCCTCACTGCACACACTCCACTGCATGCGGTGCCTCTTGGATACAGTCTGACAAACAGATAAACAGCAGCAAGGAAACCATCCCCCATCTGGACTGGACTGCAGCAAGGCGCCCACCAGGAAGAAGCAGAGGAACACCCCCGCTGCAGTCCCTCTTCCTGTCGCCCCCCCTCCCACCCCATCCAGAACAATCCCCGCCAAACAACTGCAACTCTATCAGGGATTGCCATCCTTTTAACAATCCGGAAATTCGGAGTCATTTTCCAGTAGCCATTCCTGTGCACTGCTCCTTTTACTCATTAATAGGTTACTGTGTTTTCTCGAGGTTTTCAACAAGCCACCTGCTTTTAAGACACTGCATTACACCCGGCTGTATCTCCATGCATAGTTTTATTACAGAGTTTTGCCTGGAGTCTTTCAAGAACGACGACAGACGTTCTTCAGGATTCCCACCATGCTAGCAGAACCTGTCAGTGTCTTATCTTGAGTGGGAAGCTGCACCCACGTGAGAGTCCTAGCGCTCACTACGCGTGACACCCCTGCTCCCCAGGCCGGCGCGGCCTACGCCACAATGTCTGCTACCCATTTCACCGGCAGCTGTGACTACACACAGGGACCTGTCCACCCCAGTGAAAATGAAACCCACCCTTAATACTGTCCACACCCCACGCCCCCCAAAAAATATCTGTCCTGTTACTAAGATAAATTTCTACATCTTTTGGTAAATAACAGAAAGTAATTTTTCCATCCACGTAGATCATGCTTCCCAGAAACAGCCTTGAGTAACAAATGGGTATTTCCTGCTTCAGCACTCTGAGGGTGAATTCTGCTGAAAACTGCTTGTCCTGTAACGGCGTGTGAGGCAGGGGTGGGCAGGGGGGGTGGCCTCTGTGGGGCGAGGGCTAAAGCGTCATGGTGAGACATACACCAGGCGCAAAGCGGCCCATCAGTCTGCCCCTCCCTGCATCTTCTGACAGGGCAGAGTTCCACTGGTGACCCAACTCTGCCATCAACGACTAGTAACCCCACAGAGACGCTGTCAACTCGAAAGTCGTGGCTGCAGACGTGTCCGTGCTGTGCATTTTTTATATTTATTTGGACAGCAGGGCACTGCCTGCCCATGTTTATCCTGTAAATAAACACACCATTTCCCCCCATGCTGAAGTCATTACTTTAATCTCACTATGGGTGCCTGTTCGTGACTCTATCTTAAAGTGACCCTCTATATTAAGGAGATTTCGACTCTCTTCCCCTCCAGTGACTGGATTACTTTAATGGGCCTGTGCAGCTTATAAGAGAAAATAAGATTTTGCCAAAAGAAGTTCTTGAATTATTGAAGAGCAATCGGCTACCTGATTCTGTAGTCAGGACGGCGGATGCATGGAAGGGAACCTCCTATATATATCAAAATAGCAAAACATAGCGTTGATGCAAAGACTCCATTCAATTCTATTAATGTCACTGTTTAATTATCTTGGTTGGAAAGGTCACATTATTGTGTCCGTTTGGAAACATGATAAATCTCATTCCACTGACTGCCACACATTGTTTTCTACTTTCGCTTGCTAACGTTTCGCTCATTAAGCCTTCAGCACTGCGCACAAAATCCCACTAGATTTTAACCACATGGCTGTGGGTGAAGTCACATTATTAGTGTGATGCTTTATTTCCCAGTTAATGTAATTTTGAACTGTGAAATTTATGCTGAAAAAATTTACACTGACTGCTTTATTTACTCTGGATTCATGCTAATTGGTATCGGCTCTGGAGCGAATGCATGAATGTAGTTTCTATGCTAATGTTTTTATACAAAGCAGCCTACAATTCTTATGCATATGATTATAGTGATTTAGATTAAGGGAGTAGCCACATAAAAGTTATAAACCTCATCAAAAGCGTCACATAGCAAAGCCACCATTTTCACCATCAGACTATCTGCTTCTTCAAGACGTGAATGTATCTTATTTCATAATCTTGCTCACCTGAGGACAATGTGAGGTGGAGAGCCAATTTCCACACTTTGGGCTCTTTGGCGAAACCTGTTCTACTAAAACAGGAGCCGGGATTCCCACAAACAGACAGTCGCAGTAGTTTTCAGTGTTGCTTGGACAATAAATGCCATGTGAATCAATAGTAAATGAATCAATAAATGAGGTGCAGAGAAAATGAATCCCAGCCAAACAAGGCCTTTGAGACTGACACTGCCTGACAACAACACAAAACACAGAATGGTGGTGCTTCAGACACAGTGCCTTCAGATTTATGATCCTGATATGGAGGGCGGCTGATCTCCCTGGTGGGACAGAGTCAGGCTACAATGCAATTCTTTCTCTTGACCTGTACTTTATTACTTACCATATAAAAATGTTCTCTTAAGCCCAGAACACACCCCGATCCCAGTGCCTGATCCCACACTCTGCTGCAGCCCTTCCCAAAACCTGATGCCTGCCTTGTCAAAAGTCACACTGCACTGAAGCTAGAACAGTGTGGTCTGTTTCCTCCTCACCATTTAGTGAAACCGATCCCCACTGCCGTACCCCAATGAAGACACCATTCCAGGGAAACGTCATTTTTTTTTTTAGGTGTTTACTGATGTCTCTTCTGCATATCTAATATTCACTATTTATTTAATGACATGGAGTGAACAGGACCAGGCTAGAATTAGGACTCACTCCACACCTTGCACTGAAATTATTTAACTAAATTATAATAACAGATGGTAAGCACTCCGGGGCTAAACAGGCTAGCTGACAAGTATCCAGAACAACCCACTTTAAAACATTCGTTCGAATGTGCAAGCATGAAGCATTAAGACCTGTTAGCATTTGGAGAAAACACGAAAGACGCTAACCCTATTCCTCTACTACACAAGTCAACGACTGACTGAGGACATTAAAGAGCAGCCAACACCGCTAACAGCATTTAGCCCTGTGAGCTGCTAGCTCTCAACAGAAGGGGAACAGTGTGGTTCGTGTGGGTGTGCACTAAAGTATGTGGGTAAGTCACTGCTCTGTTCGTTTCTGGGTGTGCTACTCACCAGAGCACGTTGACTCCCTTTTCACTCCCAGTCACAATAATAGAGCATTCTGGCACTCCCACTGACTTCATCTGCAATTTTTTTTTTTTGGTCGTTTCACAACAGATGATTTACAGGACAGCACTGCTGGTGAGGGCGGATTAGCGATTGAGTTACTTTATCTTACGGTTTTGTCTTGGTCCTATCTTGACGATGAGCGGGCCATGTCACAACATGCTTCCTTAGAAGGTCATGAATACGCCAACATGTCTCCAACTCAAGGTCGTCCCAGAACACGGCAGTGATGATGGAAAACGACGCTTTAGAATTCATCAATCAGGGCAGTTCCCATTGTGTACATTACTACTTGTAGTCAGGTCAAATCAGGCAGTGGCCTGTAATTTTGCCCACCTAAATTCTCCAATCATTCCTTCACCAACCACATGGCTCACATCCAACAACATGGCACAGACAGGCACTAGCTCAATCTCCTAGGCTAGTCATTCAGGTGACAAGCCCATTCATTCTCGTGACTTTATTACTGATCATAGAAAAATGTTTTTTTTTTCTTTCAGGCCCAGAACACACCCAGATCCCAATTCTTGATCACACACCCTGTCGTAGCCCTTCCCAAAACCTGATGCCTGTCTTGTTATTCGCTGAAGTTTACACGGCTGACGTGCAGGCCGCCCTTGCCCTCGGTTGCAAGGCGCTGAGGCCACATTAATCAGGCCGCAGCCAAACAGTTAAAAACAGCCTGCGTTCGGGACACAAGAGACATGGCGCGGAAGTGGACGCAGTCAGGTAAATGAAACAGGAAAGCGCACAGCAGTTTGCACGAGTTTACAGTAATTAAAGCCGACATTCGTGACCTTTCTCTCAGTCTGGGGAATTCTATTTCAAGATAACCTTTATTGCCACTGTGGTTACAAGGACGGCGGTCTGGTAGAGTTCGAGCAGGACTTTCGGTTAGTTAGTGCACTCAGTGCCTCTCGGCAGAGAGAGCAATCAGCCAGAATGGAAAGTGTCTATATTCTGTCTTGTTGATCTGTTTATTCCTATGCAGCCCTGTGTACTGTAAACGGCTCCACATTACACTCCCCGCAAACATTTATATCAAGGCGGCAGTTTTATCTCTCTTTTAGTCTCCCTCTCTCTCACTTTTCTCCTCCTTTCTATCAGGAGTCACTATCAGCTGCACTGTGACTCCAGAGTGGCTCCTCACACCTTTATCTATGGTGCTGACCTTCTTAATTCAGAAGGTGGACTCAGCGGGGTCAGGAAGAGCAGGAGGGAGGCGAGCGGGGGAGGCAGTCTGCTCAGAGGGGTGGGGGGTGGAGGACGGAGGCGGGGAGGCCTGCACATGGTTTGCAAAGACGAGATAAATAAAGATACTCATAAAGCCCTCTAGGGAGGACAAGAATCTCTCACTGCGTGCGATGAGCACCTGGATTAAAGCTCTGTTTTAGCTGAACCGTCACAGGCAGAAAGGGACGGCATATATACCAATACATTTATTTTTGATGGACTGCAGAATAAACCATTGCACTAATACTGCAAGACGACAAGATTACCACACGGCAGAAATTCAGCTTTTGTTAACGCTCCAGTCACTTCCCCCCACAATAAACAATAGATTACGCATCTGGACCATAAAAACCAGAAGTAGAACCTTCCAGAAGCCCCAGCATTCTAAGAATAGGCAACAATGGCGACCGTGGTAACAATGGTGCATAAACTGCAGGCTAGGGATCACAGTGACTGACGGCCAGCGTTATCCAAACAGAGCCTTGTTATCAGGGACTTCGTCTGTTTCCTCTCCACAGCTGCTCTCATTTAAGTGCTACAGGGATACCACGGCCCTGCTCAAACACAATCACGATTATCTGTTCCCTCCTCCCCAACCCCCCAACACTAGCAAAACCTGAAATAATTGTGTCTGATAATGTCGTTGTCTCACGTTTTTACTAACTTGCTGCAAGGCTGTTTCATGACAATAATGACAGTAACACGTCAACCTCCGGAAAATTAAAAAATGTTTTGCAAAATCCTTCTTCCTGTAGACTTCTCGTGAAGCGGGGGAGGGGGGGCATGACCCATCTTGGCAAGGAAGGCTTAGGTTACTCCGTTCATATTAACTTGTTCCACCTGTCCCTCATTCTCAGCGACATCTATATGTTGCTCTGCTTGTTTGCTTTCCCACCAATACCAGATTGTTGCTGGGCCCCAGATCTGATTCCCAGTTCAGTTCATTCTGTGCTATTACCTCCATTTTCTCCTTCATTTAATTTTTGCTGGCCCAACCTCCGCATGTACCCATCCACCCCTGAAAAGAGAAGGAAGTCCTGTTAAATAAGCCTATTTTTGCTGTCAGGTGATTCTGTGCACAGTCCCAGATGAATGAGTCCTCACATCTTAGGATTATATACAAGGGGAAAGCACAGCTTTGACAGTGAAGCATTTTGCCCTGAGACAAGCAATTACCAAAAAAAATCTAATTAGAAATCATGTATGACTTAAACAAAATTAAAATACCTGATGAGATAAAGAACTTAATTAAGACTGAATCTCAGCTACAGAGACACTGGTTACGCTGAGCCTCTTGCTGTGACCAAATCTACAGCAACCAGTATAAAATTTCAGGCTCAATTTGTCCATTAATGCAAAAATGTCACCCTATATACTTGTATCAATTGCCTGAAGTGCTGGACTCCATGCTGCTCCATGTCAAGCCAGCGCTTTAAGACTTACCACAGTAATCATACACATTCATATCCCACAGTGCAGCTCTACCTGAACATAAATGCTGGAAGAGTCAAAGGAGTCAAAGACTTTGGATCTGAGTCATGGCAATCTCAGACACCCTGTGCTGCCCTGAGAGGCAATGGGCCCAGTTAGGAACTGTGCTGCTCTGAGACTGAATGAACACATCTAGAACTTAGAATTTAGTGATTGTCGACACACCACAGCACGACGACAAAACGTGTTTTCTGCAATTAACCCATGTGTGACATCGTGACCTAGCAGGGGGCAGCTAATTCAGCGCCTGGGGAGCGGGGCTTGGGGGCGGTACCTTGCTCAGGGTACCTCAGTGGTGCCTTGCTGGTCGGGGATTCGAACCTGCAACCTTTCACTTACAAGTGCGCTTCCCTAACCATGAACCCACCACTGCCACAGCATCTAGGTACCGTACTGATCGGAGGGACCAGGCCAAGCAAAAGCATCCACTCAGCACATCATCGTGTGTCTGCCAGAGTGGGATCCTGGGCCCGCAGTGAATGGCGTTAGCTGAGCTGTCTGTTATACAGGGGGGTCACACAGGTAAGATGGGTGCTAGGTGACTCCTGGGTGTCTCCACAGGCCATGTGAGCCCTGAAGGTCATCGCATGCTGAGAGTGATTTATCAGCGTCCAAAGGCAGGACAGCTTACACTGGAGACTCACACACGTGCATACGTGTGTGCGCGCACACACACACACACACACACACAGGCACCTGTTATAGTTAATGAACAGCAAAGCTGAGAGATACCTGTGCTGGGTCTGCTCTTTAAGATCTTTAAATACCTGTGTAGAGAAATTTTAAAAATTAAGATTCTCCTTCAAAGATGCAGACAGTAGGGCCTTTTATATATATCTGTGTAATTAAAGTCTGAGGAGGATCTGTGATTACTGCCGCCCCCCCCCACCACACAATTCAGAAAGAGAAGTAACAGGCAGAGGGATACAAAGTGGACTTTCTTCCCAAAAGCAGCCAAATCATCAGCGCTTCTTTCTATAACTTGTGCTTTGAATTCTGCCTTTTTTTTAATTCTACTGACCAACTTCCGTTTCGTTTTCTGACACACGCCTGCTTGCCCTGTTTGTGTACGTGAAGAAGTGTCACCTGCCTCCTACCCATCCTCACACTGGGGTTGATGAGCAGCTGCCAAATGAAGTGAGCAGCTCCCTGCCCGTGTGGGCCCCCCTTCCCTAACGCCAGGCTAGCCTCCACACCAGGGCCCTTCATACACCACTGCTGTAGCTCATGTGCTGCCTGGTCAGAGAGCCAGTGGCTGTGGGGCCTTCCGACCATCACAGGCAGCCTTTGCGCAGGGGCCCAGGTCCACCTGCTAACAAGGGCTTGTGCTGTATGGCGCTAAATCAGGGCCAATAGTTTTGGTAATCTGAAAAAAAAGAATTGAAAGTTTTGATGTCGTACTCTTTCAGTACCAATTTGGCGTAGGGGCGCGGTGTGAACTGAGAGGGGCGTGGAATAATGAGTGACATCATACAGTAACAAAGTAGGCTGAGGATCTCCACCATTGCCTTCGGTATCAAAGCCACAACCATATATTGCATCTTTCGTTCATTAACACGTAGAAAACGTAGTAGTGACAGGAAATACTGTTGGCAAGGGCTCTTGGAATCGGCACGTTTAACTGATTTAGTCCCAAAGTCCTGAACTGTCGAAACTTGACAAAAAAAACTCAACAAGTCATGAATATGTATAACAACAAAATATACTTCCTATATTTTAAACTAGATACATCCATGTTTCTAGGCTGTATGTGAACACTGATCCAAGTCATTTAAAACAATAAATACTGGGGGGGGGCATCCCCTGGCCATCTCAGGCTTAACCAATGTCAGCTATTTCTTGTTTTATGTTTAATTCCAGTCTGCGTTTTCTCAATTAAATCGGATCCATGGAGGTGCTGTGACATCATCAGGGCGGGGCCCGGCTCGCGACCTCAGGGCTTGGCTGTGGCGGGAGGGTGTGACTGGAAGCCAGGTTAGTGGCTGGCTCCTGCGCTGCAGCACATTCTGCGCGTCGCTGCGGCTGCATGGCTGTTCACCATGCTCTCCGGCGCGTAACAAATATGCAATCTGAGACACCAGGCACCCTCTTCCCGAACCTAATCGCTGCCACTGCTGTCGAGTGGCCCCGTCACTGCGGCCGAGCGAGACACCGCTGCGCTTGCCCACTAGGCTGCTTTCGAGAAGGATCTTTTCCTGGAGTTTAGCCGATGGGTCGCAGCCCACTCCAGACACCTAGTGCTAGCAGGACCAGGGTGCTACAAGATGGAGAGGACATTATAGCTGCCACCCAGTAGGGCAGTAATGGACCCATCATTCCACATGACCTGCCTTACTTCTGTAAAAGTCACCACCAAGTCGTGTGTGTTTTTCCAAGTTCCAGGAGCACAACTAGTGTGTGCCAACAATGTGTCATCCTGGAGTACATGTGTAAGGTGTGAGCCTGTTCGGAGAATTCCACAAGTATTGTCCGTAAGATGATTTGCTAGCTCACAGGATTCTCATGCAGTCGGCATTTACAGAGCAGCTACAGTGACTGATGTTGAAAAAGCCTCATCTGAGGTGCCAGAACTGTGAAAAAGGCGGAACATAGATATGTCATATCCTCACGTGCTACAAAGAGGCTGCAAAACCCTTCCCATCAGCTAGTGCGTAAACATCCTTCTCAATGGAACGAAGGAAGTCCAGCACCTAACACTGGACAATTAGCAGTAACAGATGAAATGGGCTTCATCGTCGTCATTTCCAGGAGACTCCGTGAGATTATTCACAGCAGATTTTACTCACAGGAAAACCGGGCATCTGGTGAGGTCATCACTTGTACAGTAATAATCCTTTTTGTATTACTCTGCTAAGAAAAACATTTCTACCATTTCTCTGGTTGCCAGACTGAACTGTAAAAATTATTTTCTTCATTTAAAATTAAACGAAGTTTCATATAAAATAAACTTCAGACAACTGTGACTCAAACTATAAGGCAGAATTCCATTCTGCAGTAGGATGACTAAAACACTTCCAAGTAATTTTGCAGAAAATGAGTAGTTTTCGACAGCCGAGAGGAAGATTACAGCAATTGACGTTTAGAAAAGGAGCATGATGATACAGCCAGTTCAGTCTTTCCCATATCATTAAACAAACACACCTGTAATCGAAGCAGCCAGGCAACATTATAAAAAAAAATAACTGAGTTAGATGAAAATCTTTTGAAGTAAATGAAAATAACCTGTCATGCCGCCTATGGCTGACACAGCCCCCCCCCAACCCTACCCTACCCTATCCTGTGTCGCCGCAGTCCGGAACAAACAGCAGTTCTGCGGATCTGTACGCGTGCATTGTTTTGGGAGGGATGCATCAGCGTATCGCTGACAGCAAGCCAAACTCCATATGACGGCTAAGAAGGCCCTGCTGTGATTCAGATGACATCACTGCTCATCTAAAAGTTGCAGATCTAAAATTAGAGGCTCTTGCTGCAGCTGGGTCATGGCATCTCTCAGGATAGGCAAACCCATCAGGACCACTCAATGAACCCACCCCCCTGTGCGTTCCCCCGGCCCACCCCAGCGCCCCCAGTATGTGGGGCCTGGCTGAGGGGGCCCATTGCTGTGGCACTTGTGATAACGTGCATTCCACAGCCGCATTCCAGGCTCGTAGGCAGGGGCCCTCGGTTCCCTCAATCGGTGAGGAATGCTTTAAAGACAAACCCCCCACCACCAACCTCTAGACGGAAATGAAAAACACAAAGGCTTTCCGAGCATCTCGCCGTCCCTGGGGGCTGTGCACCTGCACCATATTAAAAGATGAAAAGAACAACAATTCGGAGTGATCAGCGGCCTTCGGAAGCCCACGGCCAAGGAGGACTCCCTGGAAGCATGGCGGTCACACGCCATCGGCAGGGCTATGGTGCCAGGCCAAACAGCTGCCATCGTGCCATCTTCTGGCCATGTGGGACTCGGGACAAGTCAGAGGCTGTGATCAATGCAGCTGTTAATTTACCAAGGGCTTAGCAGGTTGACGGCAGATTAATTAACTGCATTAATTAGAAGGCCTTTCTCCTGAGATCTGGGAAACGGTTCAGCCTCCAGTCCAAATGATTTTTACACCGGTCAGATGTGACTGGCTTGCGGGCCCAAGGTTCGAAATAAAACAGTCAGGGCCCCATCGGAGCAGCTCGCTCCCGTCCGACTCCTGTCTCCTATTAGACACTCCTTTAACCACCACTCGCCCTCGCCCTGCTGCTCCCCCGATGGAAACACCCTCGCATGTTGTCCTTCATTCCTGAGGCATGAGAAACCACAATCCAATCCCACTAGGTTCCAGAAGTTCAACTTCAACAACACTCACATTAAATGGGGGGGGGGCGTCTTTTCATTTTATTTTAATGCTATGGCCAGCGGTGAGGGATCAGCTCCTCTCACCAGGCACAGGGGGAAAGTGAAGGTAGCAGATGGAGAGAGTGTGTGAAGGAGGAGAAGAGAACATGAGAGTGGGGAAAATGAGGCGGGGGCTGACATAGAACGAGGGGGAGAAACAAATCAGGCCGGGGGTGATTTACCGCACTGCGCAAAAGCCAGCCAGTGCCATAAATCTCCACCACTTCTCAATTCTTCTGGAAATCAATTCAGTTAATTCCTGCTGGGTTTATTTATGGGTCGGCATTAAAGGGGGGCAGCCATCGACTTCAGTGACTGCCGACCACAGCGAGGAACTGCAGGTCACTACTACTCCCATCATCTGGGGGAAGTCCCCTGGCAGGGTTCCTTCAGATGCTCGGGGGGGGGGGGGGGGGGGGGGGGGGGGGGGGGGGGGGGGGGGGGGGGGGGGGGGGGGGGGGGGGGGGGGG
>JAODJX010000007.1:9010780-9028080 GCA_026776945.1 Isichthys henryi | reverse complement strand
CCTGCCCCAAAGGTGATTCTTTTCAGGTGAACAGGTGATGCCTGGAAGATGGTAAACAGAAGGGGATGAGTTACGACCTTCACATCTTTCCAACAGCTAACACCAAGTGTATGGCCATCTACTATAAACATTAGAGCGACTGTCACCAGTTACACCAAATGACATAAATGAATGTCAACAACAAACATACAGGTAATGAACTGTGAAGGTCCTATATGGACTACAAAAGTACAATAGATGAAGAACCCAAAATCTACTTTCAAATTTAACACATGACTTTTTACCTACACCTTAGAACTCTAAAACATGCCATACTCATTGCCATGTTTTTACCAATAGTCCGCTTTTGTTTGAAATATGAGCAGTTTCTTTGCAAGTATACTATATTAATAAGCATAATGTGTGTCAACATTTCATAAAGGAAAGAAAACAAAAGCAAAAAAAATTTAATAACCTAAAGCTACTAGATGGCTTTGAGACATGAGTTTGGAATGCTGAGGTGTGTGGAGCGCATCCAGGTGGATTATGGGTAATCCTGCCAGGTTGACCACCCTACCGTCATGTTTTGAAACATACGGAATCCCAGGAACAATCAGAGTGTAGTGGAGTGGAGTGGAGGGGAGGGGCAGAGCCAGGCTGCTGAAACACACGTGGGATGCAGATGTGACCAGCGCCTCTCTGGTGCACCACCCCACCCCAGCCCGACCCGACACCTGCTTGGCCCCCAGCACAAACCCAGGCCATGCTACATCAGAAGGCCCTCCCAGGCACAGCACAGGGGACCTCTGCTATATTAAAAGAAAACAAGACCACTGAGCCAGTTGGAGTGCACCGCTAATCCCTTGGCCATGAGCAAATTCTTCTTGGAAAACTTTGTTGGAGCCCCAAGAGAAAAAAGGTTAGTAAAAAATGCCCCTATTTTATGGTCGCTTTAATCTCCTGATAAATGATGTAAAGCATAACCTTTTGCTAGTTTGTCCCTCAACCCTTCTCCTGCCCCCATTTTTTTTCCTCCAACCCCTGGCCGTGTAGAGACTTTAAAGAGAGAGAGAAAAAAGGGTTTTAGGCAAGTTTCGAAACGCAGGGGTACGAGATGGAGAAGACAGCGGGAGGCGGAAGATGAGACGAGATGAAGTCGGGGGTACCCTGGCTGACAGGCCGGAGCAGCAGGGCGCAAGAGCCTCATCTCGCCGACGATCGGCGCGGCTGACGGCCGGAGGATTTCAAACGGCGTTGTAAAAGAAATCAGTGATGGTCTCATTTCTTATATCCCAGTGGGGCAATTCTTTAAGGCTTCCTAGAAAACTCCCGAACGAAACCCTGCGCGAGAGCCTTCGCTACTTATTTACATCTGAAAAGACGGCCAAGTCCTATGCAATTAATTAGACTCGCCGGCACGGAGACATATTTCGTCTGCTAAAAAGCATTTCTCCACGTTCCTTCGGTTAAGCATCAGTGAAATCAAGCGATAAATGAACTGCAACAACATGAACTGCAACGATGCACGCAATGATTTCCTAACAGCCCCGGCTTTCACACTGCACGGTCTATTTCTATTTCCTTATAATTATATTAATTCATCATCTGTAATTGACGTATCATTAGGGGGGCAAATTAAAACGTACGGTATCAGTCGCTGTCAGATTCAATACATCAAACACAGCGTGACTGTTGAATACTAAACAAGTAGTGGATAACCAAAAATAGAGCACAAAAAACATAAAAGATACGTATAATTACAACGTGGGAGCTGCCGTTCTAGCGAAACTAATTAGGGAAAGCGCCGAAACGATGGCAACAAAGGCCGGGCACCTGACACACGAGGAGATTGCATACTTTCTTAATTTCCTCCCCAGGGACGGCGGCGCTCCTCGCCGTGTCCCGTCTCCACTCTTCGTCACTCCCTCATCTTCCCCTCGATCTGACGGCACCGTGAACTCCAACCTATCAGCAGATCTTTAAGCCGAAGGATTGCTTTACTTAACATTTCTACACTTAAGGATTCGGGTTTCAGAACTATTAACCTTTTCCTCCTTTTCCCAGAAGTACAACCAGACTGTTCTGGTAGGCTATAATGAAAATAATCAATCAATAATCATCAATTACTGCAATATAAGATTGAGTGTATCCTGACATCCGCACTATTCAATTATTGGGTAAAATCAAGCAATTCGGGTGTCAGGAGGTGCGAGGGACGATAGAGAAAATTGTCAAAGCCACTTATGACTCCGTTTCTCTTTCATGCCCCTTTTCCTTCGATGAAATTAGATTGATTTTAATGTACATTGAACGACGTAAAGTTTCACGGGAATCCTAGTTTGCTCTGGACCGATGCCCATCCTCACCTCTTAATCAGGGTGAAGGATGTCTTCCTTGGCATAAAGTTTTCTTCTTTGTCTTTGAATCGGAGCGAGCAAGCAGTCACGCGCGGGTTGCAGCCATGCACCGCTTCCATGCACTTTCAGATTTACGTGCGGTAAAATTCTGCCCTCTGCAGGATCTCGGCTATAAATGACGGTGTGCATTCCAGCTCAGAGTGCGGGACGGCGCGGTTTTTCGGCCGCTTCCGAAGGAACAAATGGCGACAGTCCTTAAATGCTCCAAGTAAAACACGGGCGCATGAATAAACGAAACCACATATACCGATGTTAAAGATTTAATGATTCTTTATTCTCCATGTTATTTTTTCCTCGAACAATCGCTTCTATAAGATTGTATAATTTTTCCACCAGGTCACTAACCCATTACATGGGCGTCGTTAAGTCCGATCACTCGAGTATTTTACCCCCGATGCCAGCTCCAGGTAAACTTGACTTAGCCCCTGAAAATTATCAGTAGCTAGAAATGCATATGACCCTATGTAATATCTACCTAAAACCCATCTACTAGAAGTGCAGGTGTTGACAGTTTGTTTTTGAAATAAATCGCCAAAAACGCGAAAAATATTAACATCACGTAATGTGGGAGATTTAACACTGTGACTGAAAAAAACTACTGGCCATTGAGTTGGTGTAAAAACAATTACTTTTGAACCCTAGGATCAGCCTTTTGCAGTTCTGCAGTTTTTCACAGTTTAATATGTAATTAACCCTAATCATGTACATTTTTTAATATTTCATTTTTGTATTAACATTATTTTGTCTTTTTTGGAGCAAAGAATATGTACAAGCAGTATATAAATAAGCAAAACCTACGTATATAACACTTCAGTAATGATACATTTAACATACACATGCGATTATTTCTACACTCATAGAGGTACCTGAAATGTGTATTTTTGCTCTTTGACCCCATTTGGCCTACAGGTCATGCACACCCCCCCACCTCAAGTTTAATTACTGGTTTATCAGCCTGTTTGCAGATGCAGCAAAGTTGTCTGTGTGTGTGTGTGTGTGGGGGGGGGGTAATTAAGATGGACCTGTCCATGTAGAGGACATCACCGACAGGGAAGAATAAACCTGTTTGCTGTGTGTTGCTGAAAGCCATTGGCCCTATGTGATGGGGGGAGGTTTCGCAGTGAAACACATAAAGAACAGCCCACTGAGCAGGTCCTGGGGGGTTGTCATCTGTTCAGCAAGGAAGCCACGTAGAGGGAAGCGGCTCCTGTAAGGCTCCAGCTGGCTTGGGGGAGAGACTTCGTCGACATGGTCAACCTTCCCCTGTGGGTCATCGGATAGATCACAGCGCCTTCTTCCGACAGGCTGGGGATATAACCGGCGTGCTATTGCGTGATGCCACCCAACATCGCCAGCACACGCCACACACATACTCTGGCAGTATTTGAGCCGAGCTGAAACTCAGGCGTGTGACCTTCTCAGAATGGCAGGGAAACCCCAGGATGCAAGAAGACGGCGACACATCAACACCCCGTGTCAGAAACTGACATGGAACCGTTGATCCTAATGGAAACTCAGCAGATACGGCGCCTGCAGATGAATTAATTCTGAGTGCACCGAGATTCCCCAGGCAGGAGGTCCATCTCCCTCCTCCGTACCTTCATCTCCCGCGTATCTCACCCTGTACAGGTCCCTCTGTAGCCTCCTCTCTCTCCAGGAGGATACAAATAAGCTGAGCAGAGCTGCAACAACGCCACCGGAGACCAGGTCGCCATACAGTTTCATGTTTCTTGTAGTCAGTTCATACAAAAGAACAAGTCAAAGGTGAAACACGAAACCCTCGGTGCTGCAGTAGATGAAACATTTTTAGCTGTTCTGCAAGGTTGACAAATCCATCACAGACATGATACGGGCAATAGGGGGGGCATGGAGTACCGATATCGACAAGGAAAGACAGAGCAATCACGTATGTCCAAGTGGAAAGAAATGATAAACTACACCTTCACAAGTTAGCGAAAGCCAGCGTGTCGGTGTGTATTAGACATACTACAGATGAATCCTTCGCTGTTTATTCCTAGGTAGGAACTCATTTCCCAGGCCCACCAGTTTTAAAGGTTACCATGAGTGCTGTTTATAGACCAAGACGTACAGCTTGATGTCATGATCTCTGACCTCACCAAAGCTGAGCAAGGGAGCACCTGCAGCCTTCCTGACACTTCAGCACCACCCGTCATGCACTGATGGAAACGCCACGCACAAACTGCTCTGAAGACCTCCAGCTACGCACACGCAGCTCGCCGTACACGTGGCCCCCGAGCGGAGACGCGGTGGGGGCACTGATGTCGTGTACCCTCTGGATCCGTGCGAGATGCCAGCACTGTGGTGCCGCAGGAGACCTTCCCAGCTGGCAGGGACTAGGAGAAACCCCCCCCCCAAGACACAGTCCAGGCATACCCTTTACCCCTGCCCTGAACACCCAAAGAGAGACTGATGTGTTGCCATGGAAATGGATGACCAGCAAGACTCCCTTCCAGCATCCGTGTGCTTAAGCACTCCTGCTCTGGTGTGGGCAGGGCTAATGTGCTGGACATATGCCCAGAGGTGCAGAGACCTAAATTATAAATAACAAAAATGAAAGCAAACAGAGGGAAAAATGCTGACAGGAAGTTACTGCGGTAACATACCTAGGCATTTTGCAATACCCATTTTAAGGGTTGTTTAATGTTCTTCTGAAATGACTGTTTCCTCTGCTTCTGGTCTGTTTTAGTGCTAAGGTCAAACGGCTGGGTGGAGTTTGTGAGCACCGCTGTCAGCTAACTGCGTGAGACGCCTTGAAGATACGGCCATTCATATAGGAACACACATCACACCCAACAGAGCATCTCCTGAAGCCGGGCCAATGTTGTGTGATGAGGCTAACTGAGTGTTCTAACCGCATTTAAGAGTTGGACATTTTACCTATTTACAAAACTGACTGATTTTGTTTTAAGGTCATCCAGCCAGAGAAGATCTGGGGGCCTGATGGTGCAATATGTAATGTTATTATACACCAAAAAAACACAGTGTTTTAACAAAAAACACGCATTTACAAATGCAGCCAAACATAACCACACTGAAAATGAAGACACACGCTGAAAGAAAAGTTGAATACATATACATACTCAAAAAACCATGTACAAACGCTCAAAACAATACGAATACACACATGCTTAAAAAGCATACATACGTAATGAGGTATAAATATGCCCACAAAAACAAATGCATTCACCACACATATCATATCCTAAAAACTCTGGCTGTTCAAGCAGATGCAATGAATCATATCTATCTATAGGTGCTGTGCTCTGGTTTCCAGCTCTGACCTTCCCTGTGCTCACACACCAATGCCCGGAAAAGATGGAACAAGCAACTGCCCAATGACCATGGAGCTCTCTGCGTCACATGCAGTTCTGGTTGGGGACAGGACCGTCGCAGCGTCACAGGTCAGTTAATCAACACCTCATCACACTTTCTCTAAGCCCTGTGGGACTGTCGGTGAACTCAGGGTCACCCCTGAAAAACAGGCCGAACGGAAATAAGACTGTGGGTGAATATACTCACACAAACACACACACGCACACGAACAAAAATACAAGTCTTTTGGCATATTTTTTTTTGATTGCAGTCACAGATTTAAAAAAAATTGAATTTCCTCTTGTGGAGACTGAAAAGATGGTCCCCACAACATCAAAATAAGAGGTTTTTTACCACATTGTGGGGATATTGGGTCACAAACACACCTGACACACCTGTGCGATCTCCTGTCAGTCTCCAACCATCTAACATCTTTCCATCATCAACATTAATGTAGCAAGACAACTGCAAAACTCTGTAGCTGCTAACACCTGGGTTGTGGGCCAGCTTCACTTGTGCTCCTCAATGTACATTATTACATTAATATTCATCTGCCTGCCACTACTGTGAGGAGGGTAAAATATATTTCATATGTCTGCATGCACAACCCTCCAATTTGAAATCCTGCAAAAAAAACTGATCAAATTCTGCCTATCAACGTCTGCCTGACAAATGTTCACTGCTATACCCATCAAGGAAGACAAGCAATTAAGCCATAGATGAGGATGATAATTAAATCAAGGAGGTTGGGTTCAAAACTACAACACAGAGATGAGCAGAGCAGTGTCTCAGTATGTGGGCTTCGGCACTGCGTCGCATTACACCAACTAACCAAAGTGGTGATGTAATGGGGGAGATATGAGGGAAGATGGTAAGGTTAATGGCGATGACCCCGCACGCTCAGCGTATGCAGCCACCTGCTGTTTCTCGGTCGGGGCTCCCCTGGTGTTCGATCTGCACTCAAGCACCATTCAGTTCATCCCTGTTGAGGTCAACTATTTAAAGCCCACAGGGAAATGCATTGAACAGCCAGCGGTACAAACATGACTGTCACATGATTGTGGAAGGGGTATTATCCCACCTCCGGAATTTGGGCTGATGTTACATTTAAATGTTGGCCCTCATCTGAAGCAGGTTAAGTCCTTTGCTTAAGGGTTCCACAGCTGGATACCTGCACAAAATTTACCATCAGCCACAACAATAATGGTCGTACTAGCAGTTATGTTGCACTGGAGACAGTGTCCATCCATTTTCCACGTAGGGTCACCGACACAGTGGAGCGCGTTCCAGTGAGATCACGGCACTGATTACAGTGCACCAGGAATAGCTTGCCAGTTCATCAGAAGACAAAGACTGAGAGACACACTGCAGACAATTTAGAGACACCTATTCAATTTAATAGCTTTTTATTAATCCTCTTGTATTGTCCATTTTGCTGCTGTAACAATGCAGATTTCCCAACTATGGAATTCATAGAGATCTTCCTATCTCATCTTATCTTATCCTTACCTTTATCTCACCTTTATCTCATCTAGTCTTATTTTGTCTCATCTTATCTTATCTTAATTCACTTAGACGGCATGTGATGGGACCATGTGCGGAACTCAAAGCGAAGAACACAGAGGACATGCGAATTCCAGACAAGGCCAAACTGCGCTCCTCTGAGCCAAGAGGCGCCACCCCCAGCTGGCTTCACAGGGTCATTTTTCCCAAAGAGCAGGAACGGTGAAGGTCGCATCCTTGGTCACGTAACTGGATGGTACCAATCCCTCTGCGGAGCTCCTCATTACCCCTGAGAGCAGTGCCTGACTTTGCAGTTAAATCTGTGTGTGTGAGCTAGACCCCTGACACTGTAAAGCACTCTGGCAAAGTGAACATAAATAGGAACTCTGAACTGGACTACTTTCCACCAAAGAACAGCTCAAACTGCGTCTCTCACCATTTGGTTGTTTTGCGCCTCGTGTGTAATGTACAGCTGGGATGGGCTGTCCTCCGCAAGTCAAAATCAGTGTGATTTGCACCACTGCCACTATGACCGGAAGAGCAGTAAGCCCTGCTCTGTTATATTCACTTTCAATTCACAAATCTCACCTACAGATTTTGAGAATTTATGTCATCGGATATGATTTTTCAGGTAGCAGTTGCTATGTAGAGTAAGCATGCTATAATATTATGTTTATAACTTAATTCAAGATGGTCTCAGTTGGATGCTGCTTCCAGCAAGGCCATCCTGATTACCTGCTGCTGGATTAGGACCCTCAAGGCCTCCTGTGGATCTATACAGTACATTGCCCCCTCCATCACATACAACACTACTGCCACACAAGAGTCAACCTCTTCCAGCACCTGGTCACAAGAGGGAGTAACGCCTGACTGAACCTAGTTTCTCAACCCAGACCTCAGGGACCCCCAGACGATCCATGTTTGTGTTCCCCCCCCAGCTCCATTTCAGATAGTCCAGATATTTGTAAAAACGTGGACTGTCTGTCGGTCCCCAAGGATCACTTTTAGAAACACCTCACTAGAGGTCAACACCACGGGGGGGGGGGGGACAGATCACAGATCGGAGTTTCTTACATGATGGTGTCCAGGAGCCTCACAAGGTCACCCTCCGCCACCCCCCCACCTGGAGGACGCCATTGGAGAAATCCCCCCTCCCCCCAGTATTGCTAGTATTGCTTTTCATAATCAATAGAATTTCCTCAGGCGTCCAACAGAAAACTGGCAGATGCTTTGCATTAGAAGACAAATGAGAGCCAGAGGTTTATCTTGAATAATTAATAATTAGGGACCAGCAGTCCCAGGTGAGCCGCCCCTCCCCCCAGCCAAAGCCAGCCTCCTCGACTCACTCCTATCTCCGGAAGTCCTTTTTTTGAATAACAGTAAGAATAGCTGAGACAACAACAAAAATCTTGCAATAAAAACAATACGGTTCATCCCATTCACAGCTTAACATTGTGATTCTGTTAGGAAAGCATGTTCAGTAACAACTATTTCTGCTGCCACCTGAAGCCATGTCGGGCTTTTTATTCTTTCCAGCATAAAAAGTGACACTGACTGGGTGTGTAGAGATGCAGAGTTAATGTCGTTTCATTCTGTCCCACACCTGTGACATTGTCGCCATCCTTCACTCGGTAACAAACAGAAGAAGGCAGGAAAAAGAAACAGCGAGGGGCAGCAAGTGAGCGGGAGAATGATGCAAGGGGAAATTGGGGCGAAGTGAAGGGACGAGGAGAGAGAGCAGGATGACAGAGAGGCAGGAAGGAGAAAAACTGCCTTCCAACAATGGCTTGAATCTTGTGACCCATAGAAATGTCCTCTGTGCGTATGCCCTCTGTGCTCCCAAGGTCCCTGTCCTCCAATGACCTCTCTCCTCTCACTTTCCTCGCTATGGAAATCTCCTCTCATACCATCCCTCCCTTGTTTTGAATATTTTTCTACTCTTGTGCACTCTTTCCCACTTTTCAATGCTGGTTGCTCTACATCCTCTTCTAATATGATATCTCCCTTTTCCACATAAGTCTCTCCTTCCTCTTCCCATAGGGTCTCTCCTCATTTCCACATGGGTCTCTCATCCTTTCCATGCAGGTCTCTCCTTCCACTTCCCATAGGATCTCTCTCCTTACTCTTCTCATAGGGTCTCTCCCCCTTTCCCTGCAGGTTTCTCCTTCCTCTTCCCTTAGGATCTCTCACTGTTTTCCACACAGGTCTCTCCAGGTCTCTCACAGGTTAATTCCTCTTCCCACAAGGTCTCTCCTCCTTTCCATTCCGGGTTCTCCTTCCTCTTCCCTCAAGGTCTCTCCTCCTTTCCACGGCAGTCTCCCTCCTTGATCTTGTCATGTGTCCGTGTTGGTATCTCTCCTCTCATACTATCTGTTTTGTTGCAGGCCACTCCACTGTTACACTGTCTTTTCCCCATTCCATCAGGCTCTCTCCTTTTCATACCATTGATCTCCCTCACTGTTTGAGTCTCTCCACACCCTCGCCACCTCTCTGCAGGTCCCTCCCTTCTCTCCTCGCATCCTCTCTTCCTCCATCATTTCCTGCTGTGTCTGTCTCTCCCCTCCCTCTTCTCACACTCTTTCTTCCGTGGGTCGCTCTGCAGCACCTGTGTGTCACAGCGCCACTTTCCTCCCTCATGACAGTGAAACTTTATTAAACTTTCCAGCAAACTGGAGTGTCAGGCTGCCCCAGAGGGCGCCAGTGAGTGTAAGGCTTGCTGCAGAAATCCTCCTCCAACCTCTACAGGCTGTATGTGTTAATCCCCATCCCTGACTCGAGCCGTATGAAGCAACAACAAAAGATTGGAGTTATTTGTTCACACTGTACGTGTCCTGCATTCCAGCGCTGGCCTGGAGTGAGATCTTGAGTAAAGTCTTGTATGGTTTTCTAACTGTAAGCAAAGGCCAAGTACCAAAGACACAGTGGCAGACAATACTGAGAGGGTTCTGGAGAAAACCTCCATCTCAACCCATCCATTTTCTGTAAGCGCTTGTCCACGGCCTCCAAGGCAGGGAACAACCCAGGATGGGGGGGCCAACCCACTGCAGGCCTCCATCTCAACATCTAATCTAATGCAGTCTGTAAAGGAGCCACATGCTTTTCCTCCATCTATCCATCCATTGTCCATAAGCACCTCAGGAAGCAGTGAGTCTGGCCCAGAAAGTAGAGGGTAGAAGGTGAAGGATGCTGTGGGTGGGACACTGTTATTTTTTCGTATTACAATAATAATATAATACAACAAAGCAGTTTAATAATTGCCAGGTAATATGTTTAACATGTCACATCAATAGACAGGCAGTATAAATAAAGAGCAGGTGGATGCCTCTGGAGTCCAAAAATACACGGGGCCATTTATCCAGGCAACAGCACGGTGTTCTCACCCAAGGACAAGGTGGCATAAATAAGAAGCGGCTCCCCCAACACCTTGAGTGGCCTCCATGTTCTGACCTCAGCCACCTCACCTTCCAGGTGGCTTTTCCTGTTAACACTCTGGTGGCTGGAGACAAATGATGGCAATTGTAGTAAATGGAGCCGGGCTACGAAGGGTAAAGCTCTCCACCACTTTATTTTCAACAGCAGCAATTCAACATCCCACCATCCGGCCATCTTCTGTAACTGTTTATCCAGCACAGGGTGACCGTGAGCCTGGAGCAGATCCCAGGAAACAAAGTGCATGAGGCAGAGGGGCGCAACATGCAAACTCCACACATGTTGTTGAGAGACCACAGCACTGCCTGCTCAGCCCTGGGCACCTGACCCCCTTTGTGGTTAGAGACCAGATGTATTTCTCAATACCAATAACGCAAAGATGGTACTTGTGGCCTTGGCAAGTTCTTGTGGTCCTCTACCTTTCCTCCAAAGAATTAACTTGGGGTACATTGAATCACGGGATTGGTCTCGTTTGGTGAGGTTGCAACCGATGTATCCTTGATATTTGGGATGGGGCAAGAACAACATTTGAGGATTTTTATCGTCCTCTGTTCTTGAGTATTGGAACTGGTTTTCCACAATAGAAGATGCTGTAAAACGGCTACGCAAGAACACAAGTACAGTCGGGCATGTATATTGAGAATCAGCTCTGGCTCCGTTCGAGTCTTACTATGGCTACCTCTTGACAAAGGTGCTACAGTCTTGTCCAATCACCACACCCCATTTAGCATCTAGTGCACTTTCGGAGAACATCTCCCAAAGAGGCGTTAGCTCCTGCACCCATCAGCAGCCCCTGACCGCGAGGCCACACCTCTCCCCCAGTTCCAGCTGCAGGAATGGGCCTGAATCCCCAGTGTCCTTCGCTGTGAGAAGGAGCCATTCTCTTTCCCATTTTTCCTTAATCGCTTTTTGAAGGATGTATAGCTGCAGAAAACAATCCATCATATTAACCTAGCATCACGCGGTTTGTTCTTGTCACTTATTACTGGATTGCTGTGGAGACTCAGGCA
Organism: Isichthys henryi; assembly: GCA_026776945.1. Taxonomy (NCBI): domain Eukaryota; kingdom Metazoa; phylum Chordata; class Actinopteri; order Osteoglossiformes; family Mormyridae; genus Isichthys; species Isichthys henryi. The sequence continues at coordinate 9,016,409 of JAODJX010000007.1, read as the reverse complement.
AGCGGTGAGATGTTAGTGGCTTACGGCGTTTGTCTGGGTGGAAGGTTCAGGGTCATGTGATGCCACAGCACCAGAATGCTGGGTCTCTCTGGCACCATGGCACCCACAGGGACAGCAGCCCAGTCCACCTGTCCCTACGTTGCTGATGATTTATAACGAGGCAGCTGTTAATGGGGCCTGGATGAGGTCTTCTGGAGACTGGAGCAGTGTTGCCAGTCAGGCCATGGACCATCCATGCTCACCCAAGTCCAGGGCTGGTGACACTGGGGTCAATGAGCATGAGGAGGACTCCATCTCAGAGTTTAGATCCCTCGCTGCTTCCCACTCAGCTTGCAGATCCATCCCCAGGGTGAGTGTCATGACGCCCCACTCAGGACCTCCACCATGGATGTTTCGCCTACCTGCTACCTGACTCATCCTTAGCATGGGCTGCATTACCACATCATCTCCATGGAAAGAAATTCCCGAAGACTGGAGACCCTCCCCCTGGTACGTCTGCTGATGGAAGGTAACTGGTCCATACAGCGTGTCCCAGCACTCGGAGTAACCCACCAAGGAAAATGTGACTATTAAGCAAAGAGAACGGCTGCATGTTCTCCACCATTTTCCACCATTTTCCAGAGAATGAGTGCATCCTGACTTGATGGCCACGCAGGTTGTGTATTACAGGGTGTAAATTTACATAGTAGCATCAGGCATCTGTCATTATGAAGTGTAGTACACTTTACTGTAGTACTGATTAGTGAGCAGACAGCTCCTTTATGTGTGTTGATGCATTTTTAATTGTCCCCCCCCCCCCATGCTGTCCAGCCTCTGGTTAACTGCTTTGAAGAACAAAAGAGACCCAGGTGTGACATCCCCCCTTCAGGAGAGAGGACACCATGCTGGTACTGAGACAGGTTCATATCTGCGTGTTTTCTTTCTGAAGTTAGCACAGACACTATCTTAGATACAATGCGATCATATCCTCACACAGCTGAAACTCTGGGAAAGATAAAATATACCAGCTTATGATTTGTGGAAATTCACAAGGGTGACATGATGGGGGGAGGGAAAGTTACACTGGACAAAAGGGGAAGAGGAGGGAACAAAGAGACAATCCTAAAAAAAACAAACAAGTATAACACACAAAGACGAAATGCAAAGGATTTTCCTTAACAGGCACAGGGAAATCTGCCCTTACCATACTGTAAAACCAAGGTCATAAGGAAAAACAATATGTCCCGAGTTTATTCTAAGCAAAATGATATATGAGAAACGTCCAGCAGAGGACAACACAAAGTCTTGGGTATAAATGTCTATAGCCAAACACTGGAGCTCGTGTTGCAATAAAAAGAGTAAGATATCTTTAGAAATAACAGATAATGTACAATTTCCAGAACAGACAATACAAGAAACATTACGAACACTGATAAAAAATTCAAACACACCAAATTATATAGATCTGCTGTATATCTGCACATCAGTCTGTCCATTAAAGTAAAGTATGTGTAGTCTGGGTTATGTTGGGGGTGTGTTCAGCTCATTGGCGTAGAAGGACTGACAGATTAAAACTGATGTATATTACTGTAGTTCCTATAAACACTGAATGTATGTTTAAAATTTTTTTACCATGCAGTAAAATATATTTAACCACACAAAGGCACAGATTCCCTTTCATTCTCAGTACATATCTTGAGAACATCACATACAACAGCCGAAATACTTACTCCAAAAACAGCAGGAGAAACGACACATGAATTTATATTTAAAATCCTTTGTGTGATGGAGCAAAGGAAATGCGGAATGATACAGCTTGGTTTGAGGTTCCTCTCAGACGTAAGCGCGGGATGGGGGGGGGGGGTCAGGGACACGGTGCGTATTTTCAGAAACGCCTCCCTTAATGGGAGGTGGCAGGAGGGCAGGGACGCCACGCTTTCCTGTGCTCTTCGTCGGGTGATGATGTAGGGTGGTGTTTGGGCTGCACATACGCTGCTTGTTTCTGTTTATCATGTGGTATTCAAGGACTTGCTCGCACACACACACATTTTGTAGTGATCACCGGCCCCCGACCCACCCGCATAGATCAGAATTTACCCCCCCCCCGGAAAAGCATAGGGCCAACAAACATGCCTCCCTCACTCACATTGCAATCCAGCAGGTCAATGCTGTCCAGGCTCCTGCTCCGGTTAATGCGGCCCTTGATCCGGCGCAGCGACGGCTTTGCCTGGGTCACAATGACTGTGGGAGGGGGCGGGTCCGTGGAGATGGCGGGGTCGGGGTCCAGCCTGCAGGAGGCACATGGGAGCAGAGGAGCCAGTCAGCAGGGTGCCCAAGGGGCGTGTGCATGCCAAGGTAACACGTCAAATTGGAGGCTAAATAGGCATTCATATTTAACTGCTGTACTCCAGTTTCTCAAAATCTTGAACTGAATCTTAACTGTCTGTTGTTACACTCCTCCTGAACAGCTACACTTAAGAAACAGCACCTGTGTGGATGAGGTTGTCAAAACCTTCTCGGTCATATAAAGTGCATGAATCGGGACATAGAGGGTACCAGAACGGTCTGTGGGCAGCTCCAGACCAGACATTAAGTGCCTCAGATTCAGCCGGACACCCCAGGATTAGCGGGCATTTCCAGGGCACTCGTCAGCATGTCTGCTCTCGACCCACTCGGGATGCGATTCAGCCGAGTAGCGCAGCGTACTGGCTGCCTGTCTGATCTGCTCAAAGAGGCCTTCCTTTACCAAGGGCGCTGACATGACGGCTCCTGCAGCTGGCAAGCACCTCACAAAGACACCTTTTCAACCTTACTTTTCAGTCGAGAACAAACATTAGACGCGATGTTTTAAAAAAAGCAAAGAGCTGCTTATTTCAGGGGGCGGAGCCTGCGCTCGAACCTCTGCGGCATCCTCAGAGGGCCAGAGCCTTTTCAGGCCAAGTCGGACCTGCCCACAGCCTGTTTCATCTCATCTTTGATACACTGATCAGAGTGCGCGGGCCCAGATTGTTCCTGGAAAAGGGGCAAGGCTGAAATTCTAGCTGCGATGTACACTTTGAGCCCAAGAACAAGACCTGGATTACCGGAACCTGTGGGCTGTCATTTTACTCTGCCAAGAAAATGTACCAGTGATAAAAACTCACAAATTCAAAATTCATTTTTACTGGCCATACGCAGCAAACACAATGCAATGTTTACCCATGCACAGCAACAATAACAATATATAAATAAACAAACACACAATAAACATGCAATAATAGGGTTGCAATTAATCCAGTAACACTATGTGAAGCTCTTCATTGGTTCAATCAGAATTAACAACCAATCGATAGCCATCAACATCTGCTGGCGTCCACTGCACATCCACTGCAATCTGCACACAATCCCTGCAAATAAACTGCAATCAGCACACAATTCCAGCATTTCCACTGAAATTTGCATATAATATGTGCACAGGAACAGTGGATTTCCATTGCAATCACCACATAATTCCTGCCTTTTTTACTGAATATGATCCCAGTGTTTGCACTACAGTGTGAATTTGATCCTTGCATTTCCACTGCAATCTGCATATAATCCGTGTTCTCCTTCCTCAATCCACACAGGATCACTGCATAGTCATTAAGATGTGCAGATAAACCTTACCTGCCATATATGATGCCAGCATCTCCGCTGCCATTTGCACAGTATTCCTGCATTTGCCCTGCGATCTGCATCGCATCTTCAAAATTTCCATTGAAACGACACATGAATTTATATTTAAAATCCTTTGTGTGATGGAGCAAAGGAAATGCGGAATGATACAGCTTGGTATGAGGTTCCTCTCAGACGTAAGCGCGGGATGATTTTAATTTCCATTGAAATTTTGAAGACATGCCCTCTAGGCAGTATCTTTTCTAAATGCTTCGCTGCAAAATTCAACCTGTGCCGACAGCAATTGCAGAAAATGGCAAATAGCAGAGACAACATGGATTACCATTGTAAAAGTCCTAAAAGCTGTAAGAGTCAGCGCGGTCCTCTAGGTGAGGATGATGAATATTGCATGAAGAGTAGCTCACAGTCATAGATAGTCATGAAGAGTCATGAAGAGCAGAACACAGATATCAATGCTGAGCCTCACAGAGATTTAGCACTCAGAGACAGAGACACTGTTCACAGGCTACCAGAGAAGGGCTTCACTTTTTATTGGGACAATGTAGCTACCATGTTAAGCTCTACGGGTAACAGAGTAATTCAGGACATGGGCGTGTAACCAGAAGGTTGTTGGATCAAGTCTCCTATTTGTAGGATCACACATGCACATTTCACCAAGCTTAAATTCCAGGTGGCCTGAGACAAGGCCTAGCCTGGTACAACAGTCACACACTGGCCTAAGCCTCAAAGGGGGGTTCGTGACCCCACACACACAGACACACTTACACACAGATAACAAGGGAGGCCAGCACTCTAACTTTTATGGCTCAAAGTTTTAACGACCTACAGAGAGCAGAGTGGACCTCAAGGACAGGGATCCCTCGACTTGGCATGCAACCCCCTCCCCAGACATCCTGCCTTACCTATCACTCACCCAATAGACCAACACCCCAAAGGAAGTTTCTTTTAAGTTTGGCTTTTGTATATCTGTATATTTACTTACTCATTACTACTAGTCTCAATATACAGATATGTACAGGTTATGTTTGTATGTGTCTTAACTTTCAGAGATTCTTTTTCTTTGTTTGACAACCCCCCCCCTTTCTCTTCCACATTCCTTAGTGGCCTTATCTGATCTTTGTATTCTACCATACCTATCTAAGGGAAGATGTGTGGTTGAAATGGGAATGTGTCATATAATGTCTGTATACAGTGTAATATCTGTTGTGGTGCAACCTAGACCACCCGTACCATATACCGGTGTGAGTAATAGAACATAACATAATTACATAATATAAGTAATCAATAATTAATCACTACAGATAAGTATTCAGAGTGAACCGCTAGGCTGGTATGGCATGTTTGGTATCAAACCGATGGAAAATCACTCCAGCTTCCAAATCCGGTCAGTGGTTACCACGAAAGTGAACATATCAAAAGTTACACCAGCCTAACGAAGATCATCAATCCAGGGGAAATCAGTCTGATCATAAATCTCAAAAGGACTGATACAGACCCCCTTCCGAAAGCCCGGCAAATGCATGGTCAGTCATTGGTCCAGGAGTCGAATTCCTGGTCACTCCTATTTACAAACTTTACGCTATAAAACCTGGCACCTCAGAACAAAGCCAGGAGAGAGGAGGAACGAAAGACCATCAGCCCAAGAGAAGAGAAGCCCACAAGCAGCGCTCTTGAAATCTGTCAGTGAAGACCCAGCTGAACAAAGAACTGCAACTCAGCCCAGACTTCACCAGGAGAAAAGAATCAGAGGGCTCCACTCCAACAACTGCTGCAAACACCTCGCCTCCCTGAATGCCATCATCCATCAGCTCATCAGCATTCGCAACCAACTGCCAAGACCACCTCCCCCACTCTGCAACCAAGTAAACCCACTTCCTTTCCTTCCTAACAACTTAAACTGTCCTATTTACCTGCTGTCGTACTTTAGGGTCGTACTTCCACAAACTGCTTGCTTTGCAGAACAGGTTCCCTTTTAAGGGTACTCATTTTAAATCCA
>JAODJX010000007.1:8953053-8977226 GCA_026776945.1 Isichthys henryi | reverse complement strand
CCCCCCCCCCCCCCCCCCCCCCCCCCCCCCCCCCCCCCCCCCCCCCCCCCCCACCCCCCCCCCCCCCCCCCCCGCCCGCCCCCCCCCCCCCCCCCCCCCCCCCCAGTCAGATGCGAATGATTCACATTATTTTAAATAATTACAGTACAATAATAATTTGAGGGGGCTAAAGAACATTTTAGAAGGGCTAAAGGTGCCCAAAACAGGCCTAACATCCCCATGTTCAAAACTTTACAACTTCCTACTAAAATAACGAAATCTACAAAGCAATAAATTATAGGCCTAAAAAAAACCCGATATTTTGCACATTAAGATTACAGAGAATGACATCTTCATTGCAAAATAAAGGACTTCTGCTAGGGCTGTGACTACGGTAGACATCTTATGTAAATTATTGGCATTTTAAACCTGGCCGCTCTCTGTTGGGGCATGTTTTACATCACGTAAAGTAAAAAAAAATCCTTTCATTTATTAGCCATTTGCTCATTAATTGTACAGCAATTACAATAAACACAGCCACTAAAACTTGCCTTAAATAAGCATGATGGCCTGTGCTTGTGTTAAATCAAGCGTTATACTGTAACCCTTTTTGTCACAATACAAGAAGCAGAATGCTTAATTTCTCACATTTCTGGCTATATGTCTTAGCGTAGTTGGATCTTTTTGCTGTTTGGAGAGTTTCATTTAGTTCATTATCAAGTTTATTTTTCCTGATTTAGTTGCCTCAGCCAATGTGCACAAGTGAAATCCGCAGTATGGAGACCCTTAACGAAAGTTCTCCTGCTAGATAGTGCAATATGGTTTTCATGCAATAATGTGCATTAATCCGTTCATCCATCCATTTCCTGAAACCGCTTGTCCTATTCAGGGTTGCAGAGGGTCAGGAGCCTTTCCCCAAGGCTACGGGCGGAAGGCAGGGAACAACCATCCCATCCCATTGCAGGGCACACTCACACACCAGTCACTCACACACCAGTCACTCACACATATATGCATTAATGTTAAATATATTATTTATCATTTGGGAAACTTCACATGTTGCTTGCACAATCTTGTGATTTTTGTTTAATCTGTTATTCGTGTTATATCACATATGATTTCTATGTTTACTGATTCCTGGCAATCTAAGCATACCAATGCAAAACACTGGGTTTCTTACAACATTGAAAATTACAATCTTTCAGTGGTTCTGCTTTCTCCAGGTGATCTCAGACTGGCAATTATACACTTTTATTCACTTTTGTGATATTTCTTATCTGCAGGGCACCGTAGTGCCATGTAACGTCTAGTAAAATACAAATAAAAAATGTCCATGCAGGTGTGATGTTTGTTGAAAGAAAAGGTGTAATAATATACCTACGGTCTTTAAAGGACACTTTGTACATTTGTAAAGCACCACACTTAAAACACCAAAGGCTCTGAGGCGTCAAGTCTATCCTAGGCTATTTAATATTTGTAGTGTTACTATGTAATGTGTAACTATTGCCATATATTTAGGAACTACAGTCGATTCTAGAACCAGGAACAAATAGTCCATTGTCATCTGGGAGGTGTTTCCAGGATGTCTCAGTTAGCTGGGGTAATTAAACCTAGAATTTCCCGTAGGAATGCTCCTTACCTAAACTCTTATTGGAGTTCAGATTACGTTACATTTCCATCATGAGTGCATTGCAGTTTTAAAGCAAATAGTAACATTACAAGCATCTTAATGTATGGTATATCGAAGAGTTATCCTTCACCAAAACCACCAGGCAAAGTGGAGTCAGGCGCGAAACTGGTAGCATTCTGGCTTATAAACTGGGATTTCCGTGTGCAGATGCACTCTGTGGGGATCTGCGGCTCGGACGTGCACTACTGGCAGCACGGCCGAATCGGGGACTATGTGGTGAGCAAACCAATGGTGCTCGGGCACGAGGCCTCTGGCCGCGTTGTCAAGGTGGGATCTGAAGTGAAGCACCTAAAACCAGGCGACTACACCATAATGACCTTCTTTATTTATAGTAACTTGTCATGTATTATAAACCACACCGAATAGTGTTCCTCTGAGTCTGAGTCTGAGAAGTGCTTATTGCCCATTGTGCTTCAGAGATAAAGCAAATGACACATGTAAGGTGTCACTCCAATAAATGACACTTGTTGCATCACTCTTACCACGACCATGAAAACAATGTCAAGAGGAAGTGCTGACATGAATGACTTTCTCTAGTTTAAAAGACTAACAGGGCGTAAGAATGACCAAATGGGATGTTTTCCTATGTTGTAACTGACAAAAGGAACAGAGATTCAAAAAATTCCACAACTCATAAAAGTTATCATGGTTGCCAAACTTAATTAAACAAAAACATGGCTTGTCTTTCAATTCTCAGCAATATTAAGTCCAAACAATCAAAAAGCATGAGGAAACAGATTCAGTATATGGGAACAAATATATACGGGTGGCACAATGATTCAGTGGGTAGTTCTGAATGAATGAATGTTACATTTACTGTATATAGTACTTTTTAAGACACCCAGAGTGCCTCACAAAACCAATGGGGAGTCACTTCAAGCACCTCCACTGTGTAGCGCCCACTGGGCTGATGCGATGGCAGTCATTCTGCACCAGTACACTCGCCACACAATAGCTAAGGTGGAGATGGCAGTAGAGTAAACACCAATTATATAGCGGGGATGATGAGGAGGCCGGACCTCATAGGGTCACAGCGAGCAATGTTATCCAGCACATCAGAATACTACCCCTCCACATGCGAAAGATGCTCAGAGAGACAGGAGCTTGGTTTAACATTTCATCCAAGAGACAACACCCTGATCAATACACTGGGATCCACATGGACCAAAGGATGGATTAACCTGTTGGCCACATTATCCCATGTCGTCCAACAATAATCCCATTTTCCAAGTTGGTCTCCCATCCAAACACTGACCAAGACCAAACCTGCTTAGTTTCAGGTAAATTATCTAATCTGCACTGCAGGTGGTGCAGCTGCTGGCGATAGCAACTGTTACCTTCAGAGTTTGGGACTGAAATATCACGTCTGCAGGCTTCTTCTTTCTTCTGGGTGCTCCAGTCCCTCCCATCGTTTGAAAATGCTTAGTTAGGCTAAACTGGCACCTTGATATTGTCCTTATTTCTACCATGGAAATTCCAGTTAAAAGCATTTAACAAATGGTCAGTTTTTCATTGGCAAAAGGCAATTTTTAATTTTTAGTAGTCAGATTTAATAAGAGTTGAATCTAACATAGGGTTTAACGTTCTTTTATGGTTGGGGGAAAATATTGCTTCATAATGCCTTCATATCATGACATAGTTTTTTAATAAACCGGTAAGCAGGTTCCTCCACATCATCCAAGACCTGTCTGAGAAGCGGCTGGAGATGGCGAAGGAGCTGGGAGCCGATTTCTCTGTAACAATTCAGAGGGAGGACTCTTCCCGTGACCTGGCCTAGAAGGTGGAGAGCCTGCTGGGCGAGCAGCCGCATGTAGCTATCGAGTGCACCGGGGTGGAGGCCAGCGCCCAGATGGCCATTTACGTGAGTGCGGCCCGGCGTGCTAAGATGGAGAGCAGCTTTCAGACCAGCATCTCTCTTTCAAGGCCTTCAGCCTGGCCTTTTGGTGTTCCATTGTGGCTTTAGTGAGCAGGGTAAACAGCTGTACAAGTTGTATCTCTCATATGCCAAAAATAAATCAAGATGCTGGATTTATCAAAGAAATTTTTCAGAGAAAAAAACAATTTTTCCATTCTTTGTTTTGTCTCATCTATGCACAATACATAATGATTTGATTTTTTTATGAGAGGATTGTTTATTGTCAATAAGCTTGCGCTCACAACTTTTAGGATTCAAAATAAATGTCTAGAGATTAGCCGTGAACTTCCTCATACCCTGTGACTCACCAGAACCTACTACCCTATAACTACAATTCCATAACAATCAGCTTCCACATCAGCAACCTTTCTGGGAAAGGTCAAACTTTCACAACACAGTGTAAACACATCATTAAGGGTGCAGGCCCAGAAAGTCTTTTGATTATTAATTGGGACGTGTTTTGATCCATCTGACGTCACCAATTAAAGCCAAAATTCATCCATCGTCCAGCTGCTTGTTCTGGGCAGGCCAGTGGGGGTCCAGGGCTTGTCCCCAAGAACACAAAATTTTGCAAGGGAAGCCAGTCTGTCGCGGTGCATATATACACACTACGGCTAATTTAGGGACGTGTACTGATGTAACTGCATGTCTTTGCAGTGGCAGTTCAGAGTACCCATAGGAATCTACACAACACAGGAAAACCAAGTCTACTGCACATACAGAGAAAAGGTGGGATTCGAACACCCGGCTCACCCGCGTTAGGACTCCGTCAAGGAAATCTGCTTACGTTTGTGTTTCGCCTGTTCCCAGCGCACGGAATTTTAGCCCACATATATAAATGTAAATATGAATAATAATACGTGAATACTGCCCCCCACCCCTGTATACATGCCCATGAAATTTCAAATGCATATAAAATCAAACTTTTTCAGCTGTCACTTAAGATGAATTTGGCCACGATAGCTTATCCTGCTCATGCAGCCGCCGATATTTAAAGTGAAGATCATATTTAATTTAAAATCGGTTTATTTTGCCATCGATTTTAGAAAATTACTGTTGTGGTTACCGTATTTAGTTGATTGCTCTCTAAACAATTGGCCTTACAGCGCACCGAATGTTAAAATTAAGTGATTATCATACAGAATATGTTATAACAACATCCCGTCGATTAGATGCCTTAATTGTGACCTGTGTTACATGGCATAGTCTTAGACTTGAATGTATTCAAAAAAATACACCATGATTGCCCAGACAGGTAAATGAAAAATAAAATTTGAGTTAAAACATGTATGATGCACATCTGCTTGAAGAACAAACACACGTTTCAGGCGAAAACAAGAAACTGCGTGCACTTCTTACGTGAGTACAGCGCATGCGTATTGCTCATTATTTTGGACCTTGTCGCTCTCCGTCAGCATTTGGTAGGTTTGACGTTCCCTGAAAAAATCGGTTTGTTTAGATTTTAGCGAGTGGAAACGCATACTTTAATGCTACTACGATTGCAAAAATATGTTACGATATAAATATCAGCCGCCATTGTTTTCCAAACAATGATTTCCGCACTCTGAATGAACAGCTATGACCGTATATGTCACAATACTTGAGCTAGATTGATTAGTTGGAAGTTATTTTTCTGTATGCATACACTGATATTGACGCTAATTTTGTATTTGGGGAGTTTCATGTAGCCAACCAGCTAATCCGTATAAAGTATATATTCACTTCGAGGAGATTCAACTGACATCCGCTTGTTGAGCGTTTTCTCGATGCCCGTTTTCTTAAATTCACGTGTCCTCCTGTTATACCGACAGCTCTGACCCTGCCTGCGCGATCGTTTGATTTTTGGAAATACGAGTATACGGGTTAGTTCGTCACCAAGTAGCTCCTTCTTTTTTCCAGAAGCAGGAAGGGACCTTTGAGCTCCGCTCCGATCCTGACAGCATACACACCCTGAGTACTGACTTCCTAACGGCATGGATAAGGATAATCTTTCAGTGGTGTTACATTCAACAGGCGATCTCAGACTGGTAATGATTTCATCAAACAACCAACTGTAGTTACTTATGCCATATTTATTAGACATCTGCAAGATGCTGTAGTATCCTCTCTCACATACGGCCAAATCATTACCGCTGCGATTTTTTTTCCATCGAAAGAAAAATAATGCCCACATTATACATTAATAGTGTAAAATACTTTATCTCAAAGGAATTCCGAGTAAAAGCCCTACTGTTGTTCAGTTGTGCTACTGAGTATTGCATAACTACCTTAATCTTATACATATACATAATTTTAGGAACAACGCCCAATTCCGGAACCAGGACCAAATGGTACGTCAGATTCATAGGCATTTTTATACATAGAGTAAGCATTTTAAAAGAAAATATTGCCTTTTATTTTCCAATTAGGGAAATGGTTTTTGAGGTTGCACATATTAGCCTAAATGTAATGGCATGAAATCAAGTTGCTGTTGTTTCCTCACTGCGAGTCAGTCTGACCTGAAAACCGGGTTTCCCATGTGGTGTCAGAGGTGCTCCTGCAGATGCACTCTGTGGGGATCTGCGGCTCGGACGTGCACTACTGGCAGCACGGCCGAATCGGGGACTATGTGGTGAGCAAACCGATGGTGCTCGGGCACGAGGCCTCTGGCCGCGTTGTCAAGGTGGGATCTGAAGTGAAGCGCCTAAAACCAGGTGACTACACCATAATGACCTTCTTTATTCTATGACTTTTTTTCTCTTTTCTCATGCTCATATTTCATCAACAAATTAGACATTAGATTGGCCAGTAGTGATTTGCTTTATAGACCCAATTCTAGACAGCAACTGTGTGCCAAGTGTATTAGCTCAGTATATATAGAATCTGGAATCATTTTGTGGACGTAGTTAAACAATTATTCTAAAAAAGAGGGACAACAGAAGGGAGGAAATATTAAACTAAAAAATCTTTCCAGGTGACAGAGTAGCCATCGAACCCGGGGTGCCACGTGAGATTGATGAATTCTTCAAAACCGGACACTACAACCTGTCCCCCAGTGTGTTTTTCTGTGCGACACCCCCAGACGATGGCAGTTTGTGCCGATTCTACAAGCACAGCGCCAGCTTCTGCTACAAGTCAGCTGCCCACGTTCATATTGTAGTAAAAGCTGTGACATCATTTCCTGTTTTGTTGAGCCAAATACAAAGTCCATTCTGCACCATAATATTTAACTCTACTTGCAAAATGTGATGCTTGACCTCATTAGTGAATTTTAATGGCATTTATTTTTTTATGGCGATTTGAAATGAAGCTGGTGTTTTTAATGTAAAGGTTGCAGTTCTAAAGTTGTACTGCATTTGCTATCAGGTTGCCAGACAATGTGACCTTTGAGGAAGGAGCACTGATCGAGCCACTTTCTGTGGGCATTCATGCCTGCCAGAGGGGAGGGGTGACGCTGGGGAGCGCCGTGCTCATCTGCGGGGCAGGTAAAGTCAATCTGACGGGACATAAGCCCACAGGCCTCGGATCAGGGGGTTGATGTGTCTCTTTTCAGTGAGATGACTCACATAAGAATTACAGAAACACCTAACTTAAATCAGCTGGGTCCATTTGGAACAAATGTTTACAACAGTTATCCAAGATCATACCTGAGAATTACATAAATGAAATTGCCGTATTGAAATGCATCAACAGTCATATTTACATTAAGTCATAGTTTTATCTAAATTATTTTATATTACACATTAACAGTCCAGTTGAGACATAGGTGTGGACCTGTTGGCAAATCTAAATCAGACCCGTTTCCCTAAATTATCCATAGCAGTAAGATAAGTAAGTTAAAAGTTACCTAGACAATCATGTTCCATAGAATACAATCCACAGTAACTTGTGATGTTGGTTATCTTTTATAAACCACACCGAATAGTGTTCCGCTGAGGCAGTTTCACTGAGGAGTGCCTGTTGCCCCTTTCCTCTCCCCTGTATCATCGCAGGACCCATTGGACTTGTTAGTCTTCTGGCCGCAAAGGCAATGGGGGCTGCCCAGGTGGTCATCAGTGGTAAGCAAACGGCGCACAGAAGCCATTGCTCTGGCAACTGATAATTCTCGAATCGTTTTTATATTGACCATACCAATAATAAACCTGAATGAAATTCAATCCTTAGTTTAATCTTTTTTCAAACTTGGAAAAATCAAAGGTCAGTACAAGGGTTTGGGGTTGAAAAGGAGGTGGGAAGTAGACTCAGAAGTGTCAGAAGCATCCGGGGTTAGGCTGCGAGGGCAGCAGCCTAAGCAGGGATGCCCAGACCTCCCTCTCCCCAGCCACCTCATCCAGCTCCCCTGGGGGACACCACGGCGTTCTGAGGCTAGCCAAGAGACATAATCTCTCCTGCGTGTCTTGGGTCTGCCCTGGGGCCTCCTCCCGGTTGGACATTCCCGAAACACCTCCCCAGGGAGCCGTCCGGGGGGGGCATCTTAGACAGATGCCCAAACTACCTCAACTGGCTCTTCTTTGAGCCCCTCCCAAATGAAAACCCTTGTACGGGGAAAACATGCAAACTTTACATATACAGTCAGGGTTCGGATTCAAAGACGGAGCTGCAGCGGTGTGACGACACTCTGCTGGTCCAAGTCTAATTCACGAAAATAATCTCAATCGGTGTTACTGATCAGACATTAAGTAGCACTTCCTATGAACAAATCATTCAATGACATCCTACATGTCATCTAAGACCTGTCTGAGAAGCGGCTGGAGATGGCAAAGGAGCTGGGAGCCGATTTCTCTGTAACAGTTCAGAGGGAGGACTCTTCCCGTGACCTGGCCAAAAAGGTGGAGAGCCTGCTGGGCGAGCAGCCGCATGTAGCTATCGAGTGCACCGGGGTGGAGGCCAGCGCCCAGATGGCCATTTACGTGAGTGCGGCCCGGCGTGCTAAGATGGAGAGCGGCTTTCAGACCAGCATCTCTCTTTCAAGGCCTTCAGCCTGGCCTCTTATCGCTCTATGAGTTGATTAAAACTAAATTGTTTTCTTTCACATTCCCATTTTCACCAGAGAGAATATACATATACAGTTTATTGCCAGTGTATTTTAAAGCTAAAATTCTGAGAGGAGATAGGCTATGTGTGCACAACATATGAATTCCTGAAATGACAGAATTACACATGATAAATCCAGTCATTAAGAAAGGTGGAGCTGAGGCCTTTGTGCCGGGTGTCCAACTACGACCCATAATTACAGGAAATTGGTGATTGAAATGCTATTCATAGGACAAATGTATGTCAGTATGAGTCACGTATGAGGAAGTTCAAAGCTAATCTCTAGATATTTAGGCTGATTCCTGGCAAGGTCAGTAGGTGATGTAGATAATTTGTAGTAAACAATGTCACTTGTAAAGCTTAATAGAATCAAGCTCTGATCTGCCTGTAGTCACCATTTGTAGCTTGGTGTTTAGGTGTTCAGAAGAGGGGAATTTGGTATCTCTCTATTGTCTCCAACCCGCCAGGCGACGCGTCCGGCTGGGGTGGTGGTCCTCGTGGGAATGGGCTCAGAGATGGTGACAGTTCCGCTGCTTACTGCTACATTTAAAGAGCTGGACATTAGGGGGATTTTCCGCTACTGCAACACGTAAGCCTGCCCCCGACCCCCAATCGATCTCTGGAGCATCTTAGGAATAGTTAAGCTAACGCTGGTAGATTGTAACATTTTGCATTTTCCAGTTTACCATTAATGTGTGGGTTGGGTTGTCACCCACTGCTCAGGTGGCCTGTAGCCATTGCTATGCTGGCTTCCAAGAAGGTGAACGTGAAGCCGCTGGTGACCCACCGTTTCCCCCTGGAGCAGGCAGTGCAGGCCTTCGAGACCAGCCGGCAGGGCCTGGGCGTCAAAGTCATGCTCAAGTGTGACAAGAGTGACCAGGACCCTTGAGGAGCAGAGATCCATCACTGGACAGAGCAGAAGCCGCCACAGAACCTAAATGCATATTCTCTCCACCGAATCCTAAATCAGATGGAAATCTGCCCTTATCTTGCACATACAATGAATGGAGAAGATAAAATTATGCTTGCTTTGAATTTTGAAATATTTTTCTATGAAAAAGAAATACAATGTAAAAATGAATCTGCCCAACAGGGGGGAAAAAAAAAGCAAATCAATAAAACAAAATAACTAACCTGAATAATTATGGTTTCATTGTTTTATCTTTCTGTTTAGGGTCTGAGAATGTGTGTTTATGTACTGCAGCAGAATGTTGAGTGGAGTTCTTTCTATGGAAGACTTTCTATAGCTTAGATTACCAACTAAGTCAGACCAAATGGGGGCTTTGTCAGCCTCTGTCACCCGCTCAGGTCACCTGCTGTTGCTGCAGCACAGCTCCTCCTGCTGGTGTCAGCTCACCATTACACACCATTATTGACTATAAGCAACAAGCTGTCTGTTGGAAACAAGTTACAGGAAAAATACGAATCTCCAGAATATAAGCTTGTTTGTAAGGGAGGGAAGAACTGAAGTCAAAACACCACAAGTGTTTCTCAGCTAGTGAATTAAAGCTTATTTAATAATAATCTATATAAATCCAAGCCTGCCTGCCTAATAAGCAATACACCCTCCTACCAACCTTAATACACAGTGCTGCAATGTGCATAACTTAAAATAATGTTATTATAGCTAATATTCAGTTTTCATCAGGAAACCCAGGATTAAAATAATTTAATGTTTTTGTTAAAAGAATTTATTGACACCATTCTGTTACATCACAAAAATGAAAAATATTCTACTTATACACGAAATTGTGTGCCATACTAAAGGTCATTAAAATGCTATTTGAAGAAATATGACTTTTGCACTATGGTCTACTGTTGGAGTACGCCATCTCCACCGGGTCCGTAGATGAGAAGAGATCACTCGGAGGCGTGGATGAGTTGTCCAATAACCTTTTATTCCTTTCATTCCAACAGATCGATTTGTTTTGGGCTGTGAAATTTCATGAAAGGGCTGCAGTGAACTATGTAACCTAAAATTTTACTAAATATTTTATTTAGCAGTACAAGATGAACTGTGATTACATGGTGCAGATGTTCATCCTTCAGATTTTGGTTAGTTTAATAAGTGCAAGACTGCTTCAGCAAGATGCCATTTCAGTCTGAATCCAGGCTTAGTTTCTGGTTTCTGGTTCTCTGTCGCACTAAAAGTTTTCATAGTGGTGAACAAAGTGGGCCTGGTCACGTTTATTCATCTTCCGACAGGCCTTCTCGACGTTCTTCGTCAGGCCAGGCGGACCACAGCTGAACACCCCGATCTTGCCCACCTTCCAGAAAAGTGAAAACAAGTTGTAATCGTGTTGAAGTAGCTAAATGGCTTCAAACGTGTTGCTGGTAAACAGCTACAATGCAATGAGAATGGAGTTGGAGAGCAGGTACAGTGAAATGCCTGTTCTAACCTCAGGGTGGACCTCCTGCAGGGAACTAAAGAAGGACGTGAAGGGGGGGCGGCCAAAATGAGTGATGGAGCGCAGGCCGGTGAACAGGCTGCGGTTTACAACCTTCTGGAAGTGACGCTCACACACGTACTGCAGAGGTAGACAAGTATAGGTCATGGTTTTGTTCATAAAGTCCTCTGTCATTATGGTTCTGCCCGGCACACATCCAGCATCACCGTATACTTTCTCACCAGCATGGTGGTCCGAAGGTCAAATTTCTCAGGCAGCTGGGTGATGTAGATGTGGACAGAGACCAGCTCCTGGGCATCCATGTCTTCCACCTCCCTGATGATATCGGACACCCACTCAAACTGGTGCTGTGTCCGAGTCACCCAGATGAAATACACCTACAGCAATGAGACAGCCATTACATGCACCATCTCAAGTGAGCAAAAATGCCATTCAAAGCAAATTGTTATCTCGCAAATAGTGACTTACTTTTTTACACTGGAACTTGAATTTGACCGAAGACTTGAACACTAGATCTTTCAGAATGGAGGCGAATGGGGTGACTCCAATTCCTGCACCCACAAGGACGGACACCTCAAAACTCTTCCAATCTTGGTGCCCCTCCCCAAAAGGTCCATCCAGATACAACTGTGAAGATGACATTTTTTAAATGGTCAAAACACCCAGTAGTGCCTCCAGTTCAGAATGAGTTATTATCTTGTGCACCCATGCCTTAGGATAGGAGCCCAGTTGCTGAACATTCTCAGGCCTGTAGGCTTCCCTCAGATGGCTGGTCCAAGGTCCCACTGCACGAATGTGGAGGCTGAGCCTCTCCTCGTGGGGTGCGGAGGTCATGGTGAATGGGTGGTACTCGTCAGTGCCCAGTTCCAGGCAAGCTATCCGCACCCACTGCCCTGAACGGTATGTGAAGTTCTGAGGTCGCTTAAACTCCAGGTACACCACATCTGCCGGGGAACAAACATCAGGTGGTTACGCCCAGGATACGAGAACTTTTAATCACGATGAATGACTGATTCCAACCACGCCGAGGCATGCAATGATTAGCAAATACCCATGTTTATGTTTATATAGCCTGAGTCCAACAATCATGGAAATCGAGGACTCAAATGAGTGGCGTGTAAAAAGACGACATGGTTTGGGAGAACCTGAAGGGAGGAGCTCGGCCTTCAGCACAGGAATCTCCACTTTTTTCCTGTTCAAGCTGATGAGCTTGTCCATCAGGAAGAGGATTGCAGGGGGGATAAGGTAGATGTGGAATCGCGGCTCCTGGATCAAGCCATAGCTCCCGTGGATCACAATCTAGCAGAAGGACGAAAAACAAACATCCTTACCACATAGCTCAAGAAAATCGTAGCATTAATCTGCTGAGACATTTTAATAGAACAGTATTTACTGCACGAGCATATCAGCGTTAATATTTCCTGTGACAAGCAGGGTGTACGTTTGTAAAAACACCACAGAAGCATCTCTGCAAAGTCAAGATGTAGGTTTTTCATTCACCGTGTAGCATTTGCACGACTGTTTCTAAGGCAATGTGTGAAGGCATGTTTCTGCTCACCAGGATATAAACAAGCATATACAGGTAGTGGGTGAACCAGAATCCCTGGAAGCTGATGTGGCGGAAATGGCGTGAAGCAAAGACGTACATGATGGCCAGGATGACGAGCAACAGGATGCCGGTGAGACCTGGGACAGAGACACAAACCCACACACTCTGGCATCCAAGTCAGGATCCTATTTCTTTGTTAGACCTTAACACCTGTTATCTATTTGACCGTTTAACCAACATGTTTGTTTTTTTCTCGGCCTTTCTACCTGGAACTGTTTGGAAGAACCACCAAGTCCACTTCTGTGGAAGCTCGTATCTAGTCAACAAAAAACAGCTTAGTAAATATACACTCGAGGAACTTAACTTCAGCACTGAATGGACTGAAAATGAATATATATTACCCATCGTTGGCAAAGACTTTGGGAAACAGGCAGGACAGAATGCTGAGGTCGCTGACACAGAAAATGTAGACATTGACCACATGACCCAAGCTATGGATGACTGTAGGAAAAATGGCCAAAGACAAAGGTGTGTGTTAGGAGGTGTGTATTCAGCAAAACAACACACATAAATGAGCTACTGCGTCACTGCATGTGTATTTGCCATTTACTGGTATTGTCAGCATTTCTCAAGTCACAGATTATTATAAACAAAGAACTAACAACAACAACAACAACAACAAGGAAAGAAGTCATGATGTTCGTAGATGTTCAACCTGTGAAGATAATGGCTGTTATGGCCAAGCAGCGATGGAAGTCGATGGCCGCGTCAAACGGGATGTAGTGGTTGAGGATGGTCTCTCGACCCATCGTGATGAGGTTCCGGCAAACGGTGAGCATCATGTACGGGAACAGGAAGGAGATGGCAGCAGCGGAGCCGCGGGAGACCACGATGCCCACAATTGTGGACTCTGGGATACCGGTGTCATCCGCTTGCAAACTGTAGTCTGGAAAGTATCGGTAGACTAACTATATCTGACCATGGGCAAATCTTAAAAATAAAAGACTTACATATGCCTAGGATATGGACACTCAAGCTTAGGGCAAATCTGGGTTCAAGCTTGACGCACAAAACCAGGTCGTGCTTACGGTAACATCTTTCCAAGGTCACGCCGGCCGTGATTCCATAGAAGATAATGAAACAGACAATATGGCGACGGTAGTTCTCCACAAAGCGCTTGAACTGCTGGACCTTCTGTTGGATGCGGGTCCTGCGGTTGCCGTCTCTCCAGGGCTTTACGTAGACACTCGCACTGTGGGAGTTATTCCTAGGACAGGTAGGTGTTGCAAATACACAAAAGAGTGATGAGGAATTCATAGGGCTAAAGGAAGACGGAGTTTGTTATGGAACATATTGACATCCAGGGGACAGCATGAGGCTCTGTGGGGAACACAGAGGTCTCAGAGCTGTGGGACTGTGCCTGTTTACACGCTCGTCCGACATTTGTCTGAAGCACCACATCTTGACACAGGGTTGACTGTTAAATTGTGTTTCTGTTGGATCCTTCTCACTTGGTGTCCTTAATTTGACCTTGTGTGCAAACATGTGTCCCTGCGTCCTCAATTATTCTAAATATGCAGATAAATGCTATTAGCAATAAAATTCAGTACAAAATAACCAAGTAGGAACTGTTTTAGCTGGAAGAACTATTTATTAAAAATCATGACTTTTCAGGAGCATGCAGGAGTAAATTCTAAAGAGATTAAGAAGCATCTTTCAGTGACCCACACCCAGAGCACCAGCCAGACATGATGTCATTCATGACAGCAAACCCAGGTAATATAATTACTGCTGGACTGTGATGTCTTAAATGCTTAGACAGCTAAACCCTAATTCCCTGTTATTACTTACGCATTATTCTTCACCATGAGGGTATAAACTGCCTTATTCTGTGTGACAAGATTTTCAGAAAGGCCAGTTATCATATAATTAATATTAATGCTTTTGATATGCAGGTAAACCTTCATAAATACTAGTGTCAGTTTAACTTTGCTGTTCTTTATCGAAATATATTCACACAGAACAAAATAAGAAAGTAAAACAGTATCTAAGTACCATGAAGTCCAGAATTGCACTAGTAAGCAAAAAATGTCCCCACCTGCCTGACCACAGAACTAAGCAACACTGAGGAGCTAAGAGTGTGCAGATGGAACCTGGAAAGTGTCTCCACCATGAGTGAAAAGAGGCTAAAACCCAAAGCTGCACGTGGTTTTTCCCCATCAGAATCTGAGAGGTCAGATTTACTCATTTTCCAGCACGTCAGGACACAGTCACGTAGGGACCATGTTGCAGGGCACTGCGACCAAACAACTGCTGTTTCCTTGACCTCATCAGGTTATGTCTAGAATATAGGCACTGCATGGTTTGCCATTCTGAAATGTTCACACCAATAAAAGTAGAACCTCAATAGACCGTGAAGGTGTGGATCGGCCACCTGGTTACTGCAGTCTTTCTTATTAGCGTTCACAGTGTAGTTTAATACATTCACAGTCACACATTTTACTGATTAGCCAGATGTAACCGACATTCATGCTCGAATCCACGCAGCTGCAAAAATGAATGGACATGAACGTACATATAAAATGAAAACAAGAATTACATAAGGTATCTACTGGTCTTACTTCCTTCCTTGTCTCCTGTGTAGATCCTGTCCAACTCTCATTACACCCCTGCAGGTCAAATCATCGTCTGCTCCTGCCTGTGAACTGTGAAACGCCAAACTGAGCATATAATTAAACACAAGCTCTTTTCCCAGCATGCAATGCAGCAAAAAGCAACATATTTAGCTAGCTCATCTCATATCTATTCCTTATCCAGAGTCAATTTATTTTAGGATCTTCAGTGATTAAACTCACTTAGTTTTCCCTGTAGTGATGAAGGACACTCTCTGGTTTCTGTTCAGCTGTTTTGTACTCTGAATCTCCATCCCTGTGAAGAGGAAATCAATAAGAAACACAGCCGTGACAGAAATCGAGAGACGCACAGCCAGCGATGCTTCCTGCTCCTTCTTGCCCTGCCTGCTCTTACCTTTGATGTTCAGCTGAGCGAACTTGAGCTCCTTCTCATGGTCATGGAGGAGACAGTGAAAGTCCTCCCAGGTGATCTTCTCCTTGCAATCAAAGCCGGCCGCCTGCAGCATGGCTTTGATGGCTTCTTCGGCCTGACTCTTGGATAGGCAGTTGGAGACTTCGATGAAGGACCTGCAGCACGGAGTAACAGAGTGGGGGAGTAGAGGTCTGACAGACCATCCATTTCCTGTTCCTTTCCACATGCTTACACAGACTGCGAAGCGTCGCTTCACCATATAATGGATTGACTGATCAGAATCACCTTCATCCCGGTGTGATAAGGAATACCTCTTAGGGTTAGTAATTGCAGTTTAAACAATGTTAACTTTTCCATTTAGCAAAAAATGTAAAATGATGAATGTACCTTAGTAACCTGGAAAATTCATCTTTGGACAAGAAGCCATTTCCTTCTACATCATGCATTGCAAACATCATCTTTGATTTCTCTTCTGGTGAACCTGCAAACCAAACCAAACCAAACCAAAACAAACCAAAACAAAGAAGCAGGCATTCACTCTGATCCAGGGGCTCTCAAACTTCAAAAGTCCACATCAGATTTTTCTTCAGACTCAGAGGTCCGGAACAATAACAAAACAGCATTTCATGAACTTTAATGAATTAACGACAACCTTCGATATAGAGATCAATACATAAGAAGATTAGGAACATCCAGGCAGCAGTCTGGAGTTTGAGAAACTCCCGCAAACTACTTCAGAATAAAGAAGAGTTCAAGCAGGACGTTCATTTTGGCCTCACCTTTCATGAAAATGACAATAATGTCCAGGAACTCTTGGAAAGAGAGGTAGCCGTTGCCGTCCTGGTCAGCTAGGTTGAACATGGACTCCACGAAGAGCGAGTCAGGCTTCAGCCTGAGGACCTCCGCAAACTCGGCCCTGCTGAGCTCGCACCGCAGCGCCTCCCGTGTCCTCCGCGAGGACACGCCACTCAAGTCCCCAGCATCTTGTTTTTCAATTTCCAAGATCTGGTGTTAAGACAAGATGATTTCTTGCCAATGATTTCTTAAAAAACATTTTTGAATGCGTCGATTTCAACGGGAAGATGTTTCTTTATAAAAAAAAGAAGACGCATTGTCACATAAGACAGTAATCAATGACATTTGCTTGGTTTGCATCCCAGAGCACTTGCCTGTGAAAAAGCATGCTTGATGAAGGTTTCCACAATCTGTGCCCTTTGTTCCCTGGTCACCGCTTCCTCCAGAAGATCTTGTTCTCGCATCTCCCTGATCTGCAGTCTCCTGTC
This sequence comes from Isichthys henryi, assembly GCA_026776945.1. NCBI lineage: Eukaryota > Metazoa > Chordata > Actinopteri > Osteoglossiformes > Mormyridae > Isichthys > Isichthys henryi. The sequence goes on along the minus strand of JAODJX010000007.1, from coordinate 8,960,344 downwards.
CCTGACATTCACCTCCAAACGAAGGTAATCCACAAACTCCGCACGCTTGCTTTCATTTTCAAAAAACAACACCTGAAACCAGATGGATAGAATGCCCAGTAAATAAAAAAGATACAGTAACATGATATATGATGAGAGATGTAAAAGAATGAGGCAAAAAAAGAAAAGAAAAACTATACAATGTTAGCAAAGAAAGAGAGAAACGCAGCACTGCTGCCCCTCACCAGGTCATATTCTTTGGGGATTTTCAGCAGCAAGGCGAGCCGTTGGCCATCGCTTGACAGAAGGATGTCGAGACGGCTATGACCAGCCAGGTGGAGGCAACGCAACGTGGACCCACTGCTGTCCGTCACACGCAGCTTCTGCAGGGCATCGATGGACAAGCCGATCGGTTGCAGGGAGCCCTTCCTGCCTTGCCATTCACAGGCTGGAGGGAGACAGTGCCAGGGAAGAGGTGGAATGAGGTAACAAGTTGTGGCTTTGATTACTATTTGGGTATTTGGAATAGTTAAGCAGTAAAGGACCAGACGTGACAGTTCCCAAGACTGAAATCTTAAGTAAGACATCACAACTTTTTAGAACATTATCAGCTGATCAAAAATGTCAGCAATGGTTTTTGATTTGATCAATAGTCGCATACATTGATTTTTCCATTAAGACTATATTTTATTTAAATGTGATACTCGTAAAATAATCACTTCTTCCTTATAGGGTACTGCAGATACATGTAGGAAATGCAGACTCCAAATACACAGACAAAGCCGGGCACCAGCATCCATCCCTGAGCCCCCAGTGTCAGGGCACAGTGCTGCCCACTGAGCTACCGCACCAGCCCATTCCTACAACATGATACTCTGAATCACTAATGGACATTTGCATTGCACATTCTATGTGTTCTCATACCTCGAACAATGTCTGTGTTGTGAATAGACTTCAGCCTAATAAAGCTGTTCCCTGCCGTTAATGGAGATCTACTGTGTATCAAACTCTGTGCAGTGTGGTAGGGGGGCAGGCTGGCTCAGGTTTCTCTGTGACGCGGGGCCATTCCGCGACGCCTTTGTCTCTGCTCAGATAGCCCACCTGAGATTCCCACGGCCGCCTCCTGTGTACTGTTCTCTGTTTGGAGTTTCCTCTGAAACCTCTTGAATTTGGACTTGCGGAAGTAGGCCACCACATAGGCAAGCAGAAGGCTGACTTTTGAGGAGAGATAGGGCATGAAATTACCCTTCAGAGAACAACCCTTTGAAAAGCAATAATGGTTTATGGCTCATTAGAGGTCTTACTGGTTCTTACAGCATCTTGCCTTTTTTTCCTTGACACTATGCTTGGTTAGACCAATGAGTCCAATGTTTAAGGAAATTAAAAGCATAATCACACAGTGGTGACCTGAACCTGTCTCTCGTGCTCCAGGAATAGAAGCTATCAGAGGCAAACCTGGTGGGAGAAGGAACAGGGCTGCGACAGTGACTCCGAAGCCGGCATAGCTGCCATCGAAATAGTGTAGGGTGGTGGCATTGGTGCATGGGAAGAGGTCAGCAGCCGTTATCTGCTTGGGCTGCGGGCAGGGATCACCTGCATGGCACAAGGACACCCTCTGTAGACACCCTCTGCACACACCCTCTGCACACACCCTCTGCAGACACACTCTGTAGACTCCAAGCCGAGAATGTGCTAGGCTACTTAATTACAAGAATGACATTCAGTGTCTTTCCCTTTCAGCTGATGAACTTTATGGAAGAGTTGATCAAATAAATAATAAATTAAATAGCCCAATGATGTGATTCATTACCATCCTTCCAGGTAAACACGTCCCGCTGGAAATCATCAGACTCGGCACTAGAGGCAGCAACGAGCACATCATGAAAAGTAGTGCTGCGAATGGCCAGAATCTCTTCTGCTGTGAACAGACTGTCACATGCCCATCATAAGACAACATCATACAGTGAGAGACTCACAGTATGAAGAAGTTGACAGAAAAGATATGAATAGAGTCAAGAGTCAAATGATCTACTCCTACCCATTCAGTTTGTTCTCAAACCAGAAGCGATCTCCATCCCTGATACGTTGAAACTGGTCCAGGATGATGGCAGAAAACAGGGGCCCTGGGCTGCCCATGGACTCCAAGAGGCCTCCCGGAAAAAGCTCCAGGTTGGAAAGATCATTACCATAGAGTTCGGACAGGTCTATGAAGAGCTGAGTATTTGAGATGGAGAAGGTTAGGCACTCTTCATGCTGTGGGACATCTTCGCTTTGTATCTTCCCTGTATATCTCCCCTACATCTGCCCTTTCCCTTTATCTTTCCCTTATATCTTTCCTTTGTATCTTCCCTTTGTATCTTCCCCTTATATCTTCCCATTGTATCTTCCCCTTAATTATCCCCTTATATCTTCCCTTTGTATCTTTCCCTTATATCTTCCCCTTAAATATCCCCCTTATATCTTCCCTTTATATCTTTCCCTTATATCTTCCCCTTAAATATCCCCTTATATCTTCCCTTTGTATATTCCCCTTATATCTTCCCTTTATATCTTCCCTTTGTATATTCCCCTTATATCTTCCCTTTGTATCTTCCCTTTGTATATTCCCCTTATATCTTCCCTTTGTATCTTTCCCTTATATCTTCCCCTTAAATATCCTCTTATATCTTCCCTTTATATCTTCCCCTTAAATATCCCCTTATATCTTCCCTTTATATCTTCCCCTTAAATATCCCCTTTATATCTTCCCTTCATATCATCCCTTTTCCCTTTTGCTCCCTCACCTGTGGATTAGCCCTGTACAGGTCTGGATTGATTTCCTCCCAGCTGTTAATTGGTGGCAGATTGAAGGCCTCCCTGACCTGGGTGTAGCTGGGCAGGCCATTGTCTCTGCCCCTCTGGATTGTCATGGCCACCAAGTCAGAGCGGGAGAACCTTAGTAACCCATACATGTAATCTGGGAGGATATAAGATCAAAGAAAGGCACCAGTCACACTCAGATCTTGTCATTAGTTACCTACAATCAACATCGGGGTATCAACATAAACTATGAATATGAAACATAAATGAAACATGAAAACAAAGAACAGTGATAAAAGCGAGGAATTCCCACCTCTCAGATCCTCCACCACGACATGGTCCTCTTTCTCCGCAATCTGTGATGCCATTCCCAGTATCAGCTCATCCACATCTTGGCCATTCCTCAGGTTGGGATTCTACCAAAAAATCCACGCTCTGTTTGTCAGAACCCGTAGTGCTCTATGCGTCACACGGCACTTATCATTTGCCATACAAATGACACCTTGGGTGAGAGAGAGGCAGCAGATGCCCGACCCGGCCTGGGGTCATACGACCCTGCGGTGGGGGCTCACCTGTCTGTTCCAAAAGCTGTTACACACGCGCAGCCCTGGAGATGAGCTGCCGTCCAAGTTGATAATGTTCCTGTAATGGCAGGTTCTGTTTCTGTAGCAAATAAAACAAGGTGAGAAGATGTCAAAAGAACGAAACATTATATACCACAAGAAATTGATTTTTTCTGAAAACTTCTCGGCCCTACAGAAAAAATAAAAAATGTTTTGTACCCTTTCATTAGCTGGAAGAATTGTTGGTCAAACAAAGTATTCCATAAACCAGATTTAAAATGTATTTTAAATACATTACTATTAGTACATATGTTAAGTACCAATATTTATGGCTAGAGTTTCCACAGATCATTACTGATCGAATGTGGCACGCTAAATAAACTTCATCGCCCAATTTCTGGGACTGTGGACACCACTATTAGCTCCTCACGCCAGGGGGCGCCAGCAATGCAACTTGTTAGGAGGTGCTGTGCGCAGTGCTGGCGGTTGCTAAATTGGTACCCCCCTCATAAGATAGTGGCACCTATGTCACCTAATAGGTTGACTGGCGCTGCTACAGATCATATCTACATGTACAATGTAGGTGCAAAAGAACAGTTGGTCTCTGAACCCTATTTGCGATTTACACTGATGCGATTCACACTGATGCGATTTCCTTGAGTTTTAAGATGGCGGTCAGCTGAAACCTTTTAAAAAGCGTAGTTATATAATCTTAATGTTACATATCACATGGTTGCATATATTAAGCGAATTTGTGTTACAAGAGAACGTTAAAATCTATTTTAAACTTCACAGGCGTGCAACATAGACATTAACTACAGGAAAAAAAGAAAAGCCAATTAAACATCATACTTGGATGGAAGTGAACTATCCCAGGAAGAAAGTGAGAGAAGTAACACAGGACCAAGAGCAGGTCCATGTGGAACCCCAGACATAAATATAGCTTTTCTTCAGGTTTCGCTAAAAGCATTAAGTGACCAGGTGAATTTAAAATTAAAAACACCTACAATATCACAGCATACGGGTTTACCTTGTGCTTCAGACAATCTAAAATGTTGAAATTTTATTACAATCTCGATGGATTATCTGGCTGGCACTGAATGTGAATGAATGTTGCTTAGGTGCAGTATCACTAATATGTTTCATATTTACTCACAGCAGTATGCATGGTGGACTATGAACAGCATAAAGAAACACAATTACAGCACAAATACACATCAGTCATCACTGCATTTACTGGGCCACTGCCAATGGGCTGTTAAGAATCACAAAACTATGACTGGTCTATCAGGAAATGCGTTATGACGTTCCACCAGGACTGTGGATTATCTTACTGCAGTACCTAGTTTTCCCTCAAGGATAACTTGTGTGAAATAACCCAGTCCATCTTGTTATAATGGAAATTTGAGATTCATCCATCCATCCATCCATCTTCTGTAACCGCTTATCCTATTCAGGATTAGGGGAGGGTCCGGAGCCCATCCCGGAGGCTACGGGCACAAGGCAGGGCGCAGCCCACGATGGGGCGCCAGCCCGTGGCAGGGCACACTCACACGCCAGTCACTCACACATGCATGATATCCGAGATTCAGCTAAGCATAAATCCTGAAACTGCATATCTCTTCATTGACAATAGATAAGGAAGTTTCCCGGACACTGAATCCCAAGTAGCAAGTTCCTTGACCAATTGTGCCAGTAAAGATGTGGCCAGCGGCATGAAAAGAGGAGAAAGCATAGATACCCCAAGCCTACAAGCCGTCGCTGACCGCACAAAGGTTTGGGCAGAAAGATACCGCATGTCACCACTGTACCAAGTTTTTAAAATGAAAAATTAAACAAATTATCTGGCTATAAAAAAAAATTAAAACAAAAGGCAGGAGAAAATGCAAGTGCAGGAAAATTGGCAGCTATGAAATCAAAATGCAGAAAAATGCAAAGCGAGATTAAATTAAAATAACAAAAGCGAATGTAGGGCTTCCGTTTAACATTATACTTTTACTTTTTATGAGCATTTTATCAGCATTTTTTATGAGTCTTTGATATTTTGACTCAAATCTGTCCCTGACAGTTATTTTAACTTGGTGCAAAGAAAGACTGATTAAGTTGTCAGCAAATGCTTCTGGCAAATGCAGGAAGTCTTGACATTACACCGCACTAAGTCAATTAAATTGCTCTAAAAAAAAAATAGAAAAAGTACCAAGTTCCAGGAAAGATGGGAAAGGCAATTGAAAACCTCATGTAGTACCTCATGTATACGCCAGGTGGCACCATAGTAAACTGAAAGCGGATGGCAGCTGCCTGAAACTCCGGAGAAATTCCAGGATCAACAAATTTTTGGTAGCCTATTGAGGGGGAGAGATTTAGAGGAGAGAGAAGAAATCTGATTAAATAAAATATTCCACTGGTGATGATTATAATTGTTTTATCTGGCCATTACGGCTGTGGATGCCTGTTCAGTTCAGTAATAACCCATTCAAGCCAAAAACATATATTTAAACACATAATTTGTTGTGTGGTTTGTGTTGTCGATGTTGACACCTACACTTGAACATGATAAAGTGAAACCTCCTCACCTGAGTATATTGGCACTGTCTCACGTCCCAGCAATGCCGGCAGCCATTGGTAAAACAAAATGCTCTGGCAGAAAGTAAAAAAAAAAAAAGCAGTTTAATATGTGACTTCAGAATATTGTGTTTTCGTTGCCAACAGCATTGCCCAGCGTAATACTATACAAATCAATTTAACGTATGTACATATTAACTTAAGCATATTTAGCTTAAGTCAATACCTAAAAATAATTATTTACCGTCAGTTAAAGTGCACTGTTTGCTTAATCTCATAAACTATTACGGAAGTCGGCGACGTCCAGCTAATGAGGTAATTATAGCTCGCGCTCATTAACAGTTTACAGCCCTGTTTGTGTCAAACACAGCCATATCTGTACCTGGAGCGTGGCCACCACCCTCTTCCTGGCATACTGAAACAGTTCCTCGTCCGACCATGACGGGTGCTCATCTTGCAGCTTAGAGGCGAGGTAATTGTGGTACCTAAACCAGATGATCCCCTCTGCTGCGGTGAACACGTTTTCGTTCCCCCAAGCGTTGCCAAATTCTAGAAAACAGTGACATAAACTGAAATGGAGGCTGCACTCGTGTGGCTACGCCGCTCAATACAAAAACATGGCATTAAAGTAATCACGCACGGTACTGACAGTGCTATTTTTAGTGTCGCCCCCTTTAAATCAAAGCACTACGGATACTCCTGCGCTGTCTGTTAAAGCAATTAAAATAATTCAGATATAATTAAAATTATACACAACAACGTTAATTTACAATTCTCAATTGCACTAATTATCAAGTCACTGTCCATAAAATAAGACTCTATGCTTTTTTAAAATGTAAACACGGTATCAATTTCCTTTACTCAACTTATCAGTTCGGTGTTTCAGGAAACGCTTTATAAATATGATACACCCGTCATTTACCGCCATAACTCCAGATTACTGAACGGTAAACAGCCATAACAGAAGTGAATCATACCACCTATCATTCAAGAAAGGCTGGGATTTGTGGCGGTGAAAAAAGCAAAAGGATACAGCTGAGAGGCTGACAAACAGAGGCCCTTTCTCACGAACAGGTACACTGGCTTGGATCACGTCCCTAAATCCACTACGACGATGAAACGGCCAACGCTGATGCCCTTTGCCATCGCAATTTTTAGTCTGGTTAAGGTGCCCAGCTTGGACAAATTGTTTAAAAGGTTGAAGTGCTTTGAAAATGCCTGAGGGTATCTGGATATTGTCACAATTTTTTACATCATCCATCCATCCATCCATCCAGGAGGCACATGGGGGGGGGGGGGGGGGGGGCAGGCTGCCTGGGCAGCGGGGGGTATTTAAAGTTCCCCCATTTAATGGTTAAATGTAATGGATGTTCACAGTTAACGCGAGT
>JAODJX010000007.1:8938321-8952953 GCA_026776945.1 Isichthys henryi | reverse complement strand
CCCCCCCCCCCCCCCCCCCCCCCCCCCCCCCCCCCCCCCCCCCCCCCCCCCCCCCCCCCCCCCCCCCCGGCGGCCTGAGCATCTGCTGCTATTTAAAGTTCCGCCATTTAATGGTTCAGAGTAATGGATGTTCACAGTTAACGCGAGTAACTTACCACCATTTAGTACGAATACAGTGTTATCTGTGACCAATTTAATGTACAATTGTGGCTGATGTGGTACTAAGCCCTGGTGTCTCCATACCTGCAGTGGTCTAATTTGGAAGGCATAGTAGCAAAAGGTTAAATTTGGGAGCACAAGGCTTCAAGTGACCTTTGCTTCTTTATAAAGTTGCGAGTTTAATTCTTGGACGCTTTCCTCCCCAAATAAAGTGTGAAATGAGAGAATGCATTTCAGACAGGTGTTTTGGAGGGGGGGCAAAGGGGAATAATAGAGCACAAAAAATATATACAGGGCAAAATGTTCATTTTAATAGTTGAGATTCTGCCTTGCATACCGACTTGAAGACAGCCCCAACTCTTTAAGTCATGCACTATTTTCTTTTTTACCCTATAAAAGTTTTCACTGACTATCCTATGAAGATCAGGATAAATTTCTATGCCAAGGTATATAAAAGATGTACAGTCAGGGATACCAGCTGGTAGATCGGCTTTTTAGCAGCTAAATTCCGAGGGAGAAGAGCCGTTTATTTTATATCCTGCCGTATTATGAAATAAGGTTAAGAGGTGTGGCAGAGAGTCCCGAATATTAGAAAGAAAAAGAAGACAGTTGTCTGCATACAACAACGGGTGGTGTCTAGAGTGGTCTGTAGTAATAGATGATATCACATCACTTTCCCTGATGGCTTGTGCCAGAGGTTCCAAAGACAAAACAATTAGCAGAGGTGAACATGGGCAGCCTTGTCTTGCACCTCTATGTAAATTAAAGGCTGGTGATTGCAAAGTATCAGTGAGGACACAAGCTGGCATGCAAAGCTTTTATCACAGAGATAAATTTCAGCCCGAAGCCGAATCTCTCCAAGACCATCCATACAGTAAGTATCCCCATTCTAGTCGGTCAAAGGGCTTTTCTGCATCGAGAGAAAAAACAGTCCAGTCTTCTTTGACAGTATTAAAAATGTCATAATGAGATCACCAGATGCAACCCCCCCTTTAAGAAACCCTCTTTGATCAAAATGTATGGGTTTGCCTGCTACAGTTTCAATACATGTAGCCAACACCTTGGAATAGATTTTTATATCTGCACAGATAAGAGAGATTGGCTGGTAGCTAAAGCATTCTAGTGGATCTCTGCCTTTCTAATGGAGGAGAGTAATTAATGCATTTCTCTGATCTCAGTGGCATAGCTCTTGCATAATTGGCAAATTTATAACTAACATTAGTGGTCCTAGTTGCTCCCAGAATGCCAAATAAAATTCAGGGGGTAGACCATCCAACCCAGGTGATTTCCCTCTATTAAGGAATTTCACTGTGTTACAGCTGCACCCTCTGTTGTCCGAATTGCGTTTATTGTTGCTTTGGACTCACACTGCTTAAGTCTGAGGGCTAGTAACCATCATCGTAGTATCTTTGCTTTGTTCTATGTAATATAAATTCTACCTTTGCTAGGAATAAAGTACGATATTCCCCTTTCAGTGTAGTGAGCGGCTGTGCGTTTGCTACTGAGGGATATGCTAGTTGCTCTTGCTCTAATGTCTTAGTCTTCCTCTGAATTTCATTCAGCCGTTTGTTACGCGCAATATTTGAGCATTATTGCAGCTTTCTTTGTTGTGAGTAATAAAGTGATTAATATGTTGCTTCATATGAGATAAAAAACACTCTCATTACCAAGGAAAGTCTTTAAATCTCCACTTGTGCACTTTAGAGTGATTAACAGCTTAAAGGCTTAAGAATACATACTTACAAGGTGTGATCAGAAGTTAAGATGAGGAGCATATCAATATGAGTAATACTATTTGTAGTAGACAGACTAATGAATACATACTGTAGTCTATTCCAGAGGAGGAGCCTTGGCGGCCAGAGTGGAATGAAAGTATTAACTTTGTCATTGTGGAGACGCCAGATATCCACTAAATTAAGATTTGTCAGGAATGAGCCACTGGATCAATCCCATTAAAATCACCTGCTATAACGCCATGGGAGTCAGAGTATTTTAACAAGGAATCACTGACGGAGGGTAGAAAACTATCATCAAATGTATTGGGTGCATAAATGTTAGCTATTAAAATCTCGACATAATTAATTACAAGCAAAACATAAACAAATCTACCATTATTATCCTTTCCACTCTACTACTGTGTATGGCAGTTTCCTCTGTGCAAGAATTAGCACCACCTCCTGTTTTAGAGGAAGTGAGCAATAAAGTTTGTAACGCTTGTTTTGAAGCATTTGTACGTTTCATGAATTAGTGCTATACATATTTGCTTACGATGAAGAAATTCGAAACAGCGAGTGTGTTTAATCCAGACGGTGGAGTACTTGAATAACAGGGAAGCATAGCGAAAGATCCACACAGAGAGAACACATAATAATGAGAATGCATGTCTTAAGAACTTCTAGTCGTGCTGTACAATAAGTTAACACATACAGTACTAAGTTAGCCATTAAAACTATGTACACACAAGCAAACTGCCAAGCTCCCGTACAGGCAAATGACTGTAAAACACAAACAGTAACCATTCCCAGTGGCACAGATATGCCAGGCGGTCCCCAAATATCCCTCTCAGCATAATAATTTACATTGATAATATTGACACCAATTATACAATTATTATGTAGGATTATACAATTCCTTGGTAAGACCGCACCTATAGAATATTGTGTGAAGGTTTGGTCACCACACCTTAAGAAGGACATTGCTGCCTTGGAAAGGGTGCAGCGTAGGGTGAGGGGAATGATTCCTGGTCTTAGAGGAATGTCTTATGAGGAGAGGTTAGCTGAGCTGAATCTGTTCAGCCTCGAGCAAAGGAGACTAAGGGGGGACATGATCCAGGTATATAAGATTCTAACAGGTCTGGATGCTGTTCAGCCAAATGGCTATTTCAATATTAGTTCAAATACTAGAACTCGTGGCCATAAGTGGAAATTTGCGGTAGAACGTTTTAAACTGGATTTGAGGAAGCTCTTCTTTACACAGCGTGTAGTTAGAGTATGGAATAGTCTTCCTGTTAGTGTACTGTAAGCTAAAACCCTGGATTCCTTTAAATCAGAGCTAGATAAGACTTTTAACAACTCTGAGCTATTAGTTAAGTTCTCCCCAAATGAGCTTGATGGGCCGAATGTAACGGTGAAAATTTTAATTAATTCAGATAGACATACCCTTTAAATAATGGGGTAAAAAAATTCAGAGCCTTTCTATTATTGGGAAACTTTAATGTTAACATACTGACCATGGGTATATCTGACAGCTTTCGTTTCATGACTTCAGTATATCACTATCAGTGCTTAACGTTCTAGCACTAATATATCCTGATATTAATAATACTAAAGCAAGTAAAACACGGCAGGTTTATGTCCCAAAGCCATGATCCAGCACCCCTACAACCAAAGGTCTTGATGGGAAAGAACCTCTTACCATACAGATCCTGACGACCGTATTGACCTGAGGACGGGTCCACAGATGTCCACATGAAGTACTTTCCTGCACTCTTTTTGGGCATGTCCTTCTGGGGTCCTGAGGCCAAGCGACCCCCTTTGAAGCTCCTCAGAGCATCACACCAGGAGCTGGAGGCCCCATAGATGGAGCTTCCATCGATCCAAGCAGTCACATGGTTCAGCTGTGGGATGGGACATGTGGTCAGAGTGACTTCTCAGAAATCCGCAAAAGTCATTTTGTTTCGGCAGGATCCAAGTTTTTCACCTTTCCTCTTGACAGACATCATCAAATTCCTCGAATCACCAGCTGGGTTATTAAATTGGTAACTGTTCATTTTTTCACATCTTCAATAACAATCGAGTTACATCTTATATTCAGAATATATAATGTCCAAACTATTTAGCTTGACAACTCTATAACACCACCAAAAACAAACTGCCCATAGTGTATGTGTGTGTGTATGCGCATGTGTGTGTATGAATGCACGTCTATGTGTGTATAGTATGTGTTTGTGCGTGTATGCATGCACGTCTGCATGTGCACGCATGTGTGTGCGCACAAGTCCTCCTTTGATGGACTTGCATCACATCCAGTGTACCCGTATCTTGTGCTCTGCGCTTGCTGGGATAAGCGGTAAGTTCATCGTGACCCTTTACTGGACAAACAGTGTCTGAGTAGAATGTAAAAAAAACACAAATATTAATAATAAAGTAAAATGCATGAAAAGATAGTCAGTTAAACCCTTATTACCTGTGTGCGGGGATTGTTGGGACTCTGACTAGATTCATGGTCCCACTGGGCACGCTGGAATGGAAGCAGAACCTTCCCAGTACTGTTGGGATCAAATACAGGGTCTCCTATTGGGACTGCGATGTGCATATATTCTGGAGGGCAGCCTGGCCTTTTGGAGTCCAAGATCTCATACACAGCATGGTGACCTGAAACCATAAGCAATGTAAACAGTCAGATGCTGCACGGTCTGAAATTTTCATAATGATTCCAGAACCCAAAGTGGATAAACGGTTATAGATCATTGATTAATTCATGACTGATTCCATACTAATAATCATACTTAAAGTTGATTAGGTTTCAAGTATTGAAATACTTGGAATGGAATGAATTCAGAGAGGCATCTATTTATGAAGATCAAGTGGACATTACAGAATATACAGAGACCATTATGTCCACAAAAACATGGAGGATGTCATAGTACTGAAGCGTGTCACCAACAAGAGCCAACTGGGAGCCCTGGTTGACAGCAGAAGTTCACATCAGGGTAAAAGCGCGAGTGGCCTCAGGTCTGGTGGCCCTGGCCGTGAGGACAGCTGGAGCCACTTTGACTGTCCCAGGACATCAGAGCTACTGAATGGGCTCATGAACAGAAGAGATCCAAGGCCGTTTCCATGACAACAAAGAAACACAACATGTGTTGCAAGACATACAGGTCCTGACAAATTACAACACACCCTCATGTACCAGGCTCACCCAGTCTGATGTGGCATGCAGGATGCCAGAGAAGATCACCCCTGGTACCAATGAAGGGGTGTTTTACTCCAGGTCAGGCTCTGTGAGGGACGTCTCAGACACCTTATGCAGGCAAGCATCTACCCCATAGTGCTTCAAAACCACCACAATCATAGCAGTGCCCGGACCTGGCACGGTAGTAATTTTGCAAAACGGGCAACAGAAATTGCAGTGGGGGCACAATATTGTGGGTTTGACAAACAGGAGACATGATTGCTGTTCGCCTTTCTCAAGGGCAAATACAAAACACGGCCACGTGCTGCGATACGAGTCTGATTTAAAACTAGGGATTTTTTTTTTAAAAGTGTAGCGCTGTAGATGAGGTGGTGCTGGGAATGCAGGTGCCTGAAAACATCTGAATCAGCACTGACTGTGATTTCAGACTCAACTCCGAAACCACGCCTATTTATTTATTGCACAATCTTTCCCCACCAATTACATGTTCGGCTGAATTTCTTGTGTCTCTCAGTGTCCATGTCTTAAAACGATGTCTTTTATTCTGTGACCAACGAGGACATAATTTTTCAGTGTATGACCTGATGCATCATACATCTGAAGTTGACAATATTAAAGATTGTATCATATGTATAAAATAAATAAAATCGTGTTGTGCTACAGTTATTTCCCGGTTTCTCAGTTATAGGATGGCTATTCACGAGTTTCTAAACTAGTGAATCTATTTAGTTGTTCACTGAGTAAAGCAGCAAGCAGACCTTGAACCGACTTGAAAGAGACCCCCAACCAGTACAATATCACAGAAAACTGTCTGCCAACGTTAAGTGTTGTGACTTACCAAAGACAACAGAGAGGACCGTACGGTTCCTGCTAGAGGGCAGCCCCGAGGAGCCCTTCATCATGAGATTGCTGATTTTGCGTGGGTTGGGCACATTCGGTTCTTGAAGTGGTTGGGTAACTCCGTCAGAGTAGCGGGCCGGCAGGAGGCGCATCAAAGCAGTACCTACAGCGCCGGGATGACAGTGAAACTATTCATAATCTGTCTAAAATACCCCGTACATTTAATTTATTCAATCACCATTACCGTAATTACTTATTGCAATCGATATCCTGTTGAAGAAGGTTGTTATATTAGTGAAAAAGTGTCATGTACAATTAATCAGTCTAAATATATAATACAAGCGACAGAAATGTGACAGGCGCAGTAATTAAACACCAAGTACCTGCCGCGCCTCGGTTGTGATGCGCTAGATTATTGTACCATCCGTCGTAGCGCTGTATTTCCCAGTCAATATTTGCATGACAACCTGTAAAAATAGTTACACAACATAGCCAAACGCCAAATTTTAATTATAAAAAACGAGCCGGCATACTGTGAGATTTATGCCGTTAGAAAATTTTAGAAACCTTTTAAAAATCGTGGCTTTAATATAAATACTCACCCACGGTGGCAATAATACATATTACCAGCGACAGAGCAGCGGAGAGATGCGAGGTGTCTTTCCTACGCAAATCCATTCTTGCAGAGAGATTCACCCAAGCGGAGCTTTTTCTCAACCCAGAGATAAGAGTCGCTTGAAGACCACTTGTGCCGGTAGACACGTTGAATGGCATCAGATATCATGGGGGGGAGGAAATCATTCCCAAAACGGTTTAAGTAAGTTATCATAGCCAGGAAGATAATATTCGCTAGGTTCTGGTCAAATACATTTATATAATGTAATATATCTGTTTAAATAGAAAAAGCGGAAAAGCTTGATATCTGACTTTTATAACGCATCAGAGATTCCGTACAATGCTGGAACAAGATCGTTTCATCTTAACGGACTAAGGATCGAGGTTTTGGCAAAGGTAGGTAAGATACGCTACTGATAAGCAGCCGTTCCTTTCATTTAACTGTAAATGAAAATCAAATTATCCTTACTTGACAGATGGATCAAAACATATATATATATATATATATATATTAAAAACTCACCAAAATCTCGTCTAATAAACTTCAGTGTTCGTGGAACTACAGGAATTTAATATTAAGCTTTTTACTTGCATTTCTAACAGAACGAGACGAATCAGAAAGACGATACTGTACAGTAAATGTTTCTCTAGCTGTCTGAAGCTGGGAATGATCCTCTTTACAGTCACCTCGTTATATAAGGGTCATAACAGAGAAGTATGCGCCGTTCAGTAGAAGCCCCACATATGCAAATGAAACCGCTTCCCAATATAAGGCGGATGCTATAAAAGCTGGTGTCCAAGGCGCCCCTCACACTCACCTCCACTACAGCTCTGATCAATTAGTCACCTACGGCTTTTTCAGGTAAGAATTTCTATTCTTTGCATTATTCGCAGGCGGCTGGAAAGCAACGAATGTGAGCAGGTTTTTTTTTAACCTTTACATTTTTCAATGTTATTGAATCATTATATGTTGTTTAATTCTATGGCAAAGGCTTGATGCCGCTTGGGCCGCCTTACCCATGTGAGAAGGATCTGTTGTGTCTTTGGGACTCACTGACCAAGTACTATCGCTCCATCTTCAGGTAACTGAGAAGTGCAGTGTCAGCTCCGGAGAGGATGACGTTCTACAACGACATTTACCCATTTTACCCCGAACAAAGGACTCCCTTCATCTTTAACCTGAACCTCCTTATTGTGATACTTGTGCTGTCGGTCTTCGCAGCTGCTTTCCTTCTGATTCTCCCGGGGATTCGCGGCAAGCCGGTAAAACAAAGAATTTCCTTCTCTGTGAAATTGCACTTCGTGAAAAAAATCCGCAGGGCAATCCCGTGTTCCTTTATCTCACTATGCCCGTTATCACGATATAGCAGGTTAGTGTGCCAAAATGCCGGCAGAATTCTTTCGTCGTGTAAAGAAAATCATAACAGCTTTATTGGGAACTCAAAGGGCAAACATAAAGGAGTCTTGATAGGGAGCACGTTTTAAGGAGATAGGGAAAGAAAAGTTTCAGACAAATGTGAACTCGGCTTTTTAAGACTTTATCGTATGAGTTATGCTGATATGCACGGTAACAATTACGAGACTCACAGTCACACGGGCGTCTTGTCATTTTAGAGGCTTTTCTGGATGATCCGAATAATTCTCAGCTTATTTGTGGGCGCAGTAATTGTAGGTGAGTGATTCTGAAATCCACAAATTGAGGCCTCACTTTTTAACAGTTAATTTTAATTCAAAGCAAATATGAATTGTTACCTCACGCAATTATATGAATAAATGTTTAACTCTAGTTATAAACGGCTTTGAACGGACGTATTTCGTTTTTCCATTAAGCTGAGTTGTCTCTCGTCTCTCTCTTTTCCCCCCACAAACGGCCAACTGAAATCTTTGTTTTTAGCGGTGAACTTCTCTGGCGACTGGGCAGCCGGTGGCGCAAAAGTGACGACGACGTACAAGTCATTCAGCAGCGGGGTGGTGAGCGCGGACGTCGGGCTCCGCGTCGGGCTGTCGGGGATCAACGTCACGCTGAAAGGTGAGAGTGGGGCCACAGCCGCAACCACGACAGGACGGAGTCTCATATTGGGGGGGGGGCGCGAGCCAAACTTAATCACTTAAATAAATAAATAAAATATATATATATATATTTTCCTTTGGGGGGGGGGGGGGGGGTTGAATATGCTCCTGCCTTCGCCGCTGTATTACCTCTGCTCATAACTGTGCCTGTCACTCGGGGCGATTCCCCGTCATTTTAGGAGACCCCGTGAACCAGCTAAATGAGACCATTGACTACAATGAGATGTTCCGCTGGACAGACATCTTGGATAAGGACTACGTAGAGGCGCTGGAGAGGGGCCTTCCAAATCCCATTTTGTACATTGCTGAGAAATTCACCCTCAACAGCCCCTGCGGTCTCTTCTACCAGTACAGATACTCTGGGCGGTACACTTCTGCCACCATGTGGTAAGATCACGGAAGTGCTGGCATGACAACCATTTCTGTCTCCCTCACCTTGGTGATGTTTCATTACTACGACGTCACTCTTACGTCTTTATCTTAACAGGACGGCTTTCTGCTGCTGGCTCATCGCCAACATCCTCCTGTCCATGCCTGTCGTTCTCTATGCCGGCTGCATGATGCTCGCCACTGGAGCATTTGTTTTCTTTTCCTTGGCCTCCTTCGCCACCATACAGAACGTTCCTCCGTGTAATTTCACCGTAGGGACTGTCTCCTTCCAGCTGGGGTTCAGCGCCTCCTTCTGGCTGGCGCTAACAATAGGTATATTGAAGAGGGCGACTGGTGACCTGCAGCTGTAATACAACTCAACACTCCAGAAGTGACTTTATATGCGACACACACACATATGCAGCCAATATTTTCAAAGCTACTTGTAAATTTTGTCCATTTACACAGATTGATTGTAAACCAGCAAACTTCAGGATACTACGACATGAGGAATCACTCACAATGTGGATTAATTACTATTAAGATTGCTGTGGCTGACAGAACGGCGTGTCTGCAGGTCTGCTCACTACGTTTCTCGGCGTGCTGGTGGTGCTGCTGGACTGCCTGGCACCTGAGGCACTAAAGGAGGCCTTTAGCACGACGTCGGGTGAGGATGACGATGACGAACCCGTTCTGGGGACGGCCTACATCAACCACAGCTTTTTGGAAGATGCGACGGGTGCATCGCAGGAACAGGTAAACCTGAGGGCAAGAGGCATGTATCTCGGAGATCGTATGGGGAGATGTATTAAACTAAAACAGTTACTGAACTTTGAAATTCAGCGTCACTTTATAACATAGCTGGTTCTGGTCAAAACCAGTTTTCCAGGTTGACCTTTTCCTCAGTTCTGAAGTTCTGAGCATAATGTTGGAATTTAAACCTGTACAAATTATTAGGTGATATAAAGAATAAGGTTATTTAGAAATACATAAAATACCGAAGGATGCCACAAAGAAAAAGGTTAAATGAGCTTCGATTCAGCCTCAGATTCCTTCATTAACCTGAAACTATTCATGCAAACAGGTGCTCAGTCTGATTAAGCGCCATTCCTCATACAAGCGGACAATTCAGCTGAAAACAATGCAATTTATATTAATGTATGTTGATTTCAAAAATCGTAAGGGCCCCTGTCAACAAATAACATTGAAATAATTTAATTAGCACAAGTGATTCCAAGTGTAATTGTTCAGTTTGTCCTCTGAGTTACGAGTGATTCTTCACAGTGTTTTCTCTGCACTGGAAAGTAGACAGTGCCAAGATGGGTTGTACTGCAAATGACATCATTCCCTGTATGCTTTTATTTCAGGCACTAAGAAAGACAGCAAAGGACCTCACATATATCAACATGCCCAATGTAAGTAGACTACATGACCATTTTTTCCTGTTGGAAACATTTGTTTGAATGTGCACACACTGATCACCCGATCTTTGCACCGCAGCTTTAACTATGAGGAAGACCAGAACGGTCGCATTACTTGAACAGCCGCAAGACTTGCAACAGACTGTTTTTTTGCACACACATTGACCCTGAATGTTTTGGATTTCCATCCATTCATCCATATTGTGACTGTATAACCTGTACGGGGTCGTTCGTAATTAGGATTTGAACTAGATTAATGTTCGACCCCAAAAATGTGTATTTAAATAATGTGCATATTTTTGTAAAAATTAAACATGCTGTATAAGTTTTACTTGTCAGAATTTATGTGTGAGTTGGATTGATTCTGAATTAATCACATTTTTTCATTCAATACGCTCAAAGATTTAATTATAGTATCTAAAGTATACTGTTTTCAAAATAAACTCTATAGTACTGTGCAAAAGTCTTAGGCAGCCAAAAAAAAATTGTTTAAATAATTGTCATGTTGGTGTAAAACTATGCTGTTATGCCTAGCAAAGTGTGTTAGCTTAGCCATTTCATAACCTCTGCTAAAATAACCCTGTTATTTCCAGCAACCATGCAATACACCCGTGTGTTTTTTGACCTGACCACTAGCCCACCTCATATGTATTCAATATCTCGTTCACTTTTTAAACTAATTAAATTCATTAAGCGAGCTGGTGGTGAAATTTAATAAATACATAGAATGGTTCGGGTGCCACTGAGGAGAAGTTTGGGAACTGAAGTGGTGTTCATCTAGCTATCCAAGTAGATATCAGTAACTTTTTGGAGAAGGGAAGACATTTTTACTAGTTTTTATTGTGTTACTCGTAATTTTCATATGTTCTTATGTTAAATTATATTTTTTTGTATTAAGAAAATGTGCACTTACTACCCAGATAAATGGCTTAAACATTTCTTTTGAGTGCCTAAGACTTTTGCACAGTACTGTATATAAAAGATATATTGCAAAATAATATACAGGTATTATTTGCTATGAGTTACTGTACGTACAGTATACATAATTGTTAATGCAAAGTGAGTTTCCCTGCAATAATAAGGGTGGAAGAAAATGTCTTAACTGACAACAAAAGAAAAAATAATCTTTTGATTAAAAAAAAAATTGCCAACACTTTACTTGAAAAGCTTTACTTGAATCTATCATCCATAATGCATTATAATGCTACATTATA
This sequence comes from Isichthys henryi, assembly GCA_026776945.1. Taxonomy (NCBI): domain Eukaryota; kingdom Metazoa; phylum Chordata; class Actinopteri; order Osteoglossiformes; family Mormyridae; genus Isichthys; species Isichthys henryi. The sequence goes on along the minus strand of JAODJX010000007.1, from coordinate 8,941,351 downwards.
AAGCACTATAGATACCTTCATAATGCCTTACAACGGTCAATTAAGGATGCTTTGTACTGCATTATGAAGGTATCTTTAGCGTGTTATAAATGAAAACTTCATAAAGCATTCATAGTGCATAATAAATGTTTTTATAAATATTTATAGCTGTTTATAATGCTTTATGAACGCATTATAATGTTACAAATGTATTCATAGATTCTTAAAGACATGGCATTCACAGAAAGTGTTACCGGAATTTCTTGCATTAGAGCATCACACTCTCTACACTCAGAAGATAAACTTGTCATTTGCACTGTACTGCAGCAAAAAACTCATCTGCATTGTGAATATTTACACGCTTTGGGTGGCTGGGTTGCTATAGTCCGACCATATTATGCCTTAATCCAACTTCCAGCTGCTTATAATAGTCAGGGTTGTGGTGGCCTGGTGCACATGAATAGCAGCGCAGAGCACAGAACAGGCTGCAGACGTTAGACTACATAACAAACGGTGAGGTTTTGTTGTTAATGAAAGCTTATATTTTACCATTAACATGCCGTGACACTGACCGCAGAGCATGTGTCTGAAGTGATGGCAGTAACAGTACAGATGGGATTCTTATGGCTACTGCAGAGTTGGCTGGAACACAATAAGCTCTGCACAGTAATTCACACAATGAATAAAAACAATCAAAATATCACAGCTCTTAGTTTGATTTCCCACTGAACCATGTAGGCTACATTTTTGATACATGTATATGCAAAAATGTTACTGGCTAATGCACGAACCAGAATGAATTATATATCCCACAAGAACCAATTCATAGAGATGACTGTTGAACTTATTACCTATGTCTGACAATTCATCATTAAGAGCCAAACAGCAGTTTCTTTGTCTGTTTCTAATGTCAGGGACGAACTGACAAAACCAGTTTAAGAAAGTAAATAGAAACGTTTCAAAGTTAGGATTTATTTTTATTTTATTGTTATTTTTTCCAGAATGATTTTGCTCTATCTTCAGCTGCATGCAACAGATATTCTACTTTGACGTGTCTTTAATTTCGAATCTTGATTTTAGTCCAGGACATTTTAAAATTGTTACTCACCAGCGAGCCTTTTTCTGTCACAGTGTATTCTATTTAATCGTTACCGTCATTATCCTTCTGCAAACAAGGCCAGAAATGGAGGGGGGGTGGAGAGCTCGCAGCGAACAACAGTAATTCCCTAAGGGGAACAATACTAGACATGGTTTTCATCATGTACATACAGTCTAACACTGGACGTGGTTATGGACACTGTTCTAATAATACGTTACATTCACAATCCACTCAAATAAATTAGAGTTTCTGCAGAAAATACGAAAAAAAAACAATACAAACGACACAAAGTGGAACCGTTTCAATATTCACATTTCTGCTGTACACACTGTGTTGTGTCTTGAATCAAGATCTGGTAAGAATTTGTGTTTCCTGTCACTGTCTATCTTTTTTTTGCTGCTTGTAGGGGCGACGAATGTACTTTGGATTTCCCAGGTGGTTACTTACAAAACATCTGCTCACACGTTTATCTATCAAAAAGCTCCACAAATTTAATTTTATATGGGCAAACATCGCCATGGTATCTTTGGACTTTTTAGTGCTCATACGATAACTTAAAAAAAATGTATAGAACTCGGTGGAATAGACAATGTTACTGTACGCTCCTTCTACAATAACTTTGATATCAATTAAAGAATTGATGCCGAAAAAATCTGTTTCAGAATCATTTCCTCAGCAGTTTGAACTAAAATGGAGGCACGGATGCAGGTTTGACCCATCAGACGGCCCTGTGCAGCTGATATAACAAAAGTGATCGGTTGAAATTTTTAAATTATTACTTCTTTAAAACTTAATGTGCTACTCATATAAGGGAAATCAAGAGCTTAGTGTCCTAAAACTGGAATAAATGGGAGTCTGCCCTCAGTATCTCTGCATCACCTGTGGTCTTCGCCTCGACCTGTAATCCCTGCACTGTAGGCCGACATCAAAATGCTCGTTTCCCAACTGAGTCCGCTGGCAAAGAGAAATAAATGTATTTACAATTGAAAAGAAATATGAAAAGGAAGCAAACAGAATTATACATACATACCATGTTAATATTACATACGTAAATAAAAAAAAATAAACCACGACGGACTCATTCAATCTTTCTTTCCACGCCGTGATTGGACAAAAGTGTCACAGACAGACAGCATACATTTATTATAACGATCATGTGACAGCTGTGACCATAACACATTAGTTTCTTTTCCGCTTTAAATCCGTAAGTCATTTTTATGGTCCGTTAATGTCGACAACAGGGAAAAAACAAAGGTGATCTCCTTGTACGGGAGGATGAGAAAATGCAAAAGGGTGACTGGTTAGGTGCGGAGATCGGAGAGTTTCTGGGGGGACAGCAGGAGGTCTGCTGGACTTGTCCCTGGGGTGTGGGGTCCGGCGCCTGGTCACCCGTCGTTGGCCTGCTCAGGCTCAGATGTACATGGGCGTCTCCTGGCCAGTTAACAGTCTGAACATGGCTGCTGGCATGGTCTTCATGTGGATCTGCCACGAGAGGAGACAGCAGAAGAACCTCTGATGATGTAATCCGGGACACACAAGGGACATCCTCAATTTTCCATGGGTCAACATAGGAGGGGCTTGCATTTCACTTTAACCAATCAGTCGTCATCGTATGACATCACCATACTTATCCATTTTTTTCTCATTTTCAAACTCAAGGCTTCCAGCCATCCAGCTATCGGAGCAAGGGGCAGTGCGTGTCTCAGCAGGCTAAGCCGCTGTGCCCATGATCACAAGGTTGCTGGTTCGAGCCTTATTATTATTATTATTATTATTATTATTATTATTATTATTATTATTATTGTTATTATTGTTATTATTATTGTTGTTATTGGGGCGGCATGGTGGTGCAGTGGTTAGCACTGTTGCCTCACTCTCTGGGACCCGGGTTCGAATCCGCCTGGGTCACATGTGTGTGGAGTTTGCATGTTCTCCCCATGTCGTCGTGGGGT
>JAODJX010000007.1:8904605-8926857 GCA_026776945.1 Isichthys henryi | reverse complement strand
TGAGGCTGGCTGGGTGGGATAATGCAAATTATATCCAGAAGCCCCTAAATTTCATTTAGGTTTGTTTGGGGGGGGGATGTGGTACCTGCTGTTCACATGCTCTAGTGGCACATTAAAAGCTACCTCTCCAAAGAGTCATGTGACATTCACTGGGAAATGAATGGGGGTGTGGGGGACGCAGTGACCCCAGACCCCATGGAGGTACGGGAGACGGTGACGTATAACAGCAGAAACACAGGGTAACACGCAGGCATACGGCGGACAGCAGAACACCAGGGACCCCAGCCCACTCATGGGGGAGCACACCCATGCTGAACAGGACCGAACAGCAAACACAGCTGAGCCACACGGCGAGATCCGGCACAGAGAGCACAGTGTCTGCACAGTGGAGCGGTAAAGCCATCACTGGCAGGGCATTCACTGCAAAAGACAGCTGTCTGGGTGAATGCTGCACTTTAAAAACGGTACAGTACAGTAAGTATGCAGTTAGAAGTCAGTCTTCCAATCCATATGACACCATGCTTTGGTTACAGGCCTCCTAACTTGGCCACAGTGTGTCTCCCATGGGTACGCTGAAGCCATGCTTGCATGGATTTTCCTCTGATTATTACATTACACTCATTGTTTAACTCTGTTAGTGAGGCCTCAGTGGTTTTTTGCGGGCAAAGCCATGGACACACACTCAGGCACTTTCATCTTACCACTGTTATCAGCATCAGCAAAACACAGGAACATGGGGCCTGTACCAGTACCGGGTCAGCAGCAGGGATAACAGTCTGGGAGGAGTCACTGGAGCAGCAAGAAAATCTGATCTAGATATCAGGACCTTTCCCGATTCCCACCCGGCGCCGCCACAGACGGTACGCTCCGGGTCCTCCGGTGGGACTCACCTTCACCCGGCTCACGGCCTCCTGCGCCTGCATCATACGAATGTTTTTGGACGGGTTTCGCTCTGAAAGCAGCTGGGTGGAGCCCAGGTAGTTGGCAGCAAAGATGATGCCGTCGATGAGGTCCTCAGGCTCACAGGGCCCAGGGACTGAAAGACAGATAGACAGAGAATATAAAAGCAGCTCAGGGAAGGACAGTGAGACAAGCAGCCATGTTTCCCCACAGCAATCACATGCACTGGAATTCTCATTCATCGTGAGGAAGGAAAAAAAAAAATTGCATAAACACATTTTCAATTATTTATAACATTACAATCCCCTAAACAGAATAAACTAATAGACACTGGAAGCAATGCTCTTCCTGTTTCACCACTTCAAACCGTTTTTAACAGCATGGTGTCGTTTAATCTCAGAGTATTTGGGGGCCGTCAGTCACCGCGTCTGGAAGCTATCGGGACATCTCTCGTGTGGCTGCCGGTCAAGTCCGTCAGGCAGTCAGAAGCCACCTGAACGGAGAGCACTGACGTCTCCCCAGTCAGATACACAGATTGGCAGTCAGATTCTCAGCTGGGTGTTTGAATTTTGTGGGGGAGGAGTCTATCGTGCCTGTGTGATTACTGGGCTTTTATGCCGTTTGCTTTCTCCAGGAATTCTCCACAGGTCTCATTCACAGGACCAAAATAACACTGTAGTGAAGGAAAGCTATGATTAGAGTGTTTTTTTTCTTCTTTTAGCGCACTGGGGGGGTGAGGCAACGACATTCTGACTATGTTGCATTTCTGTCTGAATGAGCAAATAATGATAATTTATACATATTTAAAAAACCTATGTGAATCCACAGGCTAATCCCCAAACACCCCTGTAACAAATACTGTAACACAACAACGCAGCTTCCTTTGGTCCAGGGCTGGCCCAGTCTGTAAGCCACATAAGCCATCGCCTAGGGCACCATTTCATTAGGGCATGGAAAGGAACTAGTAAAGAAATGAAAAGAAAAAAGAATGACCTCTTCTTCCCTGATATTAGTTATTTACACTAGTTGTAATATTTCATTACTTCTCTCGTGAAACAGTGGCGGGCTACTTGGGTAGCTACTGGAATGTTTTTTCCAGTAAATTGACAAAATATGTTTTCTGCTGCTCTTTGGGTGGGTGGGCGCTCAGCAGGACCTCGCCTAGGGCGCCTCTACACCCAGGGGCTGCACCTGTTTGGTTTATGCTTGTCCTGTGTATGTAGGAAAACTGCACAAACAGATGGAAGGATGTAGCATTTCCTGTTTAGTACTGTGTGTTGGTTGTTGGGATAGTCACCTGAATTCAGCAGAGGTGTGCAGGGGAACAGGGCAATGGATGGGTGTGTGTGTGTGTGTGTGTAAGGGGGGTCCCACTTAGGGGAGGTCAGTGCCAGCAAGCAAAGGAAAGAGCATACAGGGCGTGGCCAGACCCTTTCAAAAACCGTCTGCCTCGCTGATTGCCCAATGACAGAGCCAGAACAGCTCACTATCCAATGACAGAGCCTGAACAGCTCACTATCCAATGACAGAGCCAGAAGAGCTGATTGTCCAATGACAGGCCCGGAACAGCTGATTGTCCAGTGACGGACCCGGAATAGCTGATTGTCCAATGATGGACCCTGAACAGCTGCCCATGTGACAAGGGCAAACACAACAGGTGGCTTCTTGATGCTGCAATGTCATTCCCAATACAGAAACCAATTCCCTTTCAAATATTTCCCCATTCGGTACAATTTTCAAACAGTCGGAGTCCCAACGTGCTGCTAGGTTTTGCAATTTTAATAACCTCAGAAAAAGAACGCTACTTTTCCCCATCACTATGGATCACTGTCCCAACGCACCCTCTAATCTGTTTCGGACGTTGTATTTGTTTCTGACGTTGCTGAATTGATTAGTATTTTTTATTTTTTTTAAAAACAGATTAAAATGTCAAGGGCAGTTTAGGAGGCCGAGAGGGGAAAGACAGCCGCTCACCGTCCACAAAGCTGGGGAAGGTCGTCTTCTTCGTTTGCTGCAAAACACAAGGAGGCGTCAGTGAGAAGCACCGCGGGAACATGAAGGCCCTCGACATTCCTAACCCAGAAACAGGAACCGCCTGTCGAGGCCTTACACATGCATACTGATGCTCCTCACTTGACGACGGCTCCACTAACGATATTTCGACTTTGTGGATTATTTAGCCAGATTTTCCCAGGCCCATGATGTCTACTAAACACACAAGTGTGTCGAATCATATCATATATTCATGTAACCCCATCGTAAGTCGAGGAGCATCTGAATACTGTTAGTATATTTGGCTATTTTCGCACTAAGAAGAACGCAAAAGAAAGCAGGGAAAATAAACAGAATATCTATTCCACTCTGGTGGGAGCGGAAGGAAATGAATTAATGAAGCATTTGTGAAACACACAGCTGACTATTCTATTAATTCATCTTGAGAAGTATGAGAGTGTAAATTAACCCAGGATGAAGTGGATTCACAGACACGCAACAGATGGCTGTCGACCTGTGGCTACAGCCCACTATCAGACTAAAAGTGTCCCTTACTATGAGCTGTGTGACCGGGTGTACGAGCCCCCTGACAGCTGAACAACAGCTCCGAATCTTACAATGACTGCCCCCCGCCCCCCGAAAGGCAGCGCCCACGTCATGCCAGTTATAGCCTGAAAACGAGCTCCCTGCAGCTCCGTTAACGCCTATATCGGCGTGGAAGGGCTCGCACAGACAGCAGAAAGGCAGCGAGGCTCTCAGTGGACTGTGTTAGGTCCCACCGGCCTGCAGACCATCCTGCAAACCAGTACAGCTCTATGATCGAGCTACAGAACTGAATTAGAGAGACTGAGGGAGACGCGTGGCTTAGGAGTCGCTCGGTCCACGCCAGTGACCCAGGGGCATTCTGAGGATAATGGCTAACAGCAGACCCAATTGCCGTTCAAAGTATGTTTTTCGCGAAGGTCATTTCTTCTGAGGGATAAGTGGACTTTCGGATCCAAGTGATGTGTCCTGCAAGCACTGGGCTTCGTTCTTAAGCAGAAACGATCTCTCAGCATCAGTAAAGGACACAGAGGGTTCCTGTCAAGGCCGCTTAGAAAAATGTTTCACAACCTCACAAAAGCTGGGTCACCGCAGCAAGACCAGCGTTTAGCCTCACGTTGCATGCAGTATCTGATTGGCTTGTTCATCTGCAATCTGGCAAATCAGAAGCCACCGGGAGCCCATAGCAACTCAGCGAGGTTCAGAATTCCCAGCATGCTCTTGCGATAACCAGCCCCCATTCCCCACAAAGACAGAACGGCCCACTCACCTCAGGGACATTGTTGTTCTCCAGAGGCCCATTGAGGTCTGAACGCTGCTGTTTTCTGGGCTGCTCTGCGCTATTAGATACCTGTGTGGAGATGCAGTGGCGTGAGCAGGAGGCTGGAGAACAAGTCATGGGGCAGCAACCGGTCTGATGAGAGTAGGAACGGAAGCGCTTATAAGCCGGGCTGAGACACAGAGACACTGACTGCGTGATGGGGAGACAAGCAGCCTCTTATCTGCGTTTGGCATCGACAGTCACAGTCACAGTCACAGTCACACAGACACCACCCCAGCACTCGGCAGCTAGTTCAAACATCCCCGGGTTCTGAAACAAAAATATGAAAATGATAAATAATACATGCGGGCGAAGCGAAGCCTGTCATTCAGCACCTTCCCTGATGCTGGAAATGTCAGCATTTCTTATGCTTGTCCTCTGTAGGCCTCAGACCTTTCATATTGGACACTGAACCCCTCACGCCCCTCACCAAATCAATCGTAATGGCTTATTTATCGAGTCGGTCATGGACGAGCGAGGCGGCTGGCGTCCATGTCCTCGGCATTGCGTGTCGATCCATCCATCGGAACAGCTGCTGTTCCATCTCATCAAACAGAGACTCTGACTTTGATACGGAACTAATTGCATCAGTTATCGAATCTGAGACAGTTGCTGTGATTTCACATCTATTGAATCTCGACCCGTCTGCTCCCGTCTTTCCTCACTTTCTAGCCTCGGCCGCTGCTCAGTCAGCTGATCAGATTCATTAGGTGTTTAACTGGACGACTGTAACGCCACACTGACCATGACCCTGTGGCAGAAAAGCAGTTTTGGAAGCCGAATGAATGGATTGACGGATCGGTCTTCGAAGAGACAGAGGAACAGGCTGCAAGTCTGTTTGCTGTAGTGGGCGGGGTCTTTGGCATTAAAAAAGGTAGGGTACACAGCACTGCAAGGGCCTTTTGTGTGTGTGTGTGTGTGCGTGTGCGCTGTGGAGAAGGGGGGGTCTATCTTGGCTGATGCAAGCGAACCCCACAGTTCCAGTGGATGGACAGAGTTCTGCAGTGGCCTCAGCTGGGAGGTCTGGGGAGGGGGGGGATGGGGGGGTGGAGTGGTTTGTTGAAATACTCCATCTGTCCCTAGGTCATAAATAACTCCCTTTTCCTCATTCTAATCTGTTTCGGCTGCGACGCCCTGCCGCGAGATGCAGACGAACCAGGCCACGCGACCTTGAGGAGGCAGCTGTGGCAGCTGACGTGTGTGATCGGCGCCGCCGGGGGCCTATGGGTGGCGAGCGTCCCCCCCACAACCGGCGCCAGGTGGTGTCGCCGCTCAAACAGCAATCTGGGCTCCGCCCCAGTATCGCTGCAGCCATAGGCTGTACGCCTCATTTCCCCCCAACGCAAGTATGACATTTAAAACAGAAAACAACATCTTACGCCTAGAAAAATTCTTTGTAAAAACATTCAATTTCTCGGATGGTTATAGCCCCCAGGATGAGCAAAACGATTTTTTATAGGGCTGCACATTTTGTGCAGCAATGTTTAAATGTCCTGGTGCATTTTTAATGTTAGCCGTAGACCTACGACTGTCATTATATCCATTATTTAGCAACAGAGGAAATATGCAGTAGTTTCATTCCAGCGCTGTCTGTGCTTGGGGGGGGGGAGTATCACCAAGAGTCCACTTGTACACCAATGTATTCTTAAGGAATAATTTCACAGCATCAGATCTGATGGCAAGAAAACCATGAAAATCGATTCTCTGTGAACCATTTGGCCTGCGGCTCGAATCGGTAACAAATTTCTTGCGTAGAGTGTTGTGCTTACTTGTGAGGTGCACACGGCGTGTCCGGAGAAGTCATAATTTGATTTGGTGTTTTCTGTGGCCCAGGAGAATCATCTAATTACTGTGCATTCTTATACCATGACCCTGCTTTAATTCATACCAAAGACAGTCCTGTTGTGATCTTCAAGGCACTGAAGTTGCGTGCCGATGCCTGCCAGTGTAAACCACTTGCCAAAGAACACGTGTGAAATGAATGCTGGCTTGATTTTGGCTTTAATAGCATTATGGAGAAGCTTTGTGTTGGTTTGTAGTAGAGAGCTGTTGGTCTCGTGCTCAAAGTGCCCCTACAGAGGAGGGTCATCTTAACCTTGCCCTAATTTCCCTTTAATCCCGACAATGTTATCACTATCCTGTTACGGGGCTCCGTGTTTCATCTTGTTTGGCTTGTCTAGACTCACAAAAGAACATTTCTTTTGTCTGAAATATGTGCTGAACACGTCAAAGGTACTGAGATCAAAGCGCAAGTACAACTCAGTCTGAGAAATGCCCTCAGATTATTGCAAAATCTGCTGTTAGAGGAACACACCCTACAGCTCTGTCAAGCCTGGAAGTTTCTGCTCTCTTCCCTTCATGCAATCTTTGTGGGATTTGAGTGTACTGACAACACCAGGAAAAACTGAAGTCAGTACAGCCACAGCTGGAACATGTGATGGGAACATGCAATGGATACATGCGACAGAAACATGCAATGGATACATGCGACAGGAACATGCAATGGAAACCTGTGACAGGAACAAGCCTCACCTGCTCCTGTGCCCACTGAGCCCTATCGTCCGGGGTGCGTGCTCGGCCACTGAATCCTCTCAGAGGCTCGGGGTTGTGCCGTGCCGGGGGGAGGTTGAGGGAGCGGGGACGGCCCTCGTGGCAGTGCAGGGTGCGGGGCGCCGGCTCAGGGGGCGGGGCCGGCTCCTCTGGGCTGGGCTCAGTACTGCTACTCAGGCTTCCCACACTCATGCTCATCTTGATCTCTGCTACTATCTGGTCAATGTCCTCCTCGGCCTCGTCTGGCACAACATTCCCGTTGTCCGTGGGGGCATAGTAGTCTCCCGTGTAGCAGCCGCCCTCGCCCTCATCTTCCTCCTCGTTGGGACAGTATCCTTCACTCCCCTCAACGTCCTCCTCTTCCTCATCTACATCCCTCGGCAGTTCCTGGCACTCGAGGTCCGGCTCCAGGCTGCCTTCGTATCCCTGTGTGCCAGGGTCCCGTTCCAGCGGCTCCTGCCCCGCCCACTCTTCCACCGCCTCCTGGCACTCGTCAGTGTCGGCCGGCGGCCCTGGGTGGGTGGTGGCATAGTTGCTGTCACCGCAATCCACCCCCTCTAGGTAGCTGTCATCCTCGGGGCAGTAACGGATGTAGTATGTCACGGCCTCATCCTCTTCGGGCAAGCCCTCATCGTAGTCTTCCTCCTCGTCTTCCTCGTCAGATGTGTTGTTGACATAGTCGGAGCTGGAGTCCCCATCCATGCTGTCGGGGTGGGCAGGGCAGTCGCCACACGCGCCCTCGGGGGTGGCCGGCCTGCTGTCTGTCAGCCCAGGCCCCTGAGGGCTGCCGTAAGAATGCGGAGGGGCCTGGGGTCCCTCTGCCCGCTCCTTGTTAGGGAACGGCGCGGAACAGGCCCGGGCGCGAGGCTCCGCCATGCTGCTGCTGGTACCCGTCGGCTTCCTGTGCGCCATGGCTGGCTGCTCACACGCCTGGCATTGCCGCTCACCTCGATCCTGCACGACAAATGAGGGGGGGGGGGCAATTAGACACATCAGACATCAGAGAGAAGTCTGCAAAGAAACTTCTCACAGGACCTCTGGGACCCGGAGACACAGCTACTCTGGGCATCGTGCAGGAAGAGCCCCGGGGAAGCAGTCACGTGAAAGAGGAAAGGAGATAACCAGGTTACACGTATAGGAAATCATTTTATGTAACTAATGGATACGCGCTAAAGGCAGCTCTGCGTGTTAGACGGTACACAGCGAAACACCCAGTTCAGTTAAACAAATGGCAAAGCCACAAGAAGCACTGTACTGTAATTGTGATTTATTTTTTCCAAAGATAAAAACACACAAAACAAGAATCTATAGGACAGGGGTCTCCAACTCCTAGAGAGCTACTGTCCAGTAAGTTTTCTATCCTACCTTCCTTCTGATGAGCCACACCTGCTCTCACGTAAATACATGTACTAGGAACAGGTGTGGCTCATCAGAAGCCAAGTGGGACAGAAAACCTACTGGATAGTAGCTCTGCAGGACCGGAATTGGAGACCCTTGCTATAGGATATATATGACACAGCCGCCAACAATGTAGCTGTCTTACACACACGCCCTCAATTCACCCCCTTGCAGAACTTATACTCTTTAAGCTCCACCCTTCATTAGACTAGTCCATCTGGTGCTTAATCCACTGATGCAATTTCATGAATATAATACAAATATAAATATGAATATTTGTACGAAAACATGATTATTACTTTGCGTCAATATCACCCACCAATCTTATTCTTATCCATATGGAATAATATTCACATATATTACCATATTATATACATACATAACTACCTCCACTGATGGTTGCTCCTGATACAGAGCAAATGTGCATACCGAAGAACAACTAGGCAGTTTCTTAAACACGCTGAGAATGCTGTATCTGCGTAGGACCAGAGGAAGCAGGGAGTGTACCACACAATCGACAGCATGACAATAACATGACGACGCGGAAGAAAACACCATGTGAAAATTAAAATAAACTGGTAATACTACATGTAACCTACCCTATGGGTGAAGTAATGTAAGTAAAACTAAAGTAAAAAATATATAATTTTGTAGTATAACCCTCAAGGCAACATGCCTCACAACATAGTACTCAGCTGATGAAAATGAAAAGCAGATCATAATGTCTGAGCGCTGAACAACGTGAAAGAGGAACAGGACAGGGGTCCGATGCCCACTGTCATTCCCACAGCCTTTCCTCTTCTTCCAGATTGGCCAAAGGCGGCGTTTTTGACAAGAAATCTGCAAGTATATTCTTCTTCCCAGGTCTTTCATGGATCTGAAACCTAAATGGTTGAAGAACCAGGTACCACTAGGTGATTCCTGCATTATTATCTTTCAGGGTATGCATCCAACTTAAAGTCCACTGATCTATCTTGAAATCAAATTCTGGTCCCAAACTAGGGATCACCTTGACAGCAAGACCCTAGGCAAAGTCTGCTCCATTTCTAACTTCAGATGCATCCACTTGTACCAAGAACGTTCCTTGAAGTTTGGACTTTTCAGTACAGGGGAGGAACCCAAGGCTTTTTAATGTAATGAGTGTCTTTGCACTTGCTGTGCTCCATTTCACAGGGCTGCTGCTTGCTTTGATGGTGAGGTTTGAAAGAGGTTCAGCAACAGTTGCAAACTGCAGGATTTATCTTCCATACCACCCCATAAGACTGACATAAGAGCAGACCTGTTGTTTCATATTTCTTGGCAATGGGTTGTTCAGGCTTCCTTGTCCCCTTGTGGACAAATGTGTCTCACTCTGATATTTTTCCTTTATTTTTGTGCCCAGACACAGTTTCAGAGGTTCAGTGTTAACTCGCTGTATTAATCTTCTCCAGCACGCTGCAGGCATGGCAATATTGGTTTTCGATGTCATGCTACAAATGACTATATCATCCAAAGAGGCAGTGAAGTCGTCTTCATTAAGGGTTGGCAGGTAGCTGGCACTCCACAGAGAGCAAACGGCGTGACCACAAATTGATGTAGACCTTGTCTGCTCATCCAAAGTCACCTGCCAAGAGCCACAAAGATCAAGTGTAGTAACATACAGAGCTTGGCCAGTTCTCTAACAGCTCATCCATTCGTAGCACTGGATGGGTATAACATTTTGACACATAAATGCCCTTCCAGAAATCAACTCAAAACATATGGAAGCATCTTCATTCTTTGAGAAGTATACTACGTACTTGTATATTTTACAAGATCAGTCCTTCCCAACTTGTCCTGGCAATGAGCTGGGAACTCACTTAACCCTTCTCTGAGTTCCTGTGGATGTTTATCCCAGTCCTTGCCAGTATCTGTCAGAAATTTGGATGGCATATTTTTGAATCACTCTACAAGCCCATCAGTCTGCAAGCCCATCAGTCTTAAGGTGATAAGGACTCCTTTTCCGTCCTGTGATGCCCAGCTCCCAGTGAAGCATTTTCATCTTTTTTTTAGTCAAAATGAGTACCTTGATCAGTGGTTATTTCTTCAGGAACTCCTGCCCTGGAAAAAAGCTGCATTATAGTAAAATTTAATTTGGACGTGTTTATAGATCAAAGAGGGAGAGCTTCAGCAGACCTTGCAGCATTAATATAAATCACCAACATGTACTGGTAGCCTGAGCTACTTTTTTTCCAGCGGGCTCTATATCCATAGCTAGTCTCTTGAGAAGAACATCTACCATTGATAATGTAATAAGAGGAGCCCTGTCAGTTTGATCGATAAGGCTTGTTTTTTGACAGTGGAAAATACTGGCAGCAGGCTACTCTATCTTTATAATTAGATGACCAAAGGAAGCTAACCCAATGGTGAGTAGCACCTTGCCCCATGTGGCTGCCCATGGGCTTGTCAGTGCTGTATGGAGAACAAGGGGGTGGTAATAGATGGGGACCACAAGACACTTTCCCTGTGACGTCTCTAGATAAACAATATCACCATGACGCCCAAATGTTCCCCCACCCCTGCTGTCTTTTTGACATCTTGATTCTGCTTTTATAAATGGTGAGGCCAATGTGGGGGCACCTCCCTGAAGTTCACGAATATTGGTAGCTACTTCAAATACCTTGGTACCATTAATTAATTTTTTTGAGAAGCGCTACCAACTACACATCCTAGAACTCTTGAAACCCCCTTGACAAAAGCCATGGGTAGCATCAAGTAAACATTCAAAATCAGCATCTGCAGACCATGTCAGCACTGAGCAGGACATTTTAAGCCTTTGCTTGGAACTGACCAGGTCACACAGCACAGGAGAACCAAGCCCAAGATCATGAGGCAAATCAGAAAGAACAACAGTTTACCACAAGCAATGTGACTACCAATGTCCGCCATTATTTCTGTTAAACACAGTAGATAAAAGTACAGGCAGCATAATTAATATCGGCACCACCCACATGCCATTTCTTAATAAGAGTCAATGAGCTGCTTGTGTCATGAAGTGCACGCACCTGTTGTCCATTCACAGTGACAAACACTTTAAAACAATTTCACGCAGCAATATCACAATCCTCAGCAGAGGTACATTTACGAGGCATACAGTACAGACTTGAAAGTTTGGGCTTCCATACAGGGCCTGTCTGTGGTCCCCTATAATCTTAGGGTCCCCCCCAGGTGCTATGCAAGGGTCCAAGGTTACCAATATAATTCTTGGCTACCGTACCAAATACCTGTGGTCTGAAATGTATTGAGCTTCTTCTGGCTTCCAGGTACTGCTGTGCCAACTCGGCTGCTTCCAAACCGCTTGTAGGCTGATGCTCCTTCATCCATGTCCGGGTTACTGCAGGAAGTATGCGAAGAAGCTGTTCCAGGATGATGACTTCTCCAATATCCTCCTTGCTACGTTGATCTGGCTTCATCCATCGATGATATAATTCTTTAAGGCGATGATAGGTTTCTTTAGGAGTTTCATTATCAGGTGTCACCATGAACCGGAACTGTAGCCTATATGTTTCTGGTGAAATACTAAACTTAGGCAACAGTGCCTCCTTTAGATCTGAATAACTATAGGCTGCATCCTCACCCACTGAGGCGTAGGCCTCTAGCTCTTTGCCAGTCAGTAAAGGAATCAGCCGACGTGCCCATTCTCTCTCTGGCCAACGCCAAGTCCGTGCTAACTTCTCAAAACACAGCAAAAAATTCTCAATATTTTCCCTGGCTTCATGTGAAGCCATTTTAAGCTCTCTGCTGTACAGGTCCATTGGTACTGAGAGTTTGACAGCAGCTAGATTCTGTGATACTGGAGAAATCCGTCTGGCTGCTGGAGTAGATAAGCTCATATGTGCAGTGGTATCGACAGAGCTCTGAAGCGTCAGTGGAAAAGAGTTCATCAAGGTTGCCAGCTGTTCTTTCCAACCTCTAATTTCTGCCATCAATCTCTCTTTCGGTACCTTCTGTGACATCATAAATTCTTGAAACAGTAATACTAAGCTGTCTTCCGGCGGCCTTGCCGACTCCTCTGGCTGGTCAGCCTCCTCCTCCCAATCAACATCGACCACTGGTCCTTCCTCTTTCTTCTTTGGCTGGGCGGCTCACACCAACGCCCCTATAGCACCTGAATGTGTGGTCGTCTTGTAGCTGACCATTCCAGCACTGCCACCGAATGTCACACCTGGTCTAGGTGAGGGTTTTCTGCACCAGTTTAAAGACCACTGCATATATAAAAACAAAAACCTACAAAGGTTCAGCCGAACAACAACAACAAGCACACACAAGAGTCTATAGGATATATATGACACAGCCGCCAACAATGTAGCTGTCTTACACACACGCCCTCAATTCACCCCCTTGCAGAACTTATACTCTTTAAGCTCCACCCTTCATTAGACTAGTCCATCTGGTGCTTAATCCACTGATGCAATTTCATGAATATAATACAAATATAAATATGAATATTTGTACGAAAACATGATTATTACTTTGCGTCAATATCACCCACCAATCTTATTCTTATCCATATGGAATAATATTCACATATATTACCATATTATATACATACATAACTACCTCCACTGATGGTTGCTCCTGATACAGAGCAAATGTGCATACCGAAGAACAACTAGGCAGTTTCTTAAACACGCTGAGAATGCTGTATCTGCGTAGGACCAGAGGAAGCAGGGAGTGTACCACACAATCGACAGCATGACAATAACATGACGACGCGGAAGAAAACACCATGTGAAAATTAAAATAAACAGGTAATACTACATGTAACCTACCCTATGGGTGTTGACATTTTATGGTTCATACGGCTATATGAATGTATAATGGACTGCATTACGCTGGAATTCATATACCTTAGTCTTTGTATGCCACTCCACAACTAAATCAGGCAACTGACTGAACTAGTGTAAGTAAAACTAAAGTTAAATAATAAATAATAATTTTGTAGTATAACCCTCAAGGCAACATGCCTCAGAACAAAAGTACTCAGCTGGTGAAAATGAAAAGCAGATCATAATGTCTGAGCGCTGGGCAACGTGAAAGAGGAACGGGATGGGGGTCCGATGCCCACTGTCGATCACAATTTGCTAAACAAATGTCTCTGTCCAACAGCCCTGAGGTAACAGGCAGTACCAGCAGAGCACCCTGGGGTGATTCTGCCTCAGTGTACTGAAGACTGCAGCCTGTAAGACAAGGAGCGCTTCCTTAAAACATGGAAGGGGGGGCAGTTCTGGGGGTAGTTCTGTGAGTCTCCCATCTCAGCTGGGCAGACCATGATGCCAGTAGCAAGCAGCTTGGAAATCAGCTGGGAGTGCCAGCTGATGCAGGGCGGGACCCTCAGCCATCAGGATACCTGCCCCCCCCCCCCATACAGGGACCCTTTCGTACTAGCTTTTGTCCTCTTTCCCCCCTCCCTCATTCTCTTGCTTTTCTTCTCTATTCACCAGTGATTTCCATGGCCACCCTCCAGAAATTAACACAGACCTGAAAAGGTCAACTACCCTCCCCATCCCCCCGCCTTTCCAGCTCACCTGCTTCAGGGCGCCCTCCCCTCGCCATCAGAACGCGGCCCCCGCTACGCTCCATACACGCCGTGACTCCCTCCTTCTCGCGCCGCACCGCGTCGCCTCCCCCCAGCCCACGCGGAATCGGTCGCCAGCCTCCTCATTCACCCCACGGAGCTCGCCTGCCTGCTTTTACTGCAATGCAGAAACTAGCAGTAAATATCAGATAAAGTGGGGAGAGCCAACCCATGTCTTACCTGCTGGGTAAAGGCTGACGACAGCCAAACGGTATTTCTGCAGGGCTGGCCGCGCCCCTCCAGCATCAGCTCTCAGCTGCCCCTGCCTCATATCGTCTCTTAGCAGCCCGTCACACCTGCCTCCCGCCAGGAATTATCGGTAACTAAGGGTAACAGCTCCCACTGGGTACCACTGACCTTTACACCCTTCTTTGTTAACGCGCACCCTGCATTGTTTATCGTTTATAACAGCTTCCCCGGTAGGCGAGGGCTCTGCTGCTCACTTTGGCCTCGGGGCGCCTTTGCACCATAAATCTCCCACTCTGTGGTGTTTATCGAATTTGAATACATCATCATACGGAAGCAGACCTCGTTACAATAAATTCAGCAAATTTATGCTGCCCAGTTGAAATAAATTTCAACATCCTCCCCATTAGGCCATTACAAAATAAGACAATATTTTTCCTTTGGTTCATGGATAAAATCTGACTCAGACACAGTACTCTGGTTATGGTGATTTTAAAAACGCCACAAACGAGATGCACTAAACCAGAAAAAGATGTAAAAATTGCTGGTCATTTTCAGTCCTGGAGATCAGGGTCAAAGACACCACAATTGCAAAGCTTAACAGCCTAACCACTATAATGAGGCGGACTAAGCACTATACTCAGATTGGCATAATGAGGGTGCCACTGTCGCGTCTCCATCCACGGAAGCAGGACGTGCAGGAGACGGGAAATGGAGCAGCTGTACAGGAGGGTCAGTCAGGAGGGAGGGAGGGAGTGAAACCGTATCGTACAGTTAATACAGGCACCCCGATAGCATCCATCAACAGGCCAGCGAGGGCGTTCATTCTCTATCCCGATTTAGTTACCACATTAATATTTACAAGCATACTACCACAGCAATTAACAGCAATCATTTTCACTCTCATACTGTATGTAATGCTACATAAACAATGATTCCCTGTTTTTTTACCTGCCTAATTGCTAGAGCCACAGTCTGATTTTTGACAGCATTAATTCTTTTGTAAGCTGGAGGAATATGTGATATTCTAAAGAGACATACAGTGACACAGTATCCACTCGAGTCTCAGGTGACTATCTGCTAATTGGACTAATTACCTTCTCAATTGTACTTGTCAATTTAAATATCTCCAAGAAGTTGCTGGCTGGGGTTCTCAGCTGCATGTCTGGCCACATGAATGCATCACAGAAATACTGTCACTCTGAACGTCCTGAGAATCAGAATTCTGGGGCAAAGAACCAAAGGGTACCCAAAAATGGGATCCTCCCACCTGGGCACTGTGGGGTACCCAAAAATGGGATCCTCCCACCTGGGCACTGTGGGGTACCCAAAAATGGGATCCTCCTATCTGGGCACTGTGGGATTTCATGACACCCTTAGGAATAGAATTCCACATTCATCCATATTCTGTAACTGCTTATACAGGACAGACTCACAGGAGAATTAAACCATTCCGCAGAAATACAGTCCAAACAAGCAGATACCCCAGATAAGGATCTTAAAGAGAAACTGCATGACAGACTAAGCTAAACCAGGGACCTAAAAAGCCTTTAAGCACAGAGGAAGAGGATGAAAAAGAAGCAGAGTGCAGCCTTGCAATCTCCTTCTCAGGGAAGGGATTCTCAGCTCCACTGACAGAGACACGGCACCCTGCTGACAGCCTCCAATCCCTCACCCACAATGCAATGGGGTGACATGGGCAGAAGTTGCTCTCTCTTAGGACAAAATGCCTGCTGTCAGTGGCTAAAAAGGGCATTTGTGCTGCTGAATCAATAAGATAAAGCGAAAAAGACTTAAAAATGAGCTTCAGGTGAGAAGTAATACAATTTCACTGGTAAGTCGGCATTTAAACATAAAGCAGAGAGTTTTTACACCCATTAAATCTTCTTTTTTTTAGTGATTAATTGTCATTGTTGATACGCCACAGCACACAGTGCACAACAACAAGACGTGTTCTCTGCATTTAACCCATATGTGACATCGTGACCTAGCAGGAGGCAGCTAATTCAGCACCTGGGGGGGGGCAGTGCTTGGGGGCGGTACCTTGCTCAGGGTACCTCAGTGGTGCCTTGCTGGTCGGGGATTCAAACCTACAACTCTTGCAAATACAAGTGCGCTTCCCTAACCATTAAGCCACCACTGCCCACAGCTTCCTGAGTTAATTATTCAAAATAGGTTTAAAAAAAAAAAAAAAAAAAAAACAACTTGTGACAGAAATGGGGAGATTTCTTTTTTTTTTTTTTTTTAACTTAAATTAATTTGTGCTATTGACAGCTATCTGCCTTGGATAACCGCCACCCCCCTCTGCAACCCTGCCCTGCAGGAGCAGCTACATATGGATGGATTGATGGATGAACGGAAATTGATTATTTGTAGGAAGCTACCAGCCAGAATCCTGAATGTACTTTACATGGAGATGAACACTTACCAAACAGCCCTGTATGCACAGGAGGGTCCCGTCCAGCACAGAACTGGGCCGAAAGCACTCAGAGAAAAAGAACAGGAGGATGGTGCCCGTTTTGACTGACACCACGCTGAATGGATCCAGTGTAGGAAAAAAATGCTACAGATGAGAATAAGGCAGCGTAAGTGCCCTGGGGGGGAGGGGGGTGCTGAATGTGTGTGTGAGAGCTGGAAAACAGCTTCACAAAGCCGCTCAGGAGCACGGGGTCCATCTTTCAGACCGCCGAAACAAATGCCCCAATGCAGCTCTACATATTAGGCTCCAGTGGCCTGATGCATTATATCAATTTAAAAGGCAGAAATCCACTAAAACTCAGTCGTTCTCCCACACTTGTATGCCTGAGAGTCATGAAAAACGGCGCACTTGGTCCCCTGGAAAATCGCAGCACGCCAACAGTCGCCCTCTTACTTTTTCCAGGAGGAGAAAAAAAAAGACTGTGTTCCACAAAAGTCACAGAGTACATGAATGGATCTGTGCTTTGAACCCCTACCCCTACCCAAAATGCTTCCCACAGGGAAAACTTATTAATAACACCGCAATTTACTCCAGGTAAGGCGTCCAGAATTAATTTTATTTGTGCAGGGCACTTTAACCCTGACTTATGCCAACAGAACCAGATGCCAATACACTCCAGCTGACAGGAGGACAAAATGTAAATGTGCTTTTTTTGGGGGGGGGGTGGGGGGGTGTAACCATTAGTCAGATTTAACAAAGGTAACTATTAAGATTGGATCCGTGGAGCAAGAAAACAGGTCAGAACGTCTCCAACTGAGAATCTCTGTCTAATTAGCTATTTTAGAGCATTTATTATAATTATGCAGCACATTTGCTGGCCAAGAGCTCCTTCTGGAGACAGCAAATTCCAGGCAACAACCTGCAAGAACAGTAGACGGGCAAAGTAAAGCTTTGTGGCCCACAGACACAGCCCACTATATAATGAGGAGAAGCATTCAGCACCATTATCTCCAAAAACCAAAGAGCCGGTGTCCAAAACTCATAGCTACATACAGACAAAAGAACAAACTAACGCTTCCCCTGGATTTACCCAGGCTGGGCTGCTGTACAATGGGCACCATCTTATACTCAGTTCTCTGGGAACCAAAGCACTGCATGTCACTGTAGTAACTCACTTTAATCAGCACCAACGTGCAGCAGTCAACCGTGAATCAGCTGCTTAAGGTATGAGAAATCACTTGGCCAGTTATATTTGCCGCAGGAGGCCATGTGACCTTGGTGGGCCGGTGGGGTCTGAACAGGAGTTCCCAGTGTACTGGGGTCAGAGATGCACGAGCCCTTTAATGAGCAGAGGGTACAGATCGGAGAGAGCAGAGCAGTCCCTTCACTGTACTGAGTCATCAGCACTGTATCCTGCCCAAAGATGGGTGTGTTACCCACTGGCACCCCCTAAAATCACTTCTAATCTTTCAGTGTATCTCAGTGTTTACTAGATGATCATACTATGCCTGGCTAGCAACAGACAGAGCACAGATCCACCAGAGACTCAGATATGATACGGTATGATCAATGCGTCAGACACACAATTTCAGCCGGTTCGGCTGGTTATTTATCTTAGGCCGACAAATCCCCACCCTTCTGACACAAACACAGCATCCCTCCCCACAGAGAGGCAGCAGCAGCATACCCACACAAACCCACACGGCCGATGTGAGGCACGGCAAAATGCCCACAAATCCATGGCAGGAAGGACTGTGAGCAGCAGTGTCTTTCCTTACTCCCTCAGCCAGAACGTTCTGGACGTGACCAGACGCGTGCACTCAGCTGGTGGGAGACAAGGCGAGTCCCTCTTTTTGTTGAAAACGCTGATTATTCCGTCTGGATGAAGCGTGTCGGCGCGGACAGTGGCGCTGGAAGCCGGTGGGGAGCTCGTCACAGGAACTGTGGCTCTTTCTGGTAGCGGGTTTGGATGCTTCTCGGCAGAAATATGGCTAATAATCTCAAATGCGGCAACAAGCAGAGGTGGGAACATGGGAAGGACCTTCAAGACCATGTTTTTATGTAAGGTCCAGAAAAAGAGTAGAGAGAAAAACATAAAGGAAAGATCTTATTTAACTAATTTTCTTCAATAGCACTGACAGCAATTTAATTCTACTGTACCATCCCTGAAACTGAACTATCATCTTCTAAAATGAAAATAAGTAAGTCCTGTGAATTGTTCAGAGGTCTGTTGATACATTTTCCATTATGGGAGTCAGAACCACATTTTTAATCCCTCCATGCTACTTTGAGAGAAAGCAAACATTGTATAGAAATTCGAATCGGGCAACCCAGGCAATCTACAGTACCATATTCAATTTACGTCAGAAGAATTATTAATGAATGTTTTAATAGCCTCCCTTGTTACTGCCTATATCCTTGAAAATCAATCTAATGTGCACTAATAAAAGTCCTTTCCTGCTCGTCTTTGAAAAGGAGGTGGAGGATTTATAAAAAGGGAACCAAATCATATGCTATGGCTTATTCTGCCTGATGTGTTTAGAGGAAATCACAGAGAAAGAAGGAGTGAAAGGAAGAGACAAAGAGCGAATGAGAGAGCGAGAGAGAGAGAGGGGTCCAGTCCTGGGAGGGGTCATTAAGGAGTTGCAGAAAAAGGGTCAGTGTTGGAGTAAGAGCCTTGTTGCGGCACTGCACCCACCCTCTCCTCAGTAACAGGCTCCACGGCCAGCACTGAACAACAAAGAGCGACCCGAGTACTCGGAGTACATGAAAAGACAGACAGCCACTAGGATGCTTGTCTGATTTACTGATCTTTGGAGATGACATCATTGCTAATATCCCACAATGTATTCTGCTGCCTCTGGTTAAGGAGAAAATTACATGCATTCGAATTATTGATTACATTAATGTTTAATTTACGGTTAAGGCCTTGGGTTACAGTATTTTAGCCCAAAGCAGGGTCTGTTAGAGTGCTGTTTGTAGTGCTTATAATGATAATGCTAATTAGCTTGGCAGCTTGAGGTGAAATACAATGCAGAGCAACCATATCTGTCTGATATATGAATCGCAGCCAAAGTCTTCTGGAAAGCACGCCTTTCTTGTAATTTTCCTCTTAGGTGCTGGTTGGGTTTGCCGGATTCCCGTTTGTGTGCCGTGTTGGGATTAACCAGTGTCTGCGACGAGCCCATCCACAGCCTGTGACGTGCAAGCTAACGCTGAAGAGTCAGCGCTGCTCATACCTCGTACCGCTTTGCTTACCGCGGTGGAATCATCTCACTGTAACCTCAGTAAATTACACAGCATGGAAAGATAATAGTCAGTTAATCGGATAATAAAAAAAAAATAAGCATTCAATCAAAAAAGAATGATACGGAAAGAAATACGGCAGAACTCTGGGGCAGGTTTGGTGTTTGGTGACAGAAAGCAATCTGGCTTGGAGTGAGTGCGGCTCTGCTCGGCTGCACGTCCATGGTGAGAGAGGTATGTAAGTATAGCTGTGCCATCTAAGCCTGTCACCGCATGCCTGGTCACGGCCACTGGATACTGCCCCCTTATGTCAGACTGTGGGGTGACGCGCTGGCTTCACTCCTCTGGCGCTGAGGAATCAATTTTCTCCCCAAGCTTTACGGTGCAGGTTCTCTACAAGTCCTTTGGTTGTCGTCCATAGTCCAAAAATTCACTTAACCTTTATTTATATAGCACCTTTATCAAGGAGCACTGTTACAGAGCCCCAGCAAGGACTCCAGACCGTAAGCACGACGTGGCCAGGAAAAGTCCATCAGAGAGAGGAGAGGGTGGAAGGGGCCAGACTGAAGGGGGAGCCCATCCTGATTGGCCACACATTTCGGGGACCTGGCACCTCCATAACGGCCTTGCGTGATTGGGGTGTGCTCTGTGATAGACGTACATCCCATGCAGGGAGGACCCTTGCCATCTGCTCTCTGCTTCCTCAGACTCTGTACTGCGTTATGAATGAACGGGTTGCCCATTTAGAAATATCTCAGGAGCAAAATCGCCATGGTATTCTGTTAAACGGGGATGTCATGCATTGTCTGCCATGCCGGTGACACCACTTCACTTGCTGTCGATATCACAGCTAAACTGGCAGCCCCGCTGTTAGCGTGAGACCTGCCTGGTTTGGAGTCTGACCGCAGCGTTAATGCCACAGAAGGCCTTTCCCCAGCTCCATCCGCCTCCCGTTTCCAGCCGCATCCGCCCCTACGACGGCCTTCATCTTGTTGAGCAATAGAGAGCCTCTTCCTACAGAGCCCCTAATGACCTGCTTTATCAAGTGTGACCGAGTCATTAAACACCAAATCAGAGTCATGAAATGTACTCAAGTGTAAAAAAAAATGCAGGAAAATTAAGAGAGCATTGTCTGTAGCAAGGACTCAGCAATTTCACAAGCCTGCAAGGTGTCTGTGTTAAATACGTGTGATAAATAAAATGCTGCGTGCAGGTGTGTGAGAAGACTTCAGAACAGATTTCACCAGCGAAGCCCACATAGTGGTGTGTTTATCAGCAGATTCCACTCCCCCCCCAAAAGGAAAACAAGACCCCTTTCATGGCTGAGATGTGGGGTCCCTCTCTGCCTTTGACAGCCAGGCAAGACAAGCGGAAATTCAGATTTGGAGACCTGCGATTTGTACCCCCTACCCCCCGGTGACTGAAAATTGCATGACTCTGAAATGAAGTCTGCTGGGGTGACATTGGAGCGGCAGCAAATTAAATACACGTCCTGCATGCGCATGCAAATCGCCCTCCTCCCTCCTGCGGATGAATGGCCTTCTCCTCTCCTTCGCTCTCCTTTACCTCGCTTGATCTCCTGTCGTTACTCCCATCGTGACGGAGGCCAGGTCTGCCCCCCTCCATCTCTCACATCAGTCCAGCACTCAAGGGCAGCTTTATGATGTTCAGGATGCCCTCGTCCCACCTAATCGCATTTACCTCCCGTGCAGCTGTTGTCTCACTATGCAGGTGGCCTCGCTCTCCCTGCTCACCCGAACCCTGGGCCACTTTTCTCTGCCTGGCGTTTTTCACGTGTGTGTTCTTCCAACCGGCGATGACCAGACGGTGTGCTGAACGTGACACGGCGGTCTGTCACAGCCATCGCCGCATGTGCACAAACTCCCCGCCCACCCCTCCCCCCGTGCTCATTGATATTCCGTGTAGATCTCCTTGCTGCAGCCACCCAGGGAGGGGCAGGAAGGCACTGGGGGCCCGTGAGTGCCGTCGCCCTGCCCCGCACGCTGCCTGGCTCCTGTCGCCCTGGCAACCACCTTTGTTCCTGTGGGTGAGATCACCCCTATCATTTAGCAGCTCGGAGGTGAGGCCACGCCCCAAGTCGGCAATGCCACCCGGCCCAGAATGCTAACATAAATCACAAAACGCAAAACAGTGCCCTGCTGCACCGGGAGATGCAGTCCAAGCTGAGAGGGGAGAATGTACTCTGTCAGGTGGTGTTTATTTCGCTCTATCAAACTGTCACTGTTTCTAGCTTTTATAGCAACAAAAACATCCACGCTAACAAGCAAACAGAAGGCTATCTATACATCACAGCACCACAGACAGGCAGATCCATACAACACTCTTATCTTCCTGATGGAAACATTGTTTGCGATCATGAAAACTCTACCAGGCAGAAAAAACACACAGGACACAGCAGTTAGCAGTAATTAATTCCCTGCGGATGAAGACTAATTAAACGCATCTCCCAGAGATTGTGACGGAAGGCTTCGTTTCGCAGTCACATCGACTCGGAGGGCCCCTCATATGTGACGCCTCTATGACTGCTAATCACATGCACATCGGGTCCGGCCAATGAGCATCCAGCAAGGACTATGCCGGG
>JAODJX010000007.1:8880344-8896788 GCA_026776945.1 Isichthys henryi | reverse complement strand
TCAGACACTCTCACTCCCCGCCAGACTACATCACCCGGACGCTGCAGTCTCTCTCTCTCACCTCCAGTCTACATCACCCGCCCGTTGCAGACTCTCTCTCTCTCCGCCAGTCTACATCACCCGCCCGCTGCAGACTCTCTCTCTCTCCGCCAGTCTACATCACCCGCCCGCTGCAGACTCTCTCTCTCCACCAGTCTACATCACCCGCCCGCTGCAGACTCTCTCTCTGTCCCTCTCCTTAGGGACATACGGGAATAGCCGCTCCAGAGAATGGCTTTGGTCTGATCCTAAAAAAGCCTGGCCGCTACCAGCCCCCCCCTGAGCCGACAGCCTACCCTGCCCACCACCCCGTCAAATCATCTTACATCCTCAGGATCATCCCTCAAATCTGCCTCCTTCTGCCCCAGGCCAGAAGCACCAGCTACACGCTGGTGAGGGTTTCAGAGGAGCCGTTGTGATGAGGCACTGCCTCCAGTTTTTCTCTGACACACACACATACACACACACACACTGCTGGAGCTGAAGAGCTGGAGCTCGTCTTGACAGCCTCTTCTATGAGATGTCTCCCACACACAGCACACCAAGCTGGCATTTACCTCAGCCATGTGACCGTGGTCTGGGGCGTCAGGGCGAAGCAGCAAATCCAAACATCAGTGGGATGATGGGGTCTCCACCCACTCTCAGAGGCCCGCCTCGCTGACGGCCATTACCTCTGGGATTCTGTATGTCTCAGGGCTGCCAGACATTACCTCCGCCTCTTATTAACGCCTTTCAAATGGATTCACCCTAAGTCGTTGTGCGATGACAGGGGGACGGTCCCGTTTCGATCGCTGCCTGTCAGTGCACACGCTGCGCACCCGGGGTTCATAGCTATTTTGTGGGGCAGGAACCTTTATCCCAAAGTGGTGTTTCACTTGCAAATCCTAAAAAGGAACAGTTTGTAACAAGCATGTGTAATACACATATTATACATACACACACACTGTGATATAACCAGCCATGAAATCCAGGAACTGCACAACAGTCCCAAAATGGTCTTTGACTCCTCGTCGCCTCCTCGAGGCTGCATACGGAGATGCAACACCCCTGTAAGTGACGTGTTTATCTTTCTGCCATGTGTCCTCCTGTGACCTCTACAATTACTTTATGGCCATGGAACTGTGGGCATTAATGGTGCACCCTGTGAGATGCTCAATCAAATATCAAATTTCCTTTCCTAAAAAACTGTGGCGACCTGTCCATGGTGCTGAAGAGTCGCTCAGACAAGGCGCATTCGAGCAACAGACAGTCCACCTGTGCGCACATTCATAGGAAAATCACTCAGCCGGAGACACAAACACAGGCAAGAATCAGGGAAGAAGATTCAACATAAATAAGAAACCAGTTTTTTATTGGGGAAATATTTAACAAGACATGCTTCAGCACGCAGTGTCACTCTGGGCTGAAAATAACAAATCTGCCTCCTGTCAGTCCGGTGGGGGCTGCGGGGGAGGGGGCGAGGAAGGGCCTGCTGGCGCGAGATGGTTCCCAGAGACGCCATGGGCTGCATCTCATTTCAGCGAGGGCCAGCTGCCGTTAACCTACACTTCAGATTTTTTTAAATCCATCTCCATGCCCTGCCAATCAATATCCCGCTCCCCATTACAGATGGCATACAAAGATCAAAAAGATTTAAATTTAAAAGAAAAAAAAAAAACAGAAGCTCTATAAACCCAGGGGACAGAAGGAGAGAGCAGCTTGTTTAGAGGCAGAGCTGAAACTCTCTCTCTCTCTCTCTCTCTTTCTCAGCATGGTGTACACATGGGTAGTGTTGCCAAAGAATCATAATTAATGTGTGAAAAATAAAACTGAGAAACTAAATGAGAAATGATGAACACATTCTTATTAATGTTTACAAAAGTCTGGGCCCATGTGTCCTGCTCCCAAGACGGTCAGTCACCGTGAGTATGTCCCTCTCAAAGGACGGTCAGTCACCGTGAGTATGTCCCTCTCAAAGGGCGGTCAGTCACCGTGAGTATGTCCCTCTCAAAGGGCGGTCAGTCACCGTGAGTATGTCCCTCTCTCAGGATGGTCAGTCACCATGAGTATGTCCCTCTCAGGATTTAATTGTATAAAAAACAATTATATACTCTGTGTGTGTGTGTGTGTGTATATATATATATATAAAGTCTATTTCCCTGTTCTCTGTGAGATCTTTTAGCACAGTGCACATATTTTTTCCAAGAGCTATATAAAAACACACAGAAAATGCTGAACTGATGTTTTAAGAGATTACTGAGAGCGCTGAGTCATGCAAGCTCACCGGCCCAAATATTTCGGCACCCCAGCCCCCTCCAAAAAGATTCTTCTTTTCTGCACCCAGCTTGTTAAAAATCTGCCCACATCTGCCTGTAGGATGATATTTGCCAACTTATCGCTCTATATACAAAGTAACTGACTTGGTCACATAGTTTATTATTATAGGCATAAAGTTGGATAGCAAAGGGTCGCAGTGCAGAAGCAGCACGGAGGCTCCTCCGGCCATGTGACCTTTCTCGAAGCACCACATACCTCAGATATGAAAGATAAAGGTATCGCTTCATATCTTCCAGAAGGCACACTGGCATTTGGCAATGTCAAATCCAAAGAAGTTTTTTAATGGAGAAGAATAACACAGAATTACTACATCTAGCCTTTCATAGCCAGGACTGACCCCCATCCTGAGCCAGATGCAGGTCTTTCCATCAACGTGGGCTATAGCTTTTCTCTTACTCTATGATAAGCCGGGATGGGGGGGCACGGTGGGTCTCGAGCGGCTCAACCCCGAACGCCAGATCCTGCCCTGTCAGGGCCTCGACGCCTCATTTAAATGCTAATGGATTCGGCTCCTCGTCAGAGTGCGGAGCCTAATGAGCGCGGAGCCTAACGAGCACGGAGCCTAACGAGCGCATCCCGCCGCATAAATCGAAAGCCTAAGTAGCAATAATGACATAAGGATGGTGCTCATACAGGATGGTGTGATACCGTGAGCTGGCATGGGGGTGAGGCGGGGGCGTGGTCAGTGTTTGCACGCGACTTCGATGTTGGGTAAGACAGAAGAATGCACACATGGAGATTCTGCTTTATTGCCATGAGGAAATAAAGGATTTATGTAAGACAGGAAGGGGCGTGGCCACACAAGTCAGCTGACCAGCCCCAGCTGTCACCTAACTATAGCTAACCAATGATTACGTAAAACAGACTGCGATTCTGTCTCCCAGGCAGACATTAACACAGACAAGCTATCTAGAGCTTGATGCCCAATTCACCAATCTGTAGATGCCAGTGCCATCTTGTGTCCCTCTAGTGAAGCCAATACGACTGTCTTTGTTCCTTGGTTTTCGCTAATCAAAGTCATATTTCAAATGTTCATCCCTTCATTATTTGGATCACTTCATCCAACAAGCGTTAGCACATCTCCACGGTCACTGTGTCAACGCTCGGCATCTCCACGCTCACTGTGTCAACGCTCGGCATCTCCACCCTCACTGTGTCAACGCTCGGCATCTCCACCCTCACTGTGTCAACGCTCGACATCTCCACCCTCACTGTGTCAACGCTCGACATCTCCACCCTTACTGTGTCAATGCTCAGCATCTCCACGCTTGCCATCTCCACGTTCGGCTCAGCCTGCCGCGACGTGTCACTCCCATAGAGGGGCCAGTAACACCAGACCTCCCTACCACTCAGCACCAATCACCACAACTGGAACCCAAACCAGCATCCACATGGAAGCGGCTCGCGTTTCAAAGCCATCTCCATCGATTGTGACTTCCCAGCCTACTGGCTCACCCCCGTAGGTGGACGGCCACCCGGCGGCTGATTCTGTCCAGGTGACCAACCTGCTAACTGAGAGCCTCCATGTGAAAACAGGACTTGAAGGAAACCATGCAAAGGGGTCCTACACGAACCACAAATCCCACAAATGCAATGGAAATGACAAGAGGCCGGTCATTTGATATGAGAACCAACAAGAGACGACACATGCTGACCAGCAGAGCAGCTTTCTAAGGCTACGAGCAGGCCTTCATAGCGCTCTTTCCGGCCTTCATAGCGCTCTTTCCGGCCTTCATAGCGCTCTTTCCGGCCTTCATAGCGCTCCATCCTGCCGGCTTTCCGGGATGCATTATTTATTTCAGCTATGACCGAAATGCTCATCCGCCACCAAGGGGCTCCAGTTTACTCTTTTTTTTTTTACCCCCCCACAAAGTCTGAGTCATTCAGCGATAGACAAAAGCCCCGAACCCCGTGAAACAGAGCTCCTTCATTTAAATGCTAATGCGACGGGATGGGGAATAGCATGCGGCGGGATGGGTTGCAGGGACGCCGAATGCGACGGACCGCCAAAGATCACAGTGAGATATCCGCATTTAGGCCACTCGGGGCTTAGAAACATTCAATAAGTGGGTCAGGTCTCTGTATATTACATGGACATGTTGAGGGGGTAGATCGGTGTGTAACGAACAAATTATGAGACCACTGTGAAAAACTGCTAGCGGGGAAAAGCAAACGAAATGCTCCCCCAGTTTCCATTTTCGGGGCAGAGGAGGTGGGGGCTAGTGACCGGGAGTGTAAGGACTAGGCATGACATTGAATTCAAAGCCTCCTGTAGCTCTGGGGGACACACCCAGTGTTTTTCCAGAAAAGCTGCCCCCCCCCCCACCACCTTTCTGAGAAAGGGGGCAGATGCTCCTGCTGCTGCTCGCATGGTTAGGGCGGGGCATGATTCACCGCTGCTCTCGTTTCACCCTTGGCACTGTGGAGAATGGAGAGCGTTCCTCTGCCTGAGTGCACAGTAGTGCATGCCAGAGATTACATCCAGGCCCAGGAGCGCCATCTCCCCCTACCCATAGGAGCCTCTGAGCCACAACCTTGGAGGAGGCCAGATGAGGTCCATCAAAGCAAAGTGTACCACTGGAGGAATCCCAGTCTCACTAAGTCCATTCACCATTCATACCTTTCCCCTTCCATCCAAATGACTGACAGCAACATAAAGGAGAAGTGAAGAGAGGATGTTGCCTATAAAATCATCTAGAGGAAGATATTCTAAGACAGCATCTGTGATTTACGGCTCCGTTTCCCAATGTGGTCCTCGGGAAACCCGCAAAACAGACGAAATGTTTACGCCCTCGCAGCTCCAGAGCAAAAATTTGAACTGTCTGGCAGGGAGCTGGGAGGGAGCAAAAACATGGACTGCTGTGGGTCCCTGAGGACCAGGTTGGGAAACCCTGATTTAGAAGAACAGAAAACGAGGCGACCCCAAACACAGTACGCCGTATAGTGAGACCCACAGCATCAACATTTATGTCTGATAATTTGCAGAAACAAGGTCTGAATGGCCATAAAAGTTCGAAGGACCAACAGACAGCATTTCTGAATCATTATCCGGATCAGTCAGTGCAAACCCCGGGACAAAGAGGCCTGATTTTCCGGAGTGTTCAACCAACTCTGCAGCATGATCTCTTATCTTACCTGAACAGTCACTGATAAACCTACATTATTCCAGATGCACTTTGCAGCTCTGTGCGTTTAGGGGTCAGCAGATGGTCTTAATGGTGTATTTATGCCATTGCTCATGAAAATGGTGCGTTTCTCCCGCCCCCAGCGCGTACCACGGGGGTGTAAAGCATCCAGTACACAACTGACTCGAGGAGCTATATAAATCTAAACTTCGTATCTTCAGAGCATTTTTAAATAAAGCTGAGTGAATTCAAACATATTTGGCAAAAACCCAGGGGGAAGGGGATCTCAACCCAGCCATGAGCACCATGACACGAGAGATTTGTTAACTGTGGTGCAATTTGAAGCCTTGACAAGTCAATAAACTGAGCAGAGCTGGAGGCGTGACAGTGATCTGCATCTACAAACTGATGAGCATTCTCAGCATTCGGGATTAGCATACAGCTCGCACACCAAAGGAAGACCCGATCGCACACCTGGCAGGAGGACGCACCATAAACCGAAGGCCGTGTGCAGTTAATGTCCTTCAGGGAAGATCTTTGCTGTCTAATAACAGAGGGGCAATGGAGGAGAAACTCTTCTCCAAACAAGGATAGGGTGAGTGATCAGAACCTCAGGGTGGGTTGGAAAGCCCATCTCCCAGTTTCGGTTCTGGAGTGAAAGTAGAAAATCCGGAATAAAACTTAAATTCAACAGGCGAGACTGTGTTTGTCTCCTGCAGTCGATCCAGCCTCGACAATTTTGAGCCTATTGTCAAAGACCAGCAGTAACAAAGAGGCCCTCAGGGCAGAGGTCATGAACGGTGAAGCCGTTCTCACATTGTTGTTACTCTTTCAGGAGTAAATCGAGACCCTGCAGCCGTCTGCAGAGGGTGGTCCACCACCCCTGCACAATGAACTCACAGAAGAACCAATTAAAAACAACATTAGCCCATTAAAAGGTCCTGGCAAACCGGTGCTAGGTAAGGTATCTTCAGGTTCTCACTCATGCTGTGAGCAGTGACCTAAAGCATGCCAAGACAACTGGTTTCATCGTTCTACAGCCACATAGATTCACATGAAGAGTAATCATATTTGGTGGCCGCACACTGCACAGGAGGGTTTGCAACTCTGACTAGAACTGAGAAGGCAAGACATGTGCAAGCAGCCATTAGCCAGGGATGAGGTAGCGTCACTTATCCCAAATTAAAAATAAAGCAAGCTTTAATGACATTTGGGACATTTATGGTGATCTGTGAGGAGAGAAAACCAACCGGCCGACTATTTGATTCTTCACCCTGGTGAACAAGTATATCTCCATGCTTCATAAATGTTGTTAATTTGAAAATGTTCCCAAAGACAAGAGCCAGCTAGTCCCCAGCCCCACAAATGTCACGTGGATTCACCAGACGGGTCTTGGTGCTCAGAGACTGTGTAAAAGCCAAGAGCGTCCATTCAGGAGAGAAGCCGGAACAGGCAGAACTCAACAACAGTTTCAAAGGGGAAATTAGCAGGATTATTCCCCGAGGAGCAAACCGAGCTTGGCCGGCATGCAAAACTCCACGGCGGCGTCCACAGCTGATGGCCACTGAATGAAAATGAAGGGCTGATGGAATCAAGCTCAAGAAACCGGCTACCTACCACTGAAACACACAGACAAACCCATCAGGGTAATCAGGGCAGTGGTGGCTTAATGGTTAGCGAAGCAAACTTATAATTGAAAGACTGCTGGTTCGAATCCCCGACCAGCAAGGCACCACTGAGGTACCCTGAGCAAGGTACCACCCCCAAGCACTGCTCCCCGGGCGCTAAATTAGCTGCCCCCTGCTATGTCACGATGTCACATATGGGTTAAATGCAGAGAACACATTCCGTTGTTGTGCACTGTGTGCTGTGGTGTATCAACAATGACCACTGATCACCAAATTCAATTCAAGGCTCTGGGAGAACCAGCTGCTGTTTGGGCAGAGAGTGATTTCTCAATGACCTACACCATCCGGCACATTCCAACAGACGATGGCTGACAGATACCCTCTAAAACCGGTATAATTACAGTACTACACTTCCAAGAGATATGTTTTGCCATTAGTGGTACTTCATTTTTATTTTTTAATAATCAGCCTGTGAAATGTTTGGCGCAACTTCCATTCGGTTCACTGCACGGATTTGTTTTTGGAATTCCGGGGTCAAATCACATCTGTAACCTGAGTCAGGCGCAGCTGGGCTCATCTACGAGACTGAGGACCGTCAGCTTTGGCTCTAATTAAAAAGATGAGGGAAAGTAAAATCGTTCCTTGCTGCTCCTCCAAGAATATTTTCAGCATCATTGCATCTGCTGACCATTTCTCAGCACTTATGTAAAAAGACTGGGGAGGGAAGCCCCCCCTTCTTCAGTGTCCATCACTACAAGGAACCATTTTCAAAAATCAGTGTTTAGAATGCATATAGAGTAACAGATTTCCATTACTGGACATTAGACATGCAATTCTCAGCACACAGCATTGACGTGTTAACACCAGCGACCCCTGCTGACCCCCAGGCCTCAGTTATAGGTCATATATGGCAGATGGGGGCCTGTTTCCAGTGACCGCTCCCTCTAGCTCTGCAAGATCTATGCCACCCACTGATTGGCCATCACAGGGCCGGAGTGCCAGGCCCCAGCAGATGTCACACCACGGTGCGTCGTTATGCAACACCCTGCATCGCCGCGGACGTGCATGGGCAGAGGGGCGCTAGAGGGCTGCGCGTGACAGTGGCTTAGATACAGACCTGCCCCCCCGCCAAGGCCAGGCTCACTGGATGACGACAGAGGAACAGAGACCTGCCCTCAACACTCGTACCACTTCAATCTGTTATTTCCCTCCTGTCAGGACAGAGTGACGGCATCATCCAGCCTTACATCATGTAATTACACACAGTCATACAGTATGTAGGACTGCTACAGGGCCCCCAGCACATCAGAACCTGCCCACCCCCTCAGTTAACTTCAACTGCCTTTTCTCTCTGAAATACATTAATTTAAAAAACAAAACAATTGAGCGTGAGCCACTTGCTACCTAGCCAAAGCTGCCACTGCCCCTGCAGTGCTGTATTTAAACGTGGTTTCACCCACTTCTGCATCAGACCTGGGACTCCCTCCCTTGGTCCCGCACAGCCCTCATCTCTGCACCAGCCTGTCCCCTGAACATCTCACTACAACATTTAACGTGTAAGCCCCGCCCCCCCCCCCTCTACTTTGGGGGTCTGAAATGGAACCGTGGCAACGAAATGGGTCGTTAAATTCAATTATGGATATTACAAAGCATACAGAATCACAGGGAAGGCTGTCAGTCTCAAAAAATAATTGAAAGGCAAAAGGTGATGTTTTCTACTTTTTCGAGGGATCGTAATTCATTATTTAAAAGACGTCTTCGAATGTGGAGCCCATGAAAGCCTGCAGATCAATCAGAGGTGCGGCAGCTTGCCTCTGCCTTGTATCAGACCACATGGTAATGCATAAATCCTAACAGTTTATTCCGTTTGGGTCCAGACACAAGCTGCATACTTGTAATGAGAAAGAGCCTCTGAAAATACCCCTCCGGGAGCTGCAGAGCCAAAGGACACCAATTCACTAGGGGGCTGTGGCTGCAAGCCCTTAAATAACAATAGTGAAAAGGCAAGCAAAACGAAGCGATGAGCTTCACAGCCGAACCTTGTCAAAAACATTTAACGCACCGCACAGATTCTGTTGATAAAAGCAGACACGGATGAAAAAGTAGGATAACACCATACTGTGGGACGAAATCCCATTACTCTGCTGTTGCGGACCGTTTCCACACGAACAGAACTGAAATCAGGAGCAACGGTACTGACATCCTAACAAAAATCAATCGCAATAAAGCGCGTCACCGCTTGCAGCACTGTATACAGTATATTGCTTTATTAGCGCTAAATACTAGTCGCCAGACCTTGCTGCACCTGTAACTGTATTGTTGTGTAGTATAATCCTATATACTGCGATGCAGTCTACATTCATGTAGACCACTTTATGGACTTTAGTATTTAGAAAGATCGGTAATACTTCTGCATTAACAAAAGGGACTGAAATTCAGGAGACAGGCGATATATACAAGTGGCATTTGTAGTGGCAAGATAATTCGATTCCAGTTCATAGCCTAGATAAGTTTAAGCAAAAGCCGTCAAACTAGAGCTCCCTCACTCATGATGTGAAGCCGGTACATATAAATGTTATATGATTTCGCCGATTTTAAACATAAGAGCTGGAAATCCACAGAGAGCCCGTTATGCGCAATAAATCATTCAGCAGCCCAGCTGAGTGCGAGCGGGCGGGGAGAGCAGCCGGCCGCGGCAGACGGGCATCAAGGCGCACGGCCATGGGTACGGGCTGCCCGGAGGAGCCTTCCTACGAAGGACCCCGAGGTGTGGTGCTCAGTGTTCATCCTGCCAAAGATCACACTACCTGCTTGCGGTGTATCAGCAGATTGCTCATCTATTTCCTCCAGGACAGATTTCACCGCGTCTCAACGCGCATCTTCACTAACCGTTTAAACTGCTCCTAACTTAACTACTCTGATTCAGAGGCACACAAATTCGTACATACGTATTCATATAAATAATATGTACAAGTCAACAGAATAATTTTGATTGTGTAAATACCAGTAAGGTAGCTGAACTGGTTCTCAGGAAGATTGCAAACTCCAGAGCAGCCGGACACACACCCAGGCTGAGCGGGTCCCCGCCGCACACGGCAATAAGTGACCCTAAGCATATCTGACCAGAGGTATATGAATGTCACCTACGCTCCAGTGAAATATATGCAAGACCTGGGCAGCAGCATTTATCGTTCCCCGAAAGATGTAACAAAAGTGCCGCAGATTCAGAATAAAACTCGGCATCGCTCGTTTTTACAAAAACACGAACAGCTGCACCTGTCCGCATTTCACCCCCATCGTCGTATTAGCTCTGCGCGCGCCGCTTTCGGGGACATCGGCAGATATAAACCATCGCAAAGCATCACATCGCGCTGCGCGTCCCGACGACCCCATTTCATGCAGTATTAATGAAACGGTGAAGCATTTGACAACTTACCAACAAAAGCAATGTAGAGTTAAAAGAAACCGTTAACGGTCCTCCTGTCCAGCCGCGAGAGCGAGCGCCGCTCCTCACACAGCCTCCGACGAGCCCGCGGTCACGCAGACTCTGCCCGTAAGCCCCGGAACATGAAAAGCAGAAAACGCAGAAAAATAGGCAGCCGGCCCCGGAACGTGTGTAACGGAAGGCGCGCAGCAATGCAGCTCGCGGCTCATCAATCTGCGAAAGTGACGGGGCCGCCGCTCGGAGGCGCACGCGGGTGGCGTTTCCGGCCCCCGCCGGTCCCCACGGCTGCTCTTCGTGCAGTAACCACGACGATAATACCAGGGATCAGACACCAAGAAGTCTCTCTTCATATCCAACCTTAGCCAAAACGTTGCCAAATTCCATAATGAAACAGTCATTTTTTAAAGATGTGGAGAACAGGAGAAGGCGTTTTGCACTTTACGCTGACTTCGCGATGCGTTTCGCCCTTAAACTAGAAACTACACCTAGGTGATTTAACAGAAATGCTGTACCCAATGAAAAATGTAACAGAGATTATTCGTTTTCTCTTAATACACGGCATTTGCTTCTCTCAGATTGTTGTTTCATATGCGAAAGGTGCATCTGTCTTTAACTTAATCAAGTCAACGAAGAAGAAATCTGTTGTGGGGGTTTGTGCTGGCTTCTACTAATGGTGTTATGCATTTTTGGCCAGGTGTTTCTACTTTACAAATGTGACAATATTTTGCCATTAGAGAGCATCGGTCTCACGGACATGGGCAGCTGTGGCTTAAAACATGCAGTCAAGGTTTACAGCTCAAAATATTATCCTGACCCTCTGCATACAAATCTTTCTTTTCAAAACGAGCTGTCATTAAATGCAAAAATTTTAATACAAACCAATGTAAATATGGGAGATTTGTTCCAGACAATATTAGCCAGTACACAGACTATCCAGATTCCAGGCACAAAGACCCTCTGGGCGAGTTTAAAAGGAGCTGGTCATTGGCTCCCACAGCTCTCCTTGGACCGAATCTTCTTTCAGATGCAAAACAAGCATTTGAGGATATGATGGCTATGCAGCCAGACGAGCTGTCTGTGTGATGTGCCATAGTAATCTTGATAGGCTGCCTTTCGCTCTCACTTTTGATTCGGACCAGGCATTCTGACATCTGGGATGTGGCTCTTGCTTTACAAAAGTAATCCCTTTAAGTGCCTCCAGACATCAGTGCGACCGCGCTCCAGAAACCTGTTTGCGTTTCTGCTTGTCCTCAGTTGTTCCACTAAAGCTTTAATACCATACAACATAATAGGAGAAGGAAAATTGACGACTTATGCAAGCATTTTGCTTTCTTTGAGGATGAATCATCGGATGTGAGTCCGAAAGATAACAATCGCGGTATAATCAGGGATGCATGGCTGTATGTCCCCATGCTGTAATGAGTACCACCGCTCTCAGTGTCAACATCAGCTTAAAAATATAATTCACAGTTATCTGGGATGCGGACTCCCTTTTCAGGGTTACAGAGAAGGGACAGGAACTGGGTCAGCACAATGACTAGATAAATGCACAAGAAAATGCAGACTACCTAAAGGGCGCCCACAGAACATGGGGAGAAATTGCAAACTGCAGAGGCGCGGAGACCTGGGGCTGGATTCAGACCCCTAGCCATGGAGGCCACAGGACTAACCATCATGCTTACTTCCTGATGAAAAATAATTGATAAACAATTACAAACCCAGAAAATAAGGATCAGGTATCTGAATTAACATCATACCTCTGGCCACTTGGTGTCCCTTCATTTTACAGCAAGAAGAAGCTGTAAAAAACAGATGAAATACACTATATTGCCAAAAGTATTGGGACACCTGCATTTACACACACATGAACTTTAATGACATTCCTCCCATTCTTAATACATAGGCTTTAATATGGAGTTGGCCCAGCCTTTGTAGCTATAACAGCTTCAACTCTTCTGGGCAGGCTGGAGTGGGTTTAGGAGGTTTAGGAGTGGGTTTATGGGAATTTTTGACCATTCTTCCTGGAGAGCATTTGTGAGGTCAGGCACTCATGTTGGACGAGAAGGCCTGGGTCACAGTTTCTGCTCTAATTCATCCCAAAGGTGTTCTATCGGGTTGAGGTTAGGGCTCTGTGCAGGCCAGTCAAGTTCCTCCTCACCAGACTCGCTCATCCATGTCCTTATGGACCTTGCTTTGTGCACAGGTGTACAGTCATGTTGGAACAGGAAGAGGCCATCCCCAAACTGTTCCCACAAAGTGGACGCATGAAATTGTCCAAAATGGCTTTGAATGTTGCAGCATTAAGAGTTCCATTCACTGGAACTAAGGGG
This sequence comes from Isichthys henryi, assembly GCA_026776945.1. Taxonomy (NCBI): domain Eukaryota; kingdom Metazoa; phylum Chordata; class Actinopteri; order Osteoglossiformes; family Mormyridae; genus Isichthys; species Isichthys henryi. The sequence goes on along the minus strand of JAODJX010000007.1, from coordinate 8,883,905 downwards.
CCAAGCCCAACTCCTGAAAAACAACCCCACCAAACTTTTCACCAGGCACAATGCAGTCAGGCAAGTACCATTCTCCTGACAACTGCCAAACCCAGACTCATCCATTGGATTGCCAGACAGAGAAGCGTGATTTGTCACTCCAGAGAACACATCTCCACTGCTCTACAGTCCAGTGACAGTGTGCTTTACACCACTGCATTCGATGCTTTGCATTGCGCTTCGTGACGTAAGGCTTGGATGCAGCTGCTCGGCCATGGAAACCCATTCCATGAATGGGTGACTTCTGCACACTGTGTGCCTCAGCATGCTTTGTCCCTGCCCTGCGATTTTACGTAACCTACCACTATGTTGTTCCTGTTGTTCCTAATTGCTTCCACTTTATTATAATACCATTAGATTCAAGATTCAAGAGGTTTATTTGTCACGGACACAGTTGTACACATACAACATGGAGTGAAATGTAACCCTGGTCACTCCTAGCAGCTGTGTATGATAAGAGAATAATAAAATAGAAACCGTCAAGAGAAGGTAAAAGTGTAGAGCCTGATGGGAGCGATTCGGAAGGCTTCTGACCTCGGCCGGGCCGTTTCTGCTCTGCTTTAACAGTTGAACATAGAATAGTAGTGAGGAAATTTTACGATTGGACTTATTGCACAGGTGGCATCCTATCGTGGTACCACGCTTGAATTCACTGAGCTCTCGAGGGCGACCCATTCTTTCACAAATGTTTGTAGAAGCAGTCTGCATGCCTAGGTGCTCGATTTTATACACCTGTGGCTATGGAAGTGATTGGAAATCCTGAATTCAATGATTTGGAGGGGTGTCCCAGTACTTTTGGCAATACAATGTATGTTCAAAACATACAGTGAAATGAGAAAAAACACACATGCAGGTCCCTCTCACTGTCCAAAGACTCTCCATCCATCCATCCATTTTCCAAACCACTTATCCTACTGGGTCGCGGGGCCAAAGACTCTCCTTACAAGAAAATTGTACATCTTAGAACAGATCCAACATCATTCTAAAAATGCATAGAAGACAATATTTATATAAGATTTAGCTGAGGAAAAAGCCTCAGCATGACTGTGATTGATCAACTGGCTGAAGGAAATGCTGCAATGGGCTGCTAATAAGCCAAAGCTAATGACTGTCCTGTAAATCAGCCCCAGCACCTTTCCGCTGCCTGTTTGAAACACCCCTGTTAATTGTGATACCGGATAATTGTGCCGATGAACATCAAACTTTGAAACATATTTATAAACAGTCGAAATTTGGACTTCTGAAACCTAGTGTTGTATTCACTCATATCCCCTTGGACACCCACAGTCTATTAAAAATCAGTTGTTTCTCCACCCACTCCACAGACAGTATAATCAGCTCAGAAAAAGTGAAAATAGCAGTTCTGTGCTGGGGGAAAGAATCTTTCATTAGGGACAGTTAGAAAGGGCAACTGCAGACCTACAGTAAGTCAACATCTAGGAGTTAACAGACAATTTATGTAGATGAGAATGGATTTTCAGCCATCATCTGGTGGAACAAATTACATGTTCGATGCATCAGGGGCAGATGAACTTACAAGGGTTACCATGCATGTGACACTAAACCACTGTAACAAAAAAACCAAAACAGCCCATAGTGTGAACTAAGACAGTCTGTCCATTCAAGACAGCAAACATATTCTTTGGAGGTTAAAGCTACGGAAACACTATAGTCAAATATTTGGATGCTGTAGAATCACCCTGTGACCACTGTCTTTGGTGGGGGAGGGGCACGGCCACCAGCTGTCTCTCTCGAGAGAGAGAGAGAGAGAGAGAGAGAGAGAGAGAGAGTCGGGTGTCTGGGTTTTATCTGTATTGATTAGCTTTCTGTGTCCCTTCTTTACAATAATGTGTATGTCGTGTTGTTCAGTTTCATTTCATTCCTGGTGACCCCAGTCATGACGCTGGTCCCAAGACTCGTAATGTCCTCCCTTCATCTGCTGCCCCCAATCACAGCCAGTAGCTGTGTCACATGATTCCATTTGAGTTCCACTAGTAGCTAGATTTTTACATTTTTACCTAAATTGAAACATGAAGCGACTTGAATGCATGTGATTTTTACAAATGAGCATCAGTCACTGAGAAACAGGATAATGAAGCTTGAATAAACAGGCTTGACTGGGCAGACGCATGCCAATCCCCGATGGTAAGCGCCCTCCTGCCCTCCTCTGCTCTCTGAGCATTTCACTCAGACTTTCTCTCAGTGAGACCAGTTCATGTGTCACGGCAAGTGAGTCACAGATGTGACAGCCACTAACTAAGGAGGGCAGGAGCCAACTGCAAAGGCGGAGCTTTTATTTTGGAAGAAAGCCTTTAAAAGGATCTATGACAACTGTACTATTTTCATTAAACTATCAAAAGCAGCAGAAGCTCTTTGTTTGTCTCCCTGGATAATATCTTCACAGCATATCGCAGTCACAATCTGTAAAGATATTCAGGCCTAAGGCCCAGCGCAGTCACAATCTGTAAGGAACCTCAAGCCTGAGGCCCAGCGCAGTCACAGTTTGTAAGGAACCTCAAGCCTGAGGCCCAGCGCAGTCACAGTCTGTAAGGAACCTCAGGTCTGTGGCCCAGCGCAGTCACAGTCTGTAAGGAACCCCGGGCCTAAGGCCCAGCGCAGTCACAGTCTGTAAGGAACCCTGCATCTAAGGCCGAGTGCAGTCACAGTCTGTAAGGAACCGCAGGCCTAAGGCCCAGCACAGTCACAGTCTGTAAGGAACCCCGGGCCTAAGGCCCAGCGCAGTCACAGTCTGTAAGGAACCCTGGATCTAAGGCCCAGCGCAGTTACAGTCTGTAAGGAACCCTGGATCTAAGGTCCAGCGCAGTCACAGTCTGTAACGAACCCCAGGCCGAAGGCCCAGCACAGTCTAAAGACTTTCAGCACCATGGACATCACCCTGGCAGCAAGACAATGAGGTGAAAAAAAACCAATCACCTGGTCACCTGGCTGATGTTCTTCTGCAAAGTCCACAAAGGAAGGTATAAGCTGCAACTTAAAAGTGACGACTACAGCAACAATAGTCGAGATACAGCAAAAAGCAAAGTTACGGCCACATTCAAACAATGCTGGTCGACGTCACTGTGAGGATTTACTGTTTCAGGTCAAAAGGCAGCAAAATGTGTCTAATTGGAAGAGGACTGGTCTCACAGCAAATTATGGAGAGCATGAAATGAACCATCTCTGGAAACACAAAAAGTGCTAAATCTATAAGGCAGGTGGAAAATACAATGGCACGTGAAAGACAGCTGTCAGCGTTATTAAAGAGGAAAATTCATTCACAAAGAGCTGGAACCCAAAGAAAGATTTAATTCATGGCTGGAACAGCTGAAGGTAAATGTACCCAACTAGAAAACAGAAAACAGACTCAGCCAATAGATGGCAAGAGTATTACGGTGACAAGATTCTTAATGAAAGATCAACAGGTTAGCTAGACCTGGTAGCAATGCATCCATCCATCCATCCATCATCTGCCGCTTGGTCCGGGATCGGGTCGCGGGGGCAGTAGCCTCAGCAGGGAGGCCC
>JAODJX010000007.1:8835217-8865416 GCA_026776945.1 Isichthys henryi | reverse complement strand
ACACACACACATACATATTCACATATGTATGTATATACATATATATACATACATATTCACATATGTATGTATATACATATATATACATACATATTCACATATGTATGTATATACATATATACATACATATTCACATATGTATGTATATACATATACACACACACACACACACACACATACATATACACACACACACACACACACACATACATATACACACACACACACACACACATATATATACACACACACACACATATATACACACACACACACAGATATATACACAAACACACAAACACATATAGAGAAACACACACACACACACAAATATATATATACACACACACACACACATATATATATACACACACACACACACACACATATATATATACACATATATATATATATATACATACACGCGCACACACACACACATTTATATATATATATATATACACACACACATACACACACCTCTTCAATGGGTCACAATCACTTGACACCACACATGCTTAACAGACTAATTACACAGAGTTCCTCTCTGTCCATAACCCACGAGGCCATCTGGCTCTCAGGAAGCTGGACTCCATCTTCCGTCCACGTGAGCATTTCCCCATCTGCCGCCCATCAGGCGTGACACTTTGCTGCTCCCGACCGATTGCTTTGATAAGGAGACTCACCAGAGCCCGAGACACCGCATGAAAAGCAGACCGAACGGCCAGAGTACGACGGACATACAAGGCCACTGATTCTAAGCCTACGGTAGGTGTGCTGGAAGAGCCTTATCGGTGTGTGACAGCTACATACGAGAAAAAACAAACAGCGGCTGCTGTACCGGGAGCAGAAATGCGAATCTGATCTGCTGCAACCCTGATCTAATGTTAATCGCTGTCACTGCCATCCATCTTATAGGAGGCCCTAATTCTAATCATTTCAAATAAACAATGAAACAAAAAGGACCAAGTATTAATATGTATTATAAAATATATCCAGAGAAAAATAGTTTTCTATTTTCTGCACTAGTGGAGCATTTTGAAGAAACAGTTTCCCACTTAATGTCCTTGACGTATTGTGCCAAAGCGTTTGTTTTTCCAAGGGAGACCTCACGTAATTTGGTGCAGTCTGTGTCATTCTGTGATGTGTAATTACGTGAACACACTCACGGACCAGTACCCCTCCCCAATCCCACCCCTACCCCCAGCGCGGATGTCAGGCTTACACTTCCCACCCACCTGGGAGAGACTGCGTAACCCTCGTTGACAGAGCACACCCTCCAGCCAGAGGCTCCAGTGCGTTTGATCTCGCGGTCCCAGTCAGAGGAGCGGTCAAACAGGGCGGTCTGTAAGCTGCCTCCAGGGTCCAGACCATTGGCCCGGTCACCTGAGGGCCAAATGGTGCGGCTACTTTCAGACAGGTGGATTTGCTGATGACTCCCCACTTCACAGCTCAGCTCAGATAACATTCGTTTCAGTTAAACTCCAAGACATTTAAATGCAACGGTTTAAATTTGCAAAAGAAACTGAATAAAATGTCTCCAAAGTAAACGCTGACCCGTTTACTGCAAATGCAACAAGCTTATGAGACGCTGTGTTCCAGCAAGTTGAGGCCCGACACTGTCAAGAAAAAAGGGTAAAAAATTGTACCTTTGCATGTCACTGGGGCTGTACCCTTAAGGGTCTGCCAGTTGTACCCTTAGCTGTAGGTAATTGTACTTTTTAAGGTACAAAAATTGATTCAGAATATTCAAAAGGAAAGCTTGCCGACAGCTATAGGGAACTATTGGCAGACCCTTGAGGGTACAGTCCCAGTGACAAGCAAAGGTACAAATTTTTACCCTTTTACTGAGAGAGTAAAACGACGAGGGCCATGGCCGTACAGGGAGTTGAATGGCAGCAGGACGCAGGCAGGTGGTACCTGAGGAGCCGTGGAAGCACTTGCCGGTGTACTCGAAGCCGAAGAGCAGCTGGGGGTCAGCGGGCTGGGAGTAGTGAGCAATGGCCAGGCACACCTGCAGAGAGACAGGACTCAGGTCAAGTGCTATCAGCCTCTCCATAGAAATAAGCGAGACCAGAAACGCTGCGATCAATCATAAGCAACAAAAATGTGGCCAAGCAGCACGGGCAGAGCTGGAATATAATGAGGAGGATAGAGTAAGAACTGTGATAAGAGGAACTGGGCGCAGAGAGCCCTAACCAAAGCCTCACACCGAGGCCCAGTGCCACGCCACCTCAAGCAGGCCTGGCCAAAGACCAGCTTCAAATCACCAGCGAGCAATTCCCCGCCATGTATCTGCCTGGACCATCTTCCTCTGGGACACTGTCACCTTGGATACACTCCACACAGTCTGCATCCCAGCTCTGCATTTTGATGCAAAAATGATAATATTTATTATACAGAACAGCTGCTACAGGAAAAAAAAAACGTCTTCATCCACGTGGAACCTCTGCAGAGCAGAATGAGCACTCAGCTTCAGAAAGAGAGGTTCAGCAATGCTGTGCCTCTCCCAGCTTCATCACCACCACTACCAAATAGAAAAGGCATGATGTGCTTTGCTGATGAGCTTTTGCTACACAGCCAATCGTTGTGTTTGACATTTTGGAAACAGACACTCAATTGAGATCACAAGACCTGCAGCTTTCAGACATCCACAGTCACAGAACTCGGCATCAGGCACGGGGGTGTGGGAGCCGCCTGAAAGCACCCGCCCTCCCCACCATTCGCAGGCAGGTGGGACAGGTGGGTGCGAATCTCCCGGGGTTAGATAGTGGGTGGAAAAGGAAGCAGAACTGAAGTACATGCATCCTTTTGTAAGGCGGATGCAGAAAGTCAGTCCAGCTTTTAACTGCATAGAGTGGGAGGTGAACCACATGTGGTTATAAAAACTACCAGCTCAAAATAACACATGGGGCACTTGGGCCAAGTCGCTGGCTCCCTGGACGGAATGAGACATCCGAGGTGCCAACACACAGAACACGCCGCCGGGAGAGCCTTACAACAGAGATGGGCGCCGTCCGGGCTGCTTTCAAACGCCCACAGCCCCCACCTGCCATCCTGGGTACACTGTGCACGCTACCCGTGTCACACAGAGGGGAAGAATGGGGGGCTGGCGAGGGTTCTCTCATCTGACTTTGGCGACCTCGGGCCGCTAACAGCCGTCCGCAGGGCACCATGTCCAAAAAAATGTGGCGGTTCAATTTCTGCGTGTTATAAAGCGACTGGAGACTGTAGAGACAGCGGATCGCTGGAGATCCAGCATGATGCGTCTCCCAGTCAAAGAGGTAGAGTTTCAGGCACTGGCCTCATGAATATTCACGGCCAGGAGTCTGCTGCTAAATGGCCGACTCCCAGTACGTGACTGGTGTGAGAAGCTTGCTTCGTAAGTTGACATTCAGACACCTGCCTCCCAGGCTTGGGGTGGGGGGGGGGGACATGGCACAGTCCCTGGGAGATCAGCATGCAGAGGACACCATGCTACCAAGAGCACAGGCTCCACATTTCACACAGATGTGAGATTAGAGCTGAACTTCAGACAAAACTCCCAGGCTGAGGGCACGCGCGTGCCGCAAGGGGGTGGGGGGTGGGGGTGTGGCTCTGAAAGAGCCCCTTTGTTTGCCCAGCCGGCAAAGTCCCCCCTATTCCGGGTCACTCTGGGCTAAGAAACGCTCACAGAAGCCGGACACCCCAGCAAGCAGTAGACTTTGGCACCCCCCCACCCCCCCTCAAAAGTTAATCCCAAAGCCCTCTGGCAAAGCATCAATTCGGAGTCATCGAAACAAACACTTAAGTTGAACAATATCTACGACTGCAAGGAGAGGAAGGAAGAAAAAAAAATAGCTAAAACTTGTTGAAGCAGGACTGTCATCCTCCCAGCAAAGCAGAACTTCCTGTAGGAGGATGAGTCATCATCACAAAGCAAGTCCTTCACGGCGCCGGCGTACGCTGCAGGTTCCCCTAAGCAACCATGGCTGTTTTCCTGAAATTGTAGCAAACGTCGTGTTCTTGCCACTCAAATATGGCAGGATTTACAAGGCTGACACCAAACGGGTAAATCTGGGCTGGGATTATTATTAAAAAGTGATGGTCTCAGCTGTCAGCGTGAGATTCTGACCATTCATCTGCCAAGTGATTTTCTTCTATAGCTGTGCATTTCTCATTGGCTAATCTGCTGTATCAGGGTTACCCTAAGCAACAGCTTTCAATACTGCCAGAGAAACAAAGGCGTATTTATTTTCAGGAAATCTAATCTAGCTCTACGTTAACTTTTAGGGACAAGAAAAATGGAGAAAAATCCTGAAATACCAGGCGCACACACACTGATAGACGTGATGTAGAAGGTTCTGATATGAATAAAAAAAAAGTTAAACATCAACAAACAACCAGTGAATTTATAGAGTGACGTAGCTGGAGACGCACAGGCAGGCTGGCTGACAGGAGGATGACCGTCCGGCTGCAGATTAGACATGCTGGTCTCTCTCTGGGCCCCCCTCCCTGACAGAGCCGCATTTCAGCCTGTCTCACACAGAAGGAAGCTAAAACCAACTCTTTTTTGAGCAATTGACACCCCGGTTGGGACGGAAGATAAAGCAAAGGCCTTTCATCCGGCGGACTCTCAGGCCCTCTCACTGAGCTGTGGAGAAGCGTGACAACAGACAGCCGCCCTTCTAGAGAGCCCTGCAGAGATAGCAGCGTGTCCTGGGCCTCAGCGAAGCACCACCCACAAAGATAAGAGGAGTCTTACATACACACAGACATACCTGACATGTATATATACCATGAAATGCACAAGGGCCAAACCAGCTTGGTGTTGCTACCTGACAGAGGCAATATTCAGCTCTGACACTACAAGGAAGGCGGCACGACCGCTGCGTGGTGACCAAAAATAAATGGGGGAAAACAAGCAGACGTAAAAAGATGACTTTATAATTGCATTATTCCGGAGATTCTGGAGGGATGCTGTGCGGGAATTAACCAGATTAAAAGCGTGAAAGCATACTGCTGCAAAACCACAAATTAATAATACTATGTTAATATTAGATGCAAATCCTCTTATGCATTATTCCACCATCACATCAAATTAACACAAAATTTTTGCAGGGTAAACTTGAGTGACAACTACAGTCTTGTAACCCCCCCCATCACACACACTCTCGCTCACGGTCACACTCACACACACACACACACACACACACACACACACACACACACACACAAACACACACACACACACACACTTTTGACTTTTGGCTACTTCAGTTTTTTTTTATTCATTCACAGATCATTACATAATTCAGATTGTGGGGAGCTGAAAAATGGCCCAAGCCAAAAAGTAGCATGTTTCACCACATTGTGGACACGCACACCTAGTCCTAGCTTGGACTTTGGGGCGTACCTTCTTGGTGCTGTCTGGCCCGGCCTCGTCAAAGCGGAACCTGACGATGCGGAAGTCCTTGCAGTAAACCATAAGCTCGGTGGGACTGAACTTGAGCTTCTGGTTTGAGCCCAGAACCTTCTGCTTGCCCTTCGCTTCGTTCGCTGGGAAGACAGGGGCAAAGAAACTTAATGGTCACAGCGTTATTTAGGGTCCATAATTAAGCTGTTATATATGGGGGTGGGGCATGTGCAACACATCAGTTTTTTCTAGTTCCACATCAGTGGATGAACAGAGTTTCACATCCCTGCGTCCAGGTCATGACCTTCAGAGCAAGCTTGACGGTGAATTCTGAACATCTCATATGGTCACACCACACAAATGTTTAACTTTTTATCTTTAAACAAAACTTCTAAACTCTCAGTAATGATGTTTGTTCCTGTACTCGCCACCCCCACCTCAGATTTGTACTTAACAATTCAGGACTCCACTTCTCCTGCGGGCTCGGCATAAACCCTGAAACACACCGCCTCCGCACACCTGAGTGCCACCTGAACACCACATTTTCATCCCACTTAGATGTTCTGAAGTTTTTGCACTCCCACAACATACATAACCAGTAGACCGGAGTGACCGCCCCAGCTTCACGCTCCATCTGGGCTGCGGTGATTCCCAAACGGCAATGTCGACTCGGTCACATGACCTCACCTTCACATGGACAGCAGCAATCTGGCTTCCACTGACAGTCTTACCGCAGATGAGTGGGTGTGTTTCTGTGTGTGTTAGCATGGTGGAAGCTTGTGCATTAATGAATAGGTATCCCTGTCAGGTCAGGCTAAGAGGGCAGCCTCACCATGGATAATGTTGCACCAAGGTTGGGACACGCACGCGTGCATTGTGCCACTCCACACCTCTCCCTACCAGCGTGCTTATCTCTGGCAAAGAACCACCTCGGTACACACAGGATCATGTGACCCCGTCATTTCCAACCCCGCTTCTACTGACTTCCGGTCAACATAACCGCGACTGGCTCTTCAGCATGTGACCTGGGACAAGGTGTCACGACCGCGCAGCCCACATGCGGCGACCGCGCAGGGAGCTGGCCGGCCCACTTACCGGTGACTACCTGCTCCACTCCTGCCAGGGGGATGTCGTGCTCTCCCAAAAGCCGGTTCGTGTACTGGAATTTCTAAAGAGGAAGCAGATCATTTACGCACCATGTAAACAAGCTCCGTGTCGTGTAAAGCAGCTCATGTGTAACATATACAGAAGGATGGCACAGCATAGGATAACCCTTACAATTAGTGAGCGCGATCTTTAAATATCTCCCAAGTTCTTCATAGAGTGATTGATACAACTCAATCTGACATTAGTAAAAGTGCCCGGTGTGGGTATCTAAAACTAGATTCAAGTTGAACATTTGCTCGTCTTCTAAAAAAGCTCGTGACTCGCTGGGACCAGTGTCTATGGCTGGGTGGGGGTCTGGAGGGAAACGCTGACATGATTCAAAAGCAGAGCTGAAGACATTTCTAGTTTCATTTCAGTAAAATGCAATTGCATTTTTAATGGTAGATGTCAAATAGGAGAGGGAGGAAGAACCAATGCGGAAATTCTGCATTTCGAAAGAAAAAAAGTAATATTTCAGACAATAAAAAAACCCTCTAGTATCAAAGGTAATTCCTGCTTGAAAACCAGACATGAACAGACAGACTCAGCCAATACAGGCCTGGAATGATTAACCATAGTGGGAGGTTGGGGCACCGTGCAGATCAGGCACATTAGCTCCATACCATGCGGCTTCTCTGGGCAGACAGCTCAGTCCAGGTGCCCAAAGCAGCTTTACAGACAGACCAGGGTGGAGACTCTGCGTGGAGCACAGGCCTGAACAGCACCCCCCTCCCCCCGGCTCCACAAGGCTCCCATCTCCGTTATTCGGCATACACATGCAACTGTGGCACAAAGATCGATGACACAACTGCGCAGATAACGGTGAGTCATTCTCCGTTCGTAGCGACCGGTGGAAAACAAGGAACAAAAAATGTCTCAGGCAGATATTTCCAGTGGGTGGGGGGGGGGAGTGAAGGTTCACCTGGCATGGAAACCTCAGATGGGACGAGGCAGCTCTCAATCATCACCGAAAACAGACGAGCGACAGCGGAAACTGACAGCATGGATAAACAAGCTTAAAATGAGAGCTGAATGATTAACCAAAGATCGCTGGCGATCTGGTTTCACTTCAGCTTGTTGTGTATTTTAATACATGTATATTAATATACAGGGGCTATACATGCGCACATCAAGTACAGATGGTCATTCGTCAGCAGAATATTTCCCCCTTCATGCCCGCAGCGCGGGGCCGCTGGGCTCAGGCCTACCTGCTGAGGAAGACTACCGTGGGTAACGAAGGAGATCTTGAAGTTGGTGCAGATCAGCTTCCCCCACAGGTCGTCTGGGCTGCTGTCGGGGCCGACGCATTTCCTCACGAAGTTTACCTCGGTCACCACGATCTCACCTGCAGACAGCCAGGGGGTGTCAGGTTTGTGGGAGAGATTCGGACAGCAGGCTGGCCTTCAGCACATCACCATGTTCAAGCACTCAGAGGACACCGTACTGAGCCCCACACGATAACGGCAACTTCTTCCAATCAGAACAGAGGACTTTTCTCTTCCTCGAAGCATCTTTCCATTCAGGCCTGAACTATATTAGGGATGAAAAAAGTCAGTAAAGCTACCTCATTTCATCACTATGGCTGCAACTGGCTCGCTTGGGGCGTCGCAAACTCACTGCACCTTAAGACAGTCACATCTGCACAAGTCTGTGCTCTGTGAGCAACAGCAACACAGCCATGAAGAGGGGAGGCCAGACCCAGGGCGGTGTGCTGGGCCAAAGGAGCATTTAACAGAACAGTCTGGACTGAAGGCGAAAGAATACAGAACTACTAACTTCATATTTTATAATCACGGAGGTGCTATGGAGGAAACACTGCTACTAAAGGGGAAATGCGGCAGTTAAGGTGACACACACAGAAGCAATGCTGAATATCACTAACAAGACTAAACTCCGATATGCATGACATGAGGAAGGGTTAGTCCCACAGCATACTGCTGTTCCAGCTGATTGTGATCTGAAGGGAGGGGGAGCGGTGAACCCAGGGGCAAACTGACTGACTCTTCACACATTTTGTTTGTCTCAGAACTACACAGGAATCAATGCCTGCGAGAGATTAATGACACTGTTTTCCGAACCTGCAATACCCACCCTTTGGACTCTTAAGTCCAGGTGTTTTGGCTTTCAGGAAACTACTTTTAAGCATGAAACACACATAAAAAAAATGATTTACATGGAATGCATTTGTCATACATTAAAGGGAAACAAGCAGGTTCTGTAGACAAAATGTCATGCGAATTGCTTTAGGCACTCCTCAACGTGGAATTAGAAATGCCTTCCGGCAAAAAGCAGGTGCTTCCTTCTTGCACACCAGCGTAACTCACACTGCAGTCTCCCCGGTAAGTCACTACACGGAAGGGTAAGCTGATACCTACGGCTGACGGGTCAGAGGGAAATGACAGACGTGTGCAGCTCCTCCGCTAAAGCGGTCACAGGCAGGATCAGAAAGTGTCTTTCAGGGGGAAATGCAACTAACTCTTGTGATTCCAGAATAAATAAAATAAGCAAGCAACAAACTTACAAGAAACTGTGACTCAACCTACATGAGTAATCCCCGAAATGCTTCTCTGGGCCAACGCAGCTGTTATGGATTTAAGCATCCAACGAATGTGTTCAAAGACAAGGTACACAAGCAAGGTACACGAGCCGCTCCATTTCCCTGGTTATAACCTGATGCATTCAGGCTCTGTGCTACCTTCTCTCATTGGATGAAATGGGCCCTCTGTTACCTTCCAGGAGATGTCAGGTGGGAATGTAGATTGGCCAGTTGGAGTACTATGTGTGTGTGTGTGTGTGTGTCTCTGTGGGAGGGGGGGGTTAAGACATTAAGTGCATTCAGTTACTAGGAAGTCCTGCTAAAAACTTACGCATTGTTTTAGGAATAACAGTCTCGGCAGAAACTGCTGTGTCCTGAAGTTGCATCAGGGGTAGATGATGTCACAGTATGGCAGCTTTAGAGGCATAAAATAATAATAAAAGAATAATAAAACAACAGCCTGTGCTTGAAGTGGACAGTTTGCTCAGCATTCTTAGTATAACATATAACCATACTTATCAATGGCTTTAAAGCCCCCACAAAGTGCTAACCCTACCCCGCGAATGCGGCCTGTGCACCGCAACGATCAGGGCTTCATGGCCGACATGTGAAGTTTACATCCTACATCCATGCACTGGGCACAGAAGACAAAAATAAAACAGTTGCCTGCTCATTTAGCGTGCAGAACAGGGCCGTATAAGCAGCCACGTACCGGTTATGGGAAAACCGCGACTTAGAACGGCTTGGAATGGCTCAAAGGTCACATGGTGCAAGAACACGCCTCTGGGGAGGGGAGGGGGGCTGTAATCAGTCCTGAAAATGCAAGCATCCAAGGTCTAGGAGTTTGAGCACTAATTAACAAAGCGAGTCCAACTGGAATGTTGGAGAGGGGAAGGAGACACATTCCGAAAGCCGTCACCAGCAAACAAAAAACCTGAAAATACAAGGGGGCCTCTGATTACTGTACAGCTACTGTGCCGGCACACCTACCCCCAATGTGATGACATATTCTCTTACATAAATGTAGTATTTCTGCATAAAATATGGAGAGGTGAGGCATTAGTTGGCCTTGTCATTATCCCGTCACGGTCCATTTGTATTCCAGGGTGTTCGATTCATCCTGTTCTTACCATCTAAAGGCAAAGCACCTCAGACACCACAGTCACTCTGCAAGGTCGATGCCCTAAGACTTCAGCACAAGCCCAGCACTGAGTCACGATGTCCACTGGTCATTCAGCAGACAGTCATCATTCTACTCTTCCTCATTCATTAAGAACAAGCCCTCTTGCCAGGGTAATGACACCTGCTCTGCTGGAGAACAGGTAAGTCTGGGATGACGCATCTAATGCGCCACACGCTTCAAAGACGACAAAGGTAGGAATCTCCATTTTCCCCAACGGACCTGCAGGCAGATTAGCACAAAGCAAGCAGTTAGCCTGAAGCAATTCAAAGGTTAAACAACACAGACCCCAGCAGAGAAATAATTCTGCTACGGGTAGGACAGGACACTCTGCACAGGAGAGGGGAAGGAGAGGTGCAGGACAGGACACTCTGCACAGGAGAGGGGAAGGAGAGGTGCAGGACAGGACACTCTGCGCAGGAGGGGGGAAGGAGAGGTGCAGGACAGGACACATTAGCCACCACCCCTGCTGTGCAAGGAGACCCAAATGATTATATGGATTAAAAAAAATATATAAAAATCAAGGGCACGACTACCAATCACAATGCCAGGAATCCAGCCTCAACACCGCCTTATAAGCAAATGCCATTACTGTCATAACAGCAGGGCAGCAGCCTGTGGGAAGATCAGACATTCATCAGTACCCCCCGAGCAAAAATGATCAGAGCAGCCAGTTTAACTACAGCTTCACATGCCCCACGGCAAACCGCAGCACCGCTCTCGGGCAGGAAGCGGCTACGAGGCAGCCTGTACAGGAAGCGACACTTCATGCGTGCAGAGGGCTGCCTAAGGTCTGCAGCTGCAGATCAATCTCACCGCTGAGCATGAAGGTGAACCGCCTGCAAAAACAGAAAGATGCAAAAGGCTTCCTCATTCCCATACTCCAGAGCTTTAGCTGTGAACATGCCGAAAGAGCTGCAAAACGGCACCTCTGGTTTACTATGAGGCTAAAGCAAACAAACAGGGAGACGTGCATAGAAGGGAAAAGGCTTACAGGATTACAGGGATCGGAAAAGGAAAACAGAAAGGAGGAAAAGGAATTGGGGGAAAGATGGACGGAAGAACATAAACAGAAAGACAATAGAGAGGAGGAAACAAGAAAGGGAGGCAGATTAGACTGAAGCAAAAACAAAGAATAGATTGACAAATTGGTGAGGGACTTCAAAATGGACTCTGAGGACAAGAAGTCAGCATAGCCTCTCTGTCCAGATGAATCAGTCTCTCTCTCTCACACACACACACACACACACACACACAAATTCGTACGACTTGCTTTTGAGAGACCAGGCTGAACAGCACAGGGGCCCTAAAGAGGGAAGGGTGGCATTCAGGCCTTCCAAGTGGCATGGGACAGACCAGGGAAGGCTGTGACGTCACAGCCTGGAATGAGCACGGCATTCACATCCTGACGGAAAGCTGGAAATGCGGCTCTGGGGGATCCTCTGAAAGAGGAACAGCGGGACAGGAGGGAAAGGGAAAGTGATAACTATATAACGCAGGCCCTCCACCTCACAGAGAGTCTGCACAGCCAGTCATTTTAAACCCCCCATTCATACCACTGTGCAATCTCAGCCTTAAATGATAATTCTGCTGTGTTTGCATTGGCAGGGAGATATGAGGCATCATACAAAGCGCTGCCGTTTTTTAAATAATCTGTATCGACACATGACAGGACAGCATTACACCACGTATCTCGAAGAGGAGGCAGACAAACAGGTGTCATAAAAAACAGACAAGGCTTGTGTTTCGTATTTCTTACATTTGTTGGTTAGAACCAGGAGTGCGTCCTTTTGGTTCGGCAAAGATGATGTGAACATTCCAAAAACGATCATATTGTGCTGCACTGATGTGGAGATTTTAACCAACATATATCTGACCGATACCGATAACAGGATAATCTCTAACAACCTGCCAGGCGAGGCAGGGGGGTGAAACTTGCTAAGCTTGAACTCTGGTTCTCCCCAAATGGAGCTTTAAACTGCAAGTGTGACTTGGAAGCACGAAACCCAGAAATATCCAAAAAAAAAAAAAAAAAACGCTTATTGAATGACCTGATCCAACAACAACGACACAGCTAAACAAGCCACACCCAGGCACAAGAAATGGTAAATGGACTGCATTTATATAGCGCTTTTCTACTCCTACAAACACTCAAAGTGCTTTACAATTCATGCCTCACATTCACCTGTCCACACACACACACACATTCATACACTGGTGGCGGAGGCTGGCAAGACGCCAACCTGCTCACCGGGAGCAATTTGGGGTTTAGGGTCTTGCTCAAGGACACTTCGACGGGGTCAGGAAAAACCTGGGCTCGAACCTGCAACCCTCCGGTTGCCAAACGATAGCACTACCTCCTGCGCCACCATCTTCCCCATAAAACCCAACAGACAGAACTCAGGATAGAAGCGGCTCAGCAAAACTTGTTTTCTTTTGTGCTCTTTTGAGAAAATGGAAGGTGTTGCTATTCAGGGACAGGGAAGATCCAGCTAATGTTGGTAATGGAAAACTTGGTCGTCAAGTTAGATGAAGAAAAAATTTCTAATTTTTCCTTCTGCGGGATCTATTCAGGAACAATACTGAGGCACGAATACAACATCCGTGTAGTAACAGATAACCACCTCCCCCCCTCAAAAAAAAAAAAAAATTTAAACCATTCCCTTTTCATAATCAGTTTAAAACACCTATCACTTAACTACGGCATCCAGTGATTAGAGAGAGAGGGGTCATGTGGGAAGAGCAGATTTATAATGACTAATCACACAGGTAACATACAAGAGGTTAACAGCTGTATTCAGAAACAGATTTAGTTCATTCAATTAAAAGTAATACATTTGAAAATTTTATATGGAAAGATCAAAGGGCATTTAGTCAATTTAATCATTTTATATGGAATCCAAGAGGCAGTGAATGCAATACAAAACCATGCTTCTAAGAAGAATTTTAAAACTGTTTTTCCAATTCAATTCAAAACCGCTTGAGCCAAAAATAAAGGTTTACTCTCCGTCTTGCTCACACAACCACCGGAACATTCGATCACTGCAGTAACATCTTATCTAGTCAATCTAAAGAGGCACTCAACACTCAACCAGCATCTCACAACATCATCGTCACCCTTTCCCCCCTCAATATAAACACATCTGTAGGACTTCATGCGATAAGATTATATAAAATATCACTGGCTTACATACCTTGGTTTTTGAATCTGATAAGCTCTTAACTACAATGCACGAACACAGACCTTGTGGTGTTAGTAACCATTCAGTGAACTGAGCATTGCTCACTCATGATGCACAGACTGCACCCAAAATCACAACTTTAGCCTAGACACAGCACAGGTCCGTGTGGCAAGGACAATGAAGAAATCTGCTTACGAACCTGGCAAAGTTCATTTAACGATAACCTGTTCATTTCAATTCAATACAGTAGTACAGTAAACATCAAGGCTCCGTTACCGATACAGTGCTGGGAACCTTAAAACATCTCAAAATGTTCTTATAACTTTCCAACATCATAATACCTGTGAATATCGAGGCAAACCTGATGCAAAGCCTGCACGTGTGTGCAATATTCAGAGACAGAATACGACCCCTAAAAGCACTCTGGAGAGTATATCATTAAAAAAAACCCGAAACTATTATTTCGTGCGTCACATCAGAGGTGGCTACAAACTAAAATAGCGCGGCAGGGCGAGACAGCAGTAATATTCCCAATATTGTCGATGACATGAGTCATCGAGCCCAAGTGCCAGCCCGTTACCGACAGCCCATCTCGGCTTACCGGGCAGCAACTTCGCCTCCAAGTTCTTCATGCCCTGGACAGGATTCTTCCCTTCGGTCTGCTCGAAATGAGAAAGCACACAGCAGTCCGGTTACAGGCTGCAAACAAGCCGCGCTACTTACTTAAGTTACACAGTAACATGCACCGTGGCTTAAAAAAGATAAAAACATTTATAAGCACTTTTTTTGCGTAGTACAATAAACCAGCACATCATTCCTTATACAGTTGAAAAACATCATATTTCAGTCATTTGCGCATCCGCCAAGTTTGTTAGCGGACAAATCGCATTTATTTAGCAAAAGTGAGTAGCCACCTAGTAAACTTTGGTAAAATATAGTGACCCCAAGTCACCGGACAGGACACACGGTCAAAAGCTAGATGCGCGTATACGACGGCCGGCATGATTAAAACCCCATACCGGCAGGTACGACTTGAACGTCGGTTTCCCGGGTCTGACGGGGAACATGTCGCCGGTTCGCCTCCCCGGGGTTTAAAAGCTACACGAAGCCGCCTCCCGCCTCAGCTGCGTCGGCAGCCCTCGGACACCCCGCCGCCAGCTGCTGCTGCTGCTTTCGGGAGCTCAGACGGCGGAATCAGCGTGGCGGCCGCCTTCCCCATTCAGACAGGACGCAGGCGCTCGGAGACAGACGGAGTCAGCGCCGCGGAGGCGGAGCCAAGGGCGCAGGGCTCCGGGCAGCTCGGTGACCGCCAAAGCCCGCAGGCAGGCTGCCCATCAATGGTGCCTTTTTTTCCCTGGTAAACTTTAAATGCCAGCAGCTGGTCCGGACAGCCGCGGGGATGAGACGCTGTCTGGGCTGGGAAAGCTGCCGCGCCGACTGAGTTGTCTTTTGTTTTTAATGGTTTCCGACAGGAGATGGAGAGCACAGCCCTCCTAACGACCGAAGTTGGCGGGGCCGCAGGGAGAGTCGCGCCGGTGAGTGAAAACGCAGTTTTTTTTGCCACAGCACCGTGTCAGGCCGGTCCCGTAGCTACGGAGCCTCTTCGGGGACAAACAGCACAATGCAATTCAAGTTTGCTCTGCAAAGTTAAGCTTTGAAACCTGTTCCCACAAAAAAGACTAATCGTCTGCTTATGTTTATTATATTGAAATTTATTGTCATAT
Organism: Isichthys henryi; assembly: GCA_026776945.1. Classification (NCBI taxonomy): domain Eukaryota; kingdom Metazoa; phylum Chordata; class Actinopteri; order Osteoglossiformes; family Mormyridae; genus Isichthys; species Isichthys henryi. The sequence continues at coordinate 8,850,253 of JAODJX010000007.1, read as the reverse complement.
TATTTGGTCGCTATTGTACGTGATTCATGTGTATTTAAAAATGTAATAAAAATAACTATTATTCTGTGATATCATCGTGACACCTAGTGGCGAATGGGTCTTTTTTCCAAGACACAAAGCACCTGATCCCAGCATACCAGCACGAAACAGAAAAAAGATCGTATCGTATTGATTTATTATGGAAGAACGTAAACAACTTGGCATTATGGTTATGACCGATGTTTAGATACATAAAAAAAAAACAATTAAAATCTCAAAGCACTATACTTTTAATTACACCATCCTAGTACAATTGGGCTTGGCTACCCATGATGTACTTTGCAAGAAAAGCTAGTTCTTACTATTAAAAATGTAAACAAAAGACAATAATAGCATTTTTTTTCATCATTGCTTTATTGTTAACATAATTTTTGAGATTCAGAGTAACAAAAGTTAAACACACCTAATATATTAACAGTGAGCCCTTCGAATCTCTGTTGTATAAAAACATGAAGAATAGCAATGGAAATGTAACGTTAGTCACAACTCATTTGCGGTGTGGAGTCCATCCCATTCCAATTCAGCCCGTGGACTTTGCATCACCTTGTTTTTTTTGCTGAAATTTGACAAGTGAATTGCACATACTGTACCTTCCTTGTAATTATTTTTAATTCCCTTTGAGATATAGTACATTTTCCACACTACAGGTAGCAGATTCAGAGTTTTTTTTCTATTGCAGCTTCTCGGCTCAGCTATTGCTTAAAACAGGCACATGCACCTGACCACGTTTGCTTGTTTCTTTCTTCAAGGTCAGAGTGTAGCTTGTGAACTGAATTTTTACCTGCTTCTTGTTATTAAGAAACAGTGAAGGACTTGGAGTAACAAATCAAATTTTTATAATGAAATGTATATCCATGTTTTAATCTGCTTGTGTAGGAAACACTGACCTGTTACCGGTTCCCTTTCATGAAATAAGCAACCCAAAAGTGTACAAGTGTTTATTAAAAATGTTATTTTTGAGCCCCAGTAAAGGTGTGTGGGGGAAGGGATACATTTTTTGACTTAATTGGAAAGGAAGTAAGGGAGACCAGGGATGGTTGTAACGTTTTTAACATTTTTGCCTGTACCTTGGAGCAAAATTTGACACAAATTATTTGCATGTGGCTTTTGTTAAACGGCACAGATTTAACTCTGACATGGAGTGAAATGTTACAATTTACCTCATAGCCAGGAATTGTTGTAACACAGTCCTGGGTTAAATGTAGCATTATAAATTTCTGTGTATGTATGCATATGTGTACGATGTATGTTAATCACAATTAAATTCAAAGATCATAATAAGACCAAACAAAATGTGCAACAGTGCACCAGTTTTAATAACTATTTAATAATAATGAGCATGTCTGCATGTGTGTGATGTTAGTCACCATCAGAATCACAGTGCTGACAGGTGTATTGAACTCCTCCTAGTCTACAGGGTTGGGGGACCTGATCCGTGGAGGGCCGGTGCCTGTGCAGGTTTTTTGGATGACCTCTCCATCATCAAATAATAAAATGGTGGTTCTTAACTCCAGTGCCAGGGACCCACTCTTATTGGCTGGTTGAGAGGTCATCCCAAAAACCTGCACAGGCACCGGTTCTCCACGGATCTGGTCCCCCACCCCAGTGTATGCATTTCACCCAATTTTCCTTTGACTTTGAAATGTTCCACACACACAATGCAGAAGTTTCCTGGACTTGAGACTTGGGCCCGGTGGGCAGCTAGAGAATCACCGTTACAACTATCCCAGACTGTGGCAGCCGTGAGCTAAGACCGACAATATCAGCACTCAGAACTTCTATAAAAGATATTTATACAGGCACATATTAAGTTCGAATAATGTAAGTACAAGACTTGCAGTGCCGTCACAAAAATAAATGAAGTAAAAAAAATTTACTTTCTTACCTCAAATTTCTTTCCTTACAAATCTGAGTGTGTTTCTTACAGCGTGCTCCTTCTTCAAGTGTGACATAAAGACTAAACTGAGCGTGTGCAGAGTGAGTTATGTGATTTGCACCTTCTTCCTGATTTGAGAAATAGACTGTGTTACAATTAATCCATGTTACAAGCATCCCAGTCTCCCCTACTCCTTACCTGCTTTCAAACAAAAAATATGTTGTTATTCAAAGGTGTGTTGGAGTAACGAGGCTCCGAAAGAAAACACTGGAATTTTACACTAATCTCACTCTCTTTTAGCCTGTTTATTTAATGATGAACTGAAGCTTCATCAATTATGATGTGGCCATCAAGTCAAGTAAAATGTTACTGTCATGTACAATAGACAGTGAAATGAAATAATATTCCTCCTGAACCTACAGTGCAACATTCATGACAGGACGAACATTGTAGTGCTAAAGATTGAGCTTTTGAAATACATTACATATTGTGAAAAAAAAATATGTATAATTATGAATAATTTAATGGGAGGGGAAAGAGAGGGAGGGCCACTTAAATTTTCTAAATAACAAACATTCCACAGACATACAAAAATCAGAACACTGCATAACACTGCAAAGTTAATGGAGTACTTGTCTGTTCTTAAAGAGACAGTGCAGCAGATGTAGGTGGAGTTTTCCAGTTTTTCAGCAGGTGTGAGCGGCATAGGGCAGCATGGTGGTGAGACGTATGACGGCCTGCGGGAAGAGGCTGCTGCACAGCCTGGCAGACAAGAACCGGCTGCTGTGGAACCTTTTGCAGGACAGTAGAAGGGCAAAGAGTTTGTGGGAGGCTTTGCAGATGCAGCGAGTGGAATATGTCCTGGACACAGGGCAGAGAGATGTTGATGGTGTGTTCAGCTCTCTGCACTGTCCTCTTATGGTCTCAGGCGCTGCGGCTCCCAGACCAGAGAATGATGCGGCTGGTCACGATGCTCTCAATGGCGCCCCCTGTTGGACGTGGTGAGGATCAGGTGTTTGCCGACCAGGGCAGGTCCTCCGTGATGTGCTCACCAATGAACTTGGTGTTTGTCAGTCTCTCCATTGTGGGGCCATCGATCTTGGAGGGATAAGACAGACCAGGAAGTCATATTTTTCAGTTGACATTCAGAGATAAATCGCTGTTTACCAGTCTCACCTCATCTCTATACACAGTTTCATTATTGCCACGAATAAGACCCACTGCTGTGATGTCGCCGGCAACATTGATGATGTAGTTTGTGTTGGATTTGACAGTGCAGCCGTGAGTCAGCAACGTGAACAAGACGGGCTGAGCACGCAGCCCTGAAGCACACTGGTGTTCGGCATATTAGGGTATAAGTCCAGTCAGGGAGTCCAGGATCCAGTCACAGAGAGAGGTACCGAGCCAGTCTAACAGTGGGTTGCTGGGGTACGATGGTGCTGAATGCTGAGCTGATGTCCATGAACAGCATTTTACACACGTATCTTTCTTCTTCACATCCGTCAGGGCCAGGTGGGGGACCAATGAAATCGCATCCTCTGCAGATTGATTTGATCAGCCTGCAAACTGCAGTGGGTCCAGTTTGGCAGGCAGTCCACTCTTTTTGTGGCTCACGATTAGCTGCTCACTTCCTGATGCTTGGAGCAGGTGCCCCCTGGTGGTGTCCCCTGGTGGTGCACCCAGGTGGTGCCCCCTGGTGGCAGTCATGGACACAGGCGACCGCAGCCTTCTTTGGCACTGGTACGATGACGGTGGGAGGTTATTGTAAGGCTCTCCTCCTGACTCCTGCTACCGAATCACATCGAACTCCCAGAGTCCGGCGATCCTGCAGCACTTGCCCTGATTAAGCCCCTTCTTTCCTGTTCTGTTCCTTCTGTGTCTGCTTGAATTGAAGGGCTTCCTGAGCATGACCGGCATTCGTCTTCTGCATGTCCTGGGGCTCAGCTTCCCAGAAGGTTTGGCTGGAATCAATGTTTGGAAAATGAATGTTTGGGTAAACAAGCATCAGACATGTTGTCCTCTGCAGTTCCTGCAGAAGTGAAGCCCTGAAATTGGATATTTCATCACTGCCTTTTGATACTGAGTTAATCTAGATTTCATTAATAAAATCACATTCTATCCTGCAATGTACTGGCAACCCATCCTGCCTTATGACTCAGGCTCCCTGGATTCGACCTCAAGCCCTCCTGCAAGCCAATGATACATCGGGGTTGCCAGTTCTCACACTCAGGCTTTCAGACTCTCAGGCTCATGCAAGAAGTTAGCTACATCAAAAGCATTGGGGCAGTTTGCAAACCTTACAGATTATTTGCAAGGTAATAAAAAAGTCACATACATGTAAACTCTTGTGCAGACTCGTCTCAAATTGAAAATCTCACTCCAGCCAGCTGACCAAAGTTGACAATCCTGGTGAATAAGCAGACAGACTGATGAGTCTGTGTTCCCTCAATAAAAGTAAGATTTCTGCGATATTCAAAGACGTGTGATTGGAAGGTTCACATTTTTCTAAAAAGTCAAAGCAGAGTTCAAATGCTGTGGAGACATAAAGAGGTGTGTGGACAATGATAAATAATATTTACAGTTTGCCTGATTCTTACACAGTGTTGGAACCGGGCACACCAGCATGTAACTGCACACTGTAAACACTGCACACACTGTATGACTGAACATGTCAAATAAAACTTCCAGTTCTCACTCACTTTCAGGGCCTATAAGAACAAATCAGTTCTGCAGACTCATCATTGCTGTGCTGAAATCTGAAATTATTATGCATTTGAAATGAAATTTGATTTATTTTCGGACAAATCTTTAGTGATTTTCTGACTGTTCCTTCACTAGAACAATGTGTAGTTACTGAGCACAAGTTTGCGCTATGCCTATGCAGTGATGAAACTTACCGTAACTGCTTAAAGAGAGAACATGCCACAGCTAATTGCAGTTTTCTGTTTTTATAAAGCCACTGTAAATAATAGCCATGTTCTGCACTATTAATTGTGGTCAGTATCTGTAAGTGAATGTCACGAAAATAGGACGCACCTTTTATCTGACGCACTAGTTGTAAACGCTACTACACAACTTTCCACTAGATGGAGCTATTGACTCTAACGTCCCTTCCACAAGTTTACGCTACGCGTAACCATGGTTGCACAAATGCGCCGTGCAAGTATCAGAGATAACCCTTGTGTCACACCTGCCTTCACAGAAAAGAGGACTTCATATATATATATATATAGAGAGAGAGAGTTCGGATGGTTAAACTGACACAAAGAACGCCGACCTTTTGTTGTTTGTACAAGACTGAATAACCTGCTCTACAGGAAAACAGACCCAACCTTTGTGAGAGGGCAGCAAAGTTTCTGGCCTAGTCTTGTAACACCTACGGTACTACACAACCAATGTAAAATGCCATCCATCCATTCTCCATAACTATACTTTTCATGTGTGTGTAAAATGCCAGGGAAATATTTGCTTAATCGTTTAATTAAAAATTGACACGTCATAACCCAATTTATGGCCCTTTAAGTAAATTCCATTTAAAGAAATGAAAGTACCCACGACAAGGGAAAGATATATTGCTGAAATTGCACAAATTACGGTCATTCCACTGTTTTGTAATAAGTGCTTACAGAAGCAGAAACGGCCTCGTGCTGCTTGACACTGGAAGGCAGCGAGTCATACTTCAAGCTGACGGACTGGTTACACCTAGACAGGCACGTCAGTCCGCCCTCACATTCCCTCCCTGTCCGGCCTGGCCGTCCTGCACAGCAGCATGCCTGTCTCCAAGCAAGAAAAAGAAACATCGCTATGAAATCTAGCTAAATATGTTAAACCTCCGCCCATCCGACTTACAGTTTTGCTATGTTACGTGCCAACCCAGATAGCACACAGAAGTTGAAATCGCATCAAACAAAAAGGTTGAAACAACGTTGGTGTTCAATCTTTCACTTTATATCAACATTGAATCAAGGTTTTGCCACCATCGATTTCTCAATATTGAAAATCTGACCAAAAATCAGTTCAGTTTCAACGTTGACAATTTAACACTGACCATAATTCGCATCTAATTATAATTCAACGTTGAAACAATAACATGAATCCAAATGCTATCTGGGAAATGGTTTGAAATTGGGTTGCCACGTTACGCTTCTCATTAAGTACCATATAGACAATATGTAAATTATATCCGTATTACCACCTTGATAAGTTGTGTCTTGTCAAGTATCTATAGGATTAATTCCAGGATCATGCATCGAACGTGACGGTATGCATTTCCACCACAGAGTACGGAAATAATCATCTAAACACAGATGTTGGGAGTAAGCCATAATTGCTGAGCTCAGCAACTTCGCCTTGCGAACTGTTACGAATAAATAGTTTATATCATGTGTAATAACTTATAGACCCTTTAAAAATGCGGCCCAGGACTGTATATTGTAGTTGCTGAAACAAAGCGAAAATACGGTGTCTATACATTGGCCTAACGACGTATTTTGTCTTGGAGGGTGCTATTTTTCCCCAGCATGTAAACTCTTTATTTTGTAATCTGAAAATCTAATAACTGTAGTATCTGATTACCTACTCCGAAGGAAAGAACTTGTACTGTTTTTACTTTTCAAAGTCATTATACAGAGTATCTTTCCCCGGGGAAACATTAAAACTGTTAGTTATTTCGAACGAAAATAGTTATTATCCAAGCTACCACGCCAAATATACTTTCGGCATGTATTAAGCCCAGTTATTAAAGGCGTGTGAGTAAATTTTATATAAATATATATTAAAAAAACCTGAACGTAGCAGTTTCGATGCGGTGTTCGGGCCTGTAACCTTAGCAACCCGAAGGGGATCTCAGATGGGGTCTTATGGAAGCACTTATAATTCCAAAAGTATCGGGGGTATTAAATTACTATACCTTTACGCATAATTACTTAAATGCGTCTGTGTACCACATTTTTTTCTTAATGTTTCTTAGTGAAATCCGCCTGCGTTGTTGCCAAGCGTAGAAACGATGGTGCACATATAATAAAATGCGCTTTAAACTAATTTATTGGGTGTCGGTTTCTTCTATATTTCTAATTTCAGCTTTATTCGTAAAGCCACCTCACTGTGGCACTTGTGGATAAGCACATACAGGACGTATTGTGAATAAAATAAAATACATTTTCAAAAAGACAAGTCATGTGTAATACTAAAACGGTTCCAGTAAAGAAAAAATATTGGACGTTTTCGACACAATAATGTAACTGACCGTATATTCTGCCTCTGCTTATCAAGCGGGTGCTCCGCATAATCAGCGCAGCAACGCGCAATGTTGATGCCCACCATATTGCCGTAGTTTTAAATGGTAGGATTCCCCCTGGAATGACGCGTCAAGTGTTAAGCTCCTATTGGCTCGCCCGAGAAGAGAAACTCCTTTTATGGATTGTTTGCCTTGTCCGCTGTATCCGAGACCTGCCTCTGCTTAAACTTTGGAGTGTGAGGATACGGAGGCAAGTCATTTAGCGGGTATCTTTGCGCCAGTAAATAGATGTTCGCCCCAGTTCATAAGAAGCTATGGACAGAAGGAACGTTTGGTCCTGAGGAGAATCCGATCGTCTGTCTTGGGATTTCTGTGTATATCGGACATTATATTTGATGCTTTTGTTCGTTCCATCCGGAAAATCTTAAACATTTTATAAGCCTAGCTTTAGTATATAAATAATTCTATAAAAAACGTCTTTAGTGACAAAAGGAATAACACAACAGAAGCTTAAATAACCGAAGGGGAATGGTAAGTGAATTTTTATTTGCTTAAATATTCCTGCCTGCCAGTTAATAGCGAAAAGACTCAGTTAATGTACTGTATGTAAGAAAAGCGAGGTAAAGAGAAGGGAAACGAATAAAGAAATTAATTTATGTGCCACTCGAACAACAGACAAACTTATCTGCTATAAATATACACAATTTTGCTTTGTTCGAGAGAAAAAAAAAATGAAGTAAGAGATCATTCTTATGTTGCTTTGCATGTTAAACTGTTTCATTTAGGCTATAAACACTACAACTTACGTCTATACGTATGATGACTTACAGACCGTGGGTGCCACCTGTATGGAGTAAACGTTTGCGCGATACCATAAAATACTGGGACACTTTGTACTTTGAAGGGGAGCGCAGTAGCGGCGATTCGGTATCCCGGTGCTTAGAGAGAGGTGTTAGCCGGAAAGACGGACAGAGCTGTATTGCAAATAACTGAGAAATATGCGCCCAGAAGACATTCAGCCATCTAGCCAGGTACTGCAAGTGGAAACACAGTGTAAAGCAAGGATTGTTTGAAAATGAACCTTTCACACAAGTGCATTTTAACAAAGTTTTTTCTTGGGAATGTAAATGTGTTTCGTTGCCAAGTTTTCCTCTTTGATCCATTGCTTTTAAAAGCTATTGTCTCAGTTGGGGAACTATGTGTGGCGCAGGCCATTTTCTCACAAAACCATGATCAGCGGCACTGGGATTACGGATTTTCACTGCTGGCTATGCAGTGAGAGCTGAAACACTGTCACTGCACTGGCCTCCCTTATTGATTAGAATTAACTTGAAATAAGAAGAGCGTTAAATTTAAGGCGTTTCTTTTGTTGATTTTGAGAGTTTCTTTGTAGATTACCCAAGCAGCACCTTAGATGCTGGCTGGTGATTAAGTCTAGCAGAGTATTGTCAAGTGCTACTTTACACCGCTGGTTAAGAGTCCCTCGTGTCCCCTGTCTGTGCGCTTCAATCGCCACTTTTGTATTTACTACATCACACAATAATTAATTGTAATTATTAGTAATTTAATGTTGTGGGAAAGGGTCCACACAGGCAGCATTGTCACCAAATGTTTCAGTCCTGCTCACACTAAAATCAGTCATTCTGGGTAACAAAGCTGGCGATGTGACTCTGTGTCTCTGACAGCTGACATGTGGCTAAGGGTGGGGGCTCCTCAGGTTACCGACCTGTCCCCATAGGGTAAGTCACCGAGCAAAGGCTGTGGGAATGAATGCATCAGTGCCGTTCACGTGCCAGAAGGCCTCGTCCTTGGGCACTAGATGAACCTCAGCATCAGGCATGATTATTCACTGTATTATTACACATTATTGGGTAACGCATTGCATTAACTGTGCATTCATAATGCCTTTATAATGCATTCGTAGAACATTCATAACTCGCACATAACTATACCTTAACATCCTAACATACCTTAACAGCTTTAATATACATTAATAATAAACGTCATACGACAATAACACACATTATGAATGTTCTAAGAATGCTTCATAAATGCATTATGAAGGTGCAGTTAATGTAAAGCATTACCCATTATTGTAATGTTTGTGGGTGTTCATTCCACAACATCTTCTGCGCAGTTTTGTTGTTGATTGTTAGGGATGACTGGCTTTATTTGCATCGACTGGCCTCCTAGCCACGCTACAGTGTTTTTGTTTGTTACTGGCTCCACCCTGGCTCTCTGCACAGGCTCCACCACCGTCTCCCCACACTGAAATTGGCAAACCAGTTCTCTTGGTCACATGCCAGCTGCAGCACAGACACCTGGTTGGAAATATGCGAGCCGCAGATCAAGTTTGCCAGTTCAGGAAGCTTCGGTGTCAACTGCATGCGCACAGACCACCGAGGAGCGTGTCTGCATGCGCTCCATGCTCCAGGAAGAGTATGGCTATCAGGAGGAGAGCGTCCTAAGGCCGGGCTGGCCGGGAGTGGCTGCAGGCAACTTGCTGATCTTTAAACGTGGGCCTGGAGCAAGTCCCCCAGGCAGATTCTGCCTGGTATTATGATTTCACAGACCAGCATAGCATCCATACATCCATGGTTAACTGGGTTGGGCTCGGCTGGCTTGTGAAAAGGCCAGGAATCATATTCTTTGTGCTGTTTGCCCAGCGATACGTAGAACCGGCTCCTCCCTGTACGCTTAGTTACATTTTTTTGGGAAAAAATTCATGGAATTCTTGATTTTTCTTTTAAAAAATTCAAGAGGCGGCACTGAAACCGTGTTCTGTGTGGCACGTTGAACTAAAAACAAGTTTCTTTTTTACCCATCCTCCTTTAAGAATATGAATCCAAAGCTCTTGTTGTAGTACCCTTGAGCCACCAGCGCATGATGTTTTGCTGGAATGCATCGTAATGCATGGGGCTTCGTCAGCTTGCCGCATGACTGAGGGGTTTCACCATAAACCACCTGGCTCCCAAAACAAGTCGAGAACCAAAAGCGGTCACTATATCCTGCTGTTATTTGCGCATTACTTTGCTCTGCGGTGAACTGGAAATATCTATGAAAAATTGAGTCAGTGTGAGGCTGCCGTCGACACTCTGCTTCCAGGAGACTTTCTTAAAGAGTATACCGGGAGGTTCAGGAGCACTCCAGTGTTTGGGTTCCGTGTGGAGGGAACAGTCAGACTCTTCGGCTGTCTGGAGTACCAGACAGTAGCATCGGGCATTGCTTTCTGCCAGATGTTGAATTGTAGGTCAGTATGACATCGTATGGCTTTCATTAACAGTTCCTTTAGGGAGGTGCATGCACAATAACATCATCCCCCCCCCCATTTCAAAGTGTGCCCTCCCGTCTCCCCTCTGCAGCACAAAAAAAAGAAAGATTGCAGGAATGTACGTCCTCTCTCGGGCAGAGTGGGGGGGTGTGGGGGTGGGACACGGTGAACTCGTCAGGCTGGAAAAGCAGCCGAAGCCGTCGCAGTTCTGTCTCCAGTGATCTCATAGCCTGACTGAAAGCTACACGTTCGTTCGATTTGACTCCAGTTCAGAGATTATGCTAAGAAGTTATTTAAAATAGCCATTTGTTTTGCAAAGTTTCGTCCCACTTCCAGTGCAGGGAAGGTGAATGACATCACGGCATTTTAACCCTGATCTTGGTGAACGATCCAAATAGCACCTCAGGCAGTTTGCCAGGGTTTCATCCGCACTGAGTACTAAGTGTCACACTTTGTGGTTTTTGTGGCGTCCATCCAGCACCCTGACCTGTTTTTTTCCAGCTTGATTTGCGGTCGGACCAGCATGGTGGCTCTGTGGGGAGCATTGGTGCTTCACGTCCCCCATGACTGGGGGGTTGAATCCTCTGTGCGTGTGGAATTTGGATCTTCTTCCCATCGTCTCTGACGAACGGGTGTTTCGCAGTTTAACGAGAGTCTCAGAGGTTAATCCCTGCAGAAGTACTTAGATTTTTCATAAACCTCATGGAACTGTTGCGTATTTTGTCGGAAAATATTGACTGTACACACACAGACAGTGTCAAACAAATATGACAAATATCAGTAATTCAAATGGCACATCTCACGAGGTTATAACAGATTAATATGCTGTGGTTTTATTATTTTATATAGAATAACTGCTAAGTGTAACCCTGTACCCCTAAGTATATGGCAAAATCCCCAGATTAATAATTGATTTAAAATCGTATGCTGTCTGAGGCCAGAAAGCTCCCTTTGAGCTGAATGTGAGGCACGTGCTTTCTCGTCTCCTTACTCCGCCATATTTGTTCCGAGCAGCTCACTCCTGCAGTTGATCTGCATCTCCGTCCTTGTCATGCAAGGCTTCACCATATTATCATGACACGGTCTTTGCCTTGGGCCCATGACACCAGTCCCCTTCAGTTACACGCTCTGTGACATTTTCCATCCAGCGGTGAAGGTCACAGATAATGAGGTTAATACTGATAAGCTGAAAATACACCTGTTTTTTTTTTCTGGGGACTTTCTTTGTAAATTTGTAGGATCTGTGTTTCTCATTAGACCTTGAAAGCACGGGGCCACTCAGTGCCACTGACTTGCCAGCATGGATAAATAAAAGATCAGTGCCTCTGAGCTAAAGAGATTTGGTTACTCGTTACTGACGCAGCGCTCTGCTGACCAATCCCCGAAGGGCCTTGACTTGTCTTCCGTTGTACCAGCTCCATGGATGGAGGCTGTGAGGATGCAAGTAACAGGCTACTCTAAGGGAAAGCACTAGATGAGTGATGTAATCTGCATCACTCCATCTTGCCACGTTAAGTTCACCAGACCCTGGTTTTTGTATATGGAGTTTTCTTTTCTGCTTGGAAGCCAACTGAATTGTGCACTTCCTGTTCACACAGGAAGCAAATCCAGTGTGAAGGTCATGTGAGGGGAAGCACCTTCAATCTCGGTTGGAACCTTAAAAAAATTAGTCTGTAACTGAATTCTGGCTATTGTTCAGTATTCAAAAATTCTTGTTCTTATGGTTTTTCAATTACAAGTTCAACTGAAATGCAACTCTTGCCTCAGTACAAATGTAACATGAGTATTGGGGGTAACGGTTTTCTTTTGCTTTATAACTTGATATTGTTTGTTTTTTTTTTGATGAGGTTCTATATCGGTTTTCTTTCCGCCTGTAGCTACCATGAACTACAGGCAGGGAGGACCTGACGGACTCCTGTGCAGATGAAACATAGGAACAGAATTACAGGGCAGCAGCACCAATCTGTGCTCTGAACCCACACCCTTCATACAGTTAACATACAGATTCTAACTCTCCTCATTTGTGAACCTACCCCATCCACCTGGGTTGAAGATCAGATCTCCGATGTAGGAAAAATATTTACAGGAAGTCAATAGCATATTGGCAGTATTGCTGCTGGTGCTTCTAAGGACTCATTTAATCTGTCCGCAGGTATTGTCTGGCTGATGAAGAACGCAGCCTAACATCAGGTTCCTGATTTATCAGAGATGTATTTATTAGGAAAAGGTCCAGCCCACTCAGACAAAGGCATGAGTCATGGTCATATCAGTCGTTAAATATAGGGCGTTTGTCATGAACTTTGTTGCTATTCAGAGAATCGCTGTGAATCTGTTGCAAAACGAGAAGCTGTCATTGTCACTTGTGCTCAGTCCCTTGGTGACGCCAGTGAGCGTAATGGAATTTGGGGGGGGGGGGGGAATCAGCCCTGACTCCTGCCTTAGTTTCTCAGGCATTTTGAGCGGGTAGCCCCGTCAGAAGCAGCCCGTGGCCCCGCATCTGGGTGCCCGCAGACTGCCTTTGGAAGAAGCCGCCGTGTGAGGCGTCTGGAGCTCTACCAGAAAGAGGGACCTGGAGAAGGGATGTACTTGGAGGCCTGCCAGAAGCTGCTTCTTGTCAGCTGCGCAGGACGCTGATAGTGCTTGGCCAGAACACAAAGGCTGTACCTGAGGACTCCCCCATTAAAGGCTCAGATCGTCTTTTAAATTATGATACTAAATGTAGTCTCATTTAACGAAAAAGAATTGAGGGAAAAGGTGTAGGAACGCCTAGAGTAACGACCTCAGGAAAGGAAAGTAGTTGGGGTTACGGTGGGGGTAAGGTGTCCCAGCCAATAGGGCCCAGCTCCCCCCCCCACCACCTCCATGACCTTGGAGCTAGAAGGTGGATGGGGGGATGTTCCAATCGATTCAGGGCTGGATTTCACCTGCCCTTCGATATTAAAATAAACCACAAAAGAAATACGGGGTTTTCTCAGGGTTGTAAGTCTCACTTTGGAACGCCGGTATCTATTCACACAGCGGCTAAAGGGCTCCTGTTCAGCCTGCACGTTACGCAGGTGGGGTGGATCCAGAGGGAGGGGGCAAAACACAGCACACTGCCTCTTTCAGGTTCCCTTCTAAAAATAGGTTATGAGGTCCTGAGCTGAGATCATTGGTGAACACCCCCTCAATCCTGGCTTTAATGAATCTCTCCTTTCTCCTTCTGATATCTGCTCTCTCAGTTTGCCTAAAATCTTGTCCAGCCTGTACTTATTGATTTATGCTGCGTAGTTGCTGCTAACTCAGACTGTTTGCTTTGTGTGACACTGGTGCTCTGTTAGCACGCCAGCGATGAAGCTGAGTGTAAATATTGACTCGCACAGAAGTAGAATTGTGCGAGGTTGGTTCAGACTCAGCAGACATTTTGGAAAACCGGTACTCCACAGTATCGCATGTCCTCACTTGGGTAAACCCACGATGGATGTCGCAAAAAGGTGCCCCCTCCCCAGATGGGCCTCACTGTATCTGAAAGATACTGCTGTCCCAGCGTGTTCCAGCACAATTCTGTCCGCTGTACTAGAAAGGTCACTTTGCTACCTGGGAGGGATAAGCAAGACTTGAGTATGAACTCAACTTCAGATGGAGGGAAAATGAATTTTGCCTGTGGCATTTTCCTTGCTGTGCTTAAATAATCTCCCTTTCACCTTTCAGTTGCTTTGTTGAGTTTCACTGGCAGGAGATAAAAATTTTCCAGCTTCTATGTGTTTTACCAAATCAGACTTTTCCCATTTTGATGTCAGATTTCCCCATGCCTAAGTACAAGAATGCCAGCAGATGAATGAATGTCGAGTAATCACTACTGGATTTCTGGAAAGTTACTGCTACTTGGTTTGAATCGGTGTGGATACCATTCTGGAGAATTCCGTGCAGTTATTGTGTCACCTTCAGGCTGAAGCCTGCCCTTCTGGATATGCGGATAATTTCATAAAAATCTAATAAATAAAAAAACCCACATGGATGTGAATCGCACTAGTAGTATTCCCTGAAACTAAAACTGATTTGAAGCCCATTACTCCTTAATTTGATATTCATTTGAAGCCCATTATTTTCTGATATGAAATGTATTTGAAGCCCATTACTCCCTGATTTGATACTGATTTGAAGCCCGTTACTTCCTGAAATGAAACGTATTTGAGGCCATTACTCCCTGATTTGATACTTATTTCAAGCCCATAACTCCCTGATTTAATAACTTATTTAAAACTGATTACTCCGTGATTTCATACTGATTTGAAGTCCATCACTCCCTTATTTTTAACTTATTTGAAGTGCATTACTCATTAATTTGACACTGATTTGAAGTCTGTTTTTCCACACTTTACTCTGATAGTGCTAATTTTTGGCTGATCTTTTATCTGGCCATACCCCCCTGCCTGGAACCGGGAGAAGACCCCACAGTCATAGTCTTCCACTGAGCACACTCAGATCACAGGGTTACCAACTTTGGTCAGCTGGCTGGTGTGAGATTTTCAATTCGAGACGAGTCTGCACAAGCATTTACAGTGGTGTGAAAAACTATTTGCCCCCTTCCTGATTTCTTATTCTTTTGCATGTTTGTCACACAAAATGTTTCTG
>JAODJX010000007.1:8819313-8829960 GCA_026776945.1 Isichthys henryi | reverse complement strand
GTGTCTCAGGTCACAGTGTCTTTAGCACCATCCATGCAGTGGGTCATTTTGAGAGGTGCAGTGCCGGCTGTGTCTCAGGTCACAGTGTCACTGACACAGCCCATGTAGTGATTTGCTTGCCAAACAGCAACTCTGAGGCTTCTTACATGTGGTCGTTCTGTGAGGTTTCTGCTCAGCACTGGCCAGGTTCTTAAAGTGTCATTAACGAAGCAGTGATGACGTGTCTGTGATTACACACACGTGTCTGTGATGGCCGCGCTACGGTCAGGTACACCACCGCCAGCTCTGGGGCCAGGAGCCACACTCACATCTTGTCATCTGCCTGTGCGTGAGCTGAAGGTGGTCCTGACACTGCCAGTGTTCTACCCTTGCACATTTCTCCATCAGGCCGTCTACACAGGCATTATCTAGTCAGCTTGCAGGCCACCTCAGTGTTCTGGTGTATGTCAGGAATAATATCAAAATAGCCACCTTCTGGAACAATAACAAGAATGTCATACTTTTGCGGTTAATCTCTCACGATAACACAGATTCCTATGTGAAGTTGTTTATTTATTTATTGTTCTGAAGACTGCAGTTGTTAATGACATGGACTTATTGCTGGGTCAAATCCCACAAGGAGGTGGTTGATGTACGTCCTCAGAGTGAGCTGTTTCAGTGTCCAGCTGTTTAAATGAGCAATGCAGGTTGCTTTGGACATCCCGACATCCACATATCATTTGTGTTTACAAAGCGTGTTTTTATAAGTTTACATGTGTTTAAAGCATGTGGGAGGGGTATTTTAAGGCTTAAACTATAAAAAAAATGTTTATTTAAATGGTCTTTCTATATCGCAGCTTTTCGCCTATCGCTGGTGGGTCTGGAACATAACTTCCACGTTAGGTGGGGGATCACTGTAAATGTTTACGTAGGGCATGAGGACTGTGCCCTTTAGCTTTCCACAGTCACTTTGACTCAGTACCTTCAGACCACCTGACTTTTCTTTTCTCCATTTTACCGCTGCAGTTCCAGCCCCTTGCTGCAGTAAGGTGATTTTCTCAGCAGCACTCTTTGCTTGCCGGTTGCTCGGTGTTATGTTTTGAATTTTGGAAGCGGTTTAAACGTTTCGTGTGAATCACTTCCCATAAGTACCATCAAAGCATTCCAAGGCCATGGAAAAAGAAGGGTTGAGTTACGAGGACAGAAATGCATATAGTGCTCTACCCTCTTCTGAGCCTCAGGCTGAGAAAGCACACCGCTGACAATGAGTCTGCGGCCGACAGTATTCAAAGTTTATTGGTGGAAAAGCTGCAGCCGGTTGGCCTCTTAGGCTGTCCATCAATTGAGAGGGACGAAGGGGCAGGCCAGTGGTCAAGTGGAGGCTGCTCCTTTGATTAGCTCTGTGTACAGGAGAGACACGGTAGCCAGATGACAATGACTCAGAGCTTATGATGAACTAGCAAAGCTATTTTATAGATGTGCTCTCGACAGAAACCGAACGGGAGGATGGAATGAGGGGGAGAGAATGGGGAAGGAAAGAATGAGACAGATGGACAAACAGAGGGGAAGACAGGAGGAGACGAGGGAACAAACAGTATCGGCAGCACTGGGAAATCACATGTGAGAACCCTGAACTTGCATGGAATGACTCACCACTTAATATCCGTAAGCGGAAAAGAAAATGGTGTGTATTGGCCTGCAAATGGCCCAGCTCATCTTTTTAAAGAGCAGAAGCATAAAATAATGTATAATTCATTGTCCTAGTGGTCAGTCCGGTGTTTAACCACTGGATTGACGTGTTAGTACAGCAGAGTGCATGCACCTTGATACTTAATTACTCTGAGGTTAATTATGGCTGTGCTGTCAGTCCTAATGTTATGCTGGCTAATTACTTCAAACAAAAGTTCAAGCAATGAATAATTATCCTGTTTCTCTATAAATGTCAGGCATGGCATTTCCTGCATGTATAAATAGCATTCTACAGACACAGCGGGAAATGGCTCTGCTTAGAGAAAAGTAATGCATTTGATTGATTTGCCATATTTGAAATGATCCCGTGGGATTGTTTTGAGCCACTGGACATCAAGAGAATCAGAGAATCAGGAGGAGAATCATTACATTGGACAAGGAAATTGTCCCAGGTTAGTCTATTTTAAGTCCACTACTAATTATTTGATATATGCAAAGAATAATTGTTAATAATAATGTTCAGGCTCACTGGGAAGTCCTGTCACCTCCTCCTCAGGTGTTTGAATCTCACCTCCACTAGATAAATGCTTGGATAATGGCGGGATAAGAGTATATAACATCCTTCTAGGGTCGGCAATGCCTGCGGAGCGGTCGGCATTGTCTGAGGAATGGTCGGCATTGCCTGAGTAGCGGTTGGCATTGCCTGAGGAGCCGTCCGGCATTGTCTGAGGAGCCGTCCGGCATTGTCTGCGGAGCGGTCGGCATTGTCTGAGGAATGGTCGGCATTGCCTGAGTAGCGGTTGGCATTGCCTGAGGAGCCGTCCGGCATTGTCTGAGGAGCCGTCCGGCATTGTCTGAGGAACGGTCGGCATTGTCTGAGGAGGGGTTGCTATTGCCTGAGAAGCGGTCGGCATTGTCGGAGGAGCGGTCGTCATTGTCTGAGTAGGGGTCGGCATTGCCTGAGGAGCGGTTGGCATTGTCTGAGGAACGGTCGACATTGTCTGAGGAGGGGTTGCTATTGCCTGAGGAGTGGTCGGCATTGTCTGAGGAGCGGTCGGCATTGTCTGAGGAGCGGTCGGCATTGCCTGAGTAGGGATCGGCATTGCCTGAGGAGCGGTTGGCATTGTCTGAGGAACGGTTGACATTGTCTGAGGAGTGGTCGCTATTGCCTGAGGAGCGGTCGGCATTGTCTGAGGAGCGGTCGGCATTGCCTGAGGAGCGGTCGGCATTGTCTGAAGAGGGGTCGCTATTGCCTGAGGTGCAGTCGGCATTGTCTGAGGAGCGGTCGGCATTGCCTGAGGAGCGGTCGCTATTGTCTGAGGAACGGTCGGCATTGTCTGAAGAGGGGTCGCTATTGCCTGAGGTGCGGTCGACATTGTCTGAGGAGCGGTCGGCATTGCCTGAGGAGCGGTCGCTATTGTCTGAGGAACGGTCGGCATTTCTGTGCTCAGTTATGATCCAGCTGCCAGTGGCTTGGTGTCTGGTGCCTGGAATGTTCTTATTCCTTGTGCATTGTTGAGATTTTCTGGTGTTGGTACCAAAGAAGAACCTGGTAACACTGAGTTCAACTGAAAACCTTTAATACAGACTGTGGGGTGGTACGCAGCCTGATAGACAGCAAGTGTCCTATGATGAGGCACGAGACAGCAGAGTCTTTATAGACAGCAGTCTGGGGGGGTTCATGGATACCCCATAGCACAGCAGGGAGGGAAATCGTACCCACAGGGCACTCAAAGGGGGCAGGCGTTGAGAGTGTCCGAGCACTTTCCAAGTCATGGTCGTAACTCAGGGAAGCAGATTCCGGAGAGGCACAAAACAATGGAGGCCTGTAGGTGTAGTCAGCTGGTAGATATACTGGTTAAGCCCAAGCATTAACTAAAAGGTCTCTGAGTCAAATTACAGGCGGGGCCTTGCTGTTAAACCCTAGAGCGGTGTTTCCCAACCGGGTCCTTGGGGACAGAGAGGTGGTCCATGTTTTTGCTCCTTCCCAGCTCCTTGCCAGACAGTAAATTTTTAGCGGGAGCTGAGAGAGAGCAAAAATGTGGATCGTCTGCGTGTCCCTGAGGAATCGATCGGATTAGGACACATTGTTTTTAGAGAAAGGTGCTTAAATTGTATTGCTCTGGAAAAAACATCCATCCATAAAAATCACAAGTTCTTCTCAATGAAGGATGAGGTCTTTTGAGGGGTCTGTGAGGAGCTGGACCTTGTGGTGTGATTCTGAAGGGGTCCGTTTGTGTTTTGCAGGGGAGCAAGGGGCAGTACCGGTACCACTGGCAGAGCCACAATGTCAAGCAGAGCGGCGTGGACGACATGGTACTGCTCACCAAGATCAACGAGGACGCCATCGTGGAGAACCTCAAGAAGCGATACATGGACGACTACATCTTTGTATCCTTTGTGTTCCCCGGACGGGGGATGAGCACTCCGTTTGTGTCCATTGGCACTTACAGATCGCCCGGCCACTTCCACTCTTTTCTGTAACCAGCAGCGGTCTTTGCATTTCTTTGTGCTGCAAACCCGATCCGTGAGTTCAGTTTGTGGACACTGTTAAAACTGCGTGCCTCGTGCCATTTCAGGCCCTGAATCAATCCCTAATTGTGGGCAAAACAGGAACAGCAACGGAGTGTGACAGCCAGTGCTACGCTAAAGCGGGGAGGTCAGAACACATCTCCATGAATAAATGCTGTATTTGTCTGTGCAGGATCCGGGTTTCAGTCTCTCTCTCTATCGCTTTCTTTTTCCCTTGCTCTCTCCCTCTGTCTCTCCTTTTCTCTGGCCCTTCTGTGGCTGTGATCTGTTGAATTATTTGTTAGGCCTGTGCTAAGCCTCTGTTAGCCAATCATAAGGCCATAGTGCCGGCCGCTGATGTCATCACTAAGAATTAGGTCATGTTTCATCACTGGTACACAATGTAATAAAGGGCCATTGATAAATGTCGAAGGAATCGTTATTGTTATTAAAGTTAGAGGGACAAAAATGGCATGGCAGCCCTGGCACGCGTCTTTTCGAACGTGGTTACGACTGTCCAACTTAAAAATTTTAGTTCCGAAGTATTTTAAAGCAGTCGTAGTGAACTACTAGCAAAGTGCTTCTTTGTTTCGGAATTTGTCTTTAACCCTGCTCTGTGCACAAGACATATATAGGTCCCGTGTTAATCTCTATCAACCCCTTCAAACAAATGCCATATTTTGGGGAAAAGGAGGTGGAGATGTATCAGGGCGCGGTGAGTATCCGACCCCCCCCCCAAGCGCTTTCAGTTTGGTGGCTCTTGTTTGGTGAGTGAGATGAAATGCAAGCCCTGCTTTCGTGAAAAGGTGCTTAGATTCATGACATCACAGCTATATAAGGATACACGTCTAAGAAGTCACTGAGAGTGACTCACCTCACGATTTTAAACAGACTTTCTAGGTGTGGTGCCTGTCGCTCCTAAGGCTTCGCCCTGTCTTGGCACACAACAACTCGGAAACCAGGTTTTTTTCTTGGAAATCTACAGCGGTGCCATGAGACCATGGTCTGCTGCTATGAATCTTGTAGCCTGGTCAGCAAAGGCACTCAGGGTGGCATAACGGAAAGACTATTAAGCAAACACCCTTCGAGTCATTAGCATCTTACCAGGTGTGACTGAAATCTTAATTCTGCTTTATTACTAGATGAATTTACGCTGAACGAATTCAT
Source organism: Isichthys henryi (assembly GCA_026776945.1). NCBI lineage: Eukaryota > Metazoa > Chordata > Actinopteri > Osteoglossiformes > Mormyridae > Isichthys > Isichthys henryi. The sequence continues at coordinate 8,824,614 of JAODJX010000007.1, read as the reverse complement.
TGCTGAGAAACATGCTTGGCTCTGTATAGGGCACCTACCTCAGTGTACTTTTCGCCCCGGTCACAGGCTCAGTACGAGAACCCTCCTCACATCTATGCCCTCGCCGACAGCATGTACCGGAACATGATGATCGACCGCGAGCACCAGTGCGTCATCATCAGGTAGGGTGCTTAAAAAAAACCACACCCCCCCCCCTGCATGTGAATGACACCCCAGTGGCCCTTGTGGGAAAGGTGTGTCAAAAGAAGGGCCTTTGGGAGGACTGTACAACTATGCGTGGAATGTCTGTGCTCCACAGGAGAAAGTGTGAATACTCAGATTCTATCGCATGCAAGCATTGCGAATAGTCTAATGCGAAAGGGAAGGAAGCCTACCGAACAGGTTCAATCGCTTCGATGAACTTCATTCATTATATAACTGGTTCCTAAACACTGTTGTTCTTATGCTACTCTATGTCAGTAGTTGGCGAAACAGAATTTCTCCACGTCTGGCTGTCAGACTCCCGCTCCACTTCCAAGAAACATCCTGAGACCCATCTGCTCCATGAATTCCTCTGCGAGCCTGATGCCTCTTTACCCTCCCTGAATGTTCTTATGTCGCACTTCTGGTCACTGAATAGTTCTGGGTGTCCACTGGGCAATCAGCCTGGCTGCACCTATGCCTGCTGACTCCTATATGACATGTGTGTTTGCACGGTGCTATTCACTTGTACGCCACGTTGAACGCCGTGTGTTGACTGTAATGCAAAAAATGTGTCCCTGAACTGCAGTTCGTACACACGCACACACATAAATTATGTATCTATATCTTTGTGGGGACTCTCCATTCATTTCTATAGGGCAAAACCCTAATTCTAACAATGACAATCTTAACCCCTAACCAGCCATAACCTGAACCATAAGTAACCAAAGAGAAGACAAGACTTTTGGCATTTTTAGTTGGAATTTTTACATCGCAATCACAGATTTTTATAAAATTGAGTTTTCCCCACTAGGTGCAGACAACAGATTTTTATCACACTGCGGAGACATTTGGTCCCCACAATCTAATATATACATAACCTACACACACACACACACACACACACACACAATGTAATGCATGCATGCCCACACATACACACCCACACACACGCACAATGTAATGATTGCATACACATACACACACACACACACACACACACACACACACACACACAATGTAATGCATGCATGCCCACACACACACACCCACACACACGCACAATGTAATGATTGCATACACACACACACACACACACACACGCTGGTGTTTGTTAGTATGTCTGGGTCACCCCAGGATGTTGAGAGAAAAACAACATGGAACAAAAAAATGAAGCCTGACACATCTGCACCCGGCTCTTCCTACTTCCAGAAAACAGGAAGTGCACCTGCATGCTTCCCTCGGCGTGTGTGTTTCTGCCCCCCGCCCACCTCCCCCCAGTGTCGCCATTGTCGCCATTGTCTCACACAGCCAGCTTGCATAAGTGGAGAGGTTGGGCAGATGTCACCTATGGAGGGGCAAAGGAAGCCCTGTAGGCCACCATGTATGCAGGGGCAGGTTGTGGAGATGCAGCAGATGGACTTGGGTAGGGGGCGGCATTCCCACTCCGCTCTGGAGGTGAAGTTGAGCATGACTGTCTCAGGTGGAGGGAGGGGGCACCCCAGGGATTGTGGTGCTCATCTCCATGGCCGCACGAGTCACCCCTCCCCGCCGTGTGTTATCAGCACAGCGGGCAGCTGGCTGTGCAGCTTGCCACAGAAAAAAGTGAGATTTGCAACGGTGGCCTTCAGGGTTAGCGCTGCGGGTACCAGAGCGGGCAGCCGCACACCGTGCGAGCACGCTTACCAAACAAAAGGCATGTGACCCGCCACGAGATTGGTGATGACTGGAGAGAGGGCCGGCTGGCTTCCCAGAATATCTTCTATGTCTTATTTTAGTGGTTTTTGAGAAGTCAGTCCGGGTAGAGGTATGCCGATCCAAGCATATGTGAGGCCGGCTGCACAGCGCCGCTCTCTGACAGTCACACCGCTTACTCAGACGGGGACTTTCTGCATTGTTCCCTGTTCCCTGTAGCCCTTCTGCGACATGAACTTTAAATTTAGCAGCATTTATTTTACAGTTTGTCCATTGCGGTGTCTGTCAGTGTCCCCCCTCCCAGACTGACACCATAACGACTTGCGGGACTTTGTATTTTTTATTTAAAGATGTCTTCCTCTACCCCCTCGGTTCCCCCATCGTGTCTCGTCCCCATTGTACACCACCCTATATTTACTCTTGCCCCGATATGTTTTCCTCCCATGGGACTGGACTCTTCCCTGGACTCTGCATATATGGGCATTTGTTTCATGGTAACAATAGAGCGGGAAACGGACTCCCTTTCAGCAGAAGTGTTTAACAGAGGAAATTACTTTGTGGGTGTAACTTTGTGGTATTAAAATGCTGTATAAGGAGCAACAGCATCCAATCAGGGCTGAGTCTGCCAGCTGAGAAAATACTGCCAATGTGGGGTCTACATCATTAAGGAAGTCCGACCCCAGCAAAGGCCGACCCGCCCCATGACACCTGCCGAGGGGGGAACCTGTACATCCTGTTACTGTTTAAGGTACAGTTTGGGTTAGCAAGGAATTGCCAGAAACATCTACAACAAATTTTGTTACCTATGTGATGGCTTTGGTATTTCTTCAGAGCAGGTCAGGTTTGGTATCTGAAGGGTTAAACAGCAAAGACCCTACAGGGATTTTTGCGCTGCCTGTTTATTATAATCTTTTTATTTGTGAGATATCGCTGCATGATTGGTTGGCTGGCTGTCCAGTATTGTGTTGGTACTGGTTCCAGCACTGCTGATTCAGGGGGCTGTTCTGTATCAGACTTCAGGCCAGCCAGCTGAACCCCGACTGTCCCGTTCATGTTTGGCCGATGAGTCTGACGGGAAGTCGACAATGTGTTTAGCATCCGACTTCTCTGTAATTACGATACACAATGGGAAAGGCCCCATTGGCCGGTAAAAATAGGACTCATTAAACCAAGCGGCAGTCATTACAAGGAGGAACGTTTGAAATAAATACACATGAAAATGGCAGGGGAGGGTAAGAAGAGAGGAGGGGGGGGGCGAAGGAGAAAGGCCAGATAGGGACACGTCTGTAGTCTGCTGAGTCTGTTTTAGCTCCCAGGAACAGGTTAACTCAGATGTAAACAGTAGCAAAACCTATTCAGTCGATGTTAATGAATGTTAGAAAGGAAGAAAACAAGCAAGTGTACTGGGCTTTTGTGACATTACGGCATCGACAGCCGACTCAGACCAGTCCTGCGGTTCTGTTGTTTTTTTCAGGAGTCCGTTGCCAACACAACTACCCCGTAAAAATTACATAAAAACGGGCCAGTTCTTAAATGTGAAGCCAGGCCACAGACATCTAAATGAGTGTGATCTTGGCAGATACAATGGGCAGGCAACCGGAGGTGGGGGTGTGGGGTGGTGGGGGGTTAAAAGCAGAGAAAGCTGAAAGAAAATGGCCCGCACCATATTGTTCTGCCTTTTGGGGTGGAAATTCTGTAAAGCAACTGGAAAAATGTCTGAGAATCACATCCCCCTTCGCAGGCAGCAAGGAAGGAGTGACGAACTTCTCTGCCTGTGTATGTCATAATAATAATCTCTAACGTGCAGAGCTCGGCTCCATGCTGGCATTGCTGCAAGGTGGAGATCCTGCCCCTGATCTGCGTGGCCTCCCTCGCGAATAGCAGAACCCCCCCCCCCCATCAGGCGATCCCAAGTGGAGTGTTGCCTTCTGCTCATAGACGGGTCTGCCATACTTTTTGCCTGGGCTTTCCAAAGTGCTTTTAGGCTTCAGTCTTACCTTCTATCATCATTTAATATCGCCGTAGTGACTGTTCCTGTGTCACATGTCGCCCTACGACACGTCTCCACATCTGTGAGGTTCACAGTTGAGGGCAGTTAAAAGAAGAAATTTAGGTTGGCTGGGTCTGATCTGAAAAGCTGGTTCAAGGAGCACTTCCAGAACACAGTGGTGAATGCAGTCATGTTGTGTTTGGACATAGATAGTTATCATAAACTGAAAAGCTGAGTTTTCAGTCAGCATCAGTTGATAAACTAAAAATTTTGCATTTGAGCCACTTTAAACAGTTTCCTCTGCTCAGTAGATGAAGCGACCAAGATGTGTAATTGTCGTATGTGGATCATCAAAAAATAATTTTAAATCAGCAATGTCAGCTTCAGGGTGTGATTAACAAATAATGTTCATGGTTTTGTGAGGAGCTGCTCCAAACTTGCTAATGGAGTTACTCAGCTGGGCTTTTCGGACGGGCCAGTGGCAGAATGTGCTGCGATGTTTCCAGAGTACTTCTGTTGGTATGTGTGGATGAAAAGGGCAGTGTTAAGGGTGGTGTTAAGACACTGTTATGTTAGAGTGGTGTTAGGGGCAGTGTTATGGTACTGTTCAGGGCGGTGCTGGGACAGTGTTAGGGGCAGTGTTAGAGATTGTCTTGGGGCAGTGTTAGGGATGGTGTTAGGATCGTGTTAGGGGTGATGTTAAGGCCAGTGCAGTGATGTTAGGGCAGTGTTGGGGTGGTGTAAAGGGCTATGTTAGATGCAATGTTAGGACAGTGTTAGGGGGTGGTGTTAGGACAGTATTAGGGGCAATGCTAGGGTAATGATAAGGGTGGTGTTAGGGGCAGTGTTAGGACAGTATTAGGGGCAATGCTAGGGCAGTGTTAAGGGTGATGTTCGGTGTGGTGTTAGGGATTGTCTTGGAGCAATGTTAAGGGTGGTGTTAGGGGCAGTGTTGGTGTTCAACGTTGTTTTTTTGTCCCTCAGCGGAGAGAGTGGTGCGGGGAAGACAGTGGCGGCCAAGTACATCATGAGCTACATCTCCAGGGTGTCCGGAGGGGGCCCCAAAGTGCAGGTGGGTGCTGTCTGAGGGCCTGAAGGAGGGGGAAAAGGCGACACAATGTCCCCGTGAACCGTGTGGGTGACTGTGTGTGCGTGCAGCAGGGATGGTGTAGGATCGCGTGTCACCGCCTATGGCTGCACGCCGCAGTCAGGGCACATGTGTGGAAATGATGTGACATAGCGGCCAGACTCTGTGTAATCACTCTGCTATGTCTGTGTCCCGGGAGCCACGAGCCTGGCATCTCTGCCCTTATCCTCCCCCAAGATTTGTAATTATCACCATCACCAGTGGGACACCTAAGCCGCGCCGCGGGGGGGGGGGGGGGGGGGGGGGGGGGGGGGGGGGGGGCGGGGGGGGGGGGGGGGGCGGGGGGGGG
>JAODJX010000007.1:8807817-8819213 GCA_026776945.1 Isichthys henryi | reverse complement strand
TCCCCCCCCCTACCCCAGCACTAGCCATCTGCTCCACACAAAGCCCCCCAGATGTCCTGTCTCTCAGTCGACTTAATAGCCCCCAAAACCAATTTACCTCTTTTAAAAGAACCAGTCGTATGCAATACGGGAGTTCTGAAAAGAGCGAAACATAAATCATTTAATCATTTCTTAAAATAGGGTTTTTTTTATCTAAGAACATCATTGGAATGTATTTCTTGACCACAAATGCTGTTAGCTGTGCTTTAGTTTGCGGCACCTTTCGGTTTCTACCATGGTATTTAACCCAGCAGAATTTTTGCACCCCTGCGTTTCCATAGCCCCTCTGTCAGGTCACATGGTCTTCCTCCATTTGTCATGTGACTCTTCATCACACCTCAGCTGATGTGTGAGACAGCAGGACCTCCATTTTTGTATGCCTGAATCTGCCGGACTCATTTCCTGTACCCATTCAGCCCAGTTGATGCTCCGTTGTTGCAAACAGTGACATGTGAACCTGAACCAGCCTTCCCAGAAGGCGCTTTTCGCGTCTCTCAGCGCTGACGCACAATGCTGAAGTTTCCCGCACGATTATTTTTGCCTTAAATTTCCCATGTCTTTCAGTGAAAAGAGAGCTACGAAAAAATAAAATCGCCCAGCTAAACCACTGCACTGACACTTTGTGAAGGACGTAGCTTAAGAATTCAAAAAAATGCACAAAAAACCCCACTGCAGTGCAGCTTTGACATAAAACACCTGACAAATGGATCCATGTTTAACTTGCAACATACTGGGACCAGATGTGTGTAGCGGGAAGTGCAGTGCAGAACGTTCTGTGTGTGTGTGTGTGTGTGTGTGTGTGTGTGTGCGTCTGGAAATGTGCAAGTATATCTGAAAGTATGCGAGCTTATGTGCATGTGGATGCAAGAATGTGTGTCTGTTATGTCTGTGTGAATCCATGTGTGCCTGTGTGGTTGTGTGTGTGGGCGCACATGCATGAGAAAGTGGCAGTGGAAAGTTCCAGCCATGTTCTCCTGTTGCTGTGGAGATTGCTCCACCTGTCAAACTCTGCTGACCTGCAGTGTTCCCCCTTCCAGCATGTAAAAGACATCATCCTTCAGTCCAACCCCCTGCTGGAGGCCTTTGGGAACGCGAAGACCGTGAGGAACAACAATTCCAGTCGATTTGTAAGGGCTTTATGACGCTATTGTCCATCTGCACCATGCATCTGGGTTCCTTTCGCTGGCTAAGGACTTCCCATATCTTTTTCTACTATTTCTAACCCAGAGCCATAGCCAGGAATGGAACATGTAGCGGTCGTGATGAATGGGGAACGGAGCGGGAACAGCCAGGGAATTACAGAGCATTTCTGTATATTTTTTATAAGCTGTGTTATTGCCCTTTTCTGTGCCACTGCTGGGGCTGTTGGTGTCAAGTGGGGCCAGCTAAAGCAGGGCTGTTGAGATGTAAGGGCAGACTCTGGCTCCGCAGTAGATGGGGTGGTTAGGACTCATGGACCGTATAGCGGTTTGGAGTCAAGGGGCACTCGCTGGGTGGGAAGGTGGTTAAAGCTTAGAGGCAGTGTGGTGGTTAGGACTCAAAACTGTGTGGGGGTTAAGGATGAGACTCAGGGACTGTGTGGGGGTTAAGGTTAGGACTCGGGGACTGTGTGGGGGTTAGGATATACAGACCAGCTAGTGATTAGGGTTCACAAACATGACCATATGGTGGTTAGGATGAGACTGTGTATTGATTGACAATTAGGACATGTGGACCAGGTGGGTCATGTGGTAGAACCTTAAGGTGGACCAGGTGGGTCATGCGGTAGAACCTTAAGGTGGACCAGGTGGGTCATGCGGTAGGACCTTAAGGTGGACCAGGTGGGTCATGTGGTAGGACCTTAAGGTGGACCAGGTGGGTCATGCGGTAGGACCTTAAGATGGATCAAGGGCATTTCTAGCTATTGAAAAAAAACAGGGGCTAAGTCAAATTTACCCGGGGCTTGATTTTTTTTATTTTTTGTTTTTTGAAGTAAAAACCTCTTTATAATACTCGGGGCTACAGACCGAATAATGAGGCGTGACGAGGCCCATGGGGGGGACAGCTCGGCCCCACAGCCATTCCTTCCCACACACAGGACAGGGATTTGTGTCCTTTCCATTAGCCACACAGCAAAGGAAGAGGGAGACTGGCCAGCCACAACATTGTCATTAAGAAGATGTGCTGTAGAGCTAGAATCATAGGAGATAAAACCGATCTCTCCTCTAAGGCAGATCACAGCCCTGTAGTCACAAATACTTGACAGGGCAGAGACAGGAAATGATTAAAATTGGTAAACAATTAGCACTACATTATAGCATCACTGAGGCTCTGTAGGAGAGATTCCTGCCAGGCTTCAGTGAGGCTGAGATTATTAGGATTGCTGATTGCTATGGAGTATTGCTTCTGAATAGGATGCTGGTGTGTTATCACGCCACACAGTGGCTTTTTCATCAGTGTCTGTGCTCCAGCTCAGGCTGACCCAGTCTGTCACTCAGAAGCCACGCTCCCTTCCTGCAGGGAAAGTACTTTGAGATTTGGTTCAGCCCTGGCGGTGAGCCGGACGGAGGGAAAATCTCCAACTTCCTTCTGGAAAAATCTCGGGTCGTCATGAGGAATCCTGGAGAGAGGAGTTTTCATATATTCTACCAGGTGAGGACCGAAGCCTGAAGGGTCTCTTAGGTCCTGGTGTTTTGTTATTGTGTTTGTGTATCTGAATGCTTTTGCATGTTGGCATATCTGGATGCAGGATGGGGAAAAGTGAGAAATCGTCTCACTTCACATGTCCCAGATTTCGTCGGGACGCTAAGAACAGAGCGTGTCATTTGGACCCCGTAAGCAGGTCATGTTGTTCTTGTACCTCAGACGTTTACCAGCACGTGGGGCAGCTTCACTCTCACATAATACTGTTTCCAGAGTGATGAGAGAGGGTAGAATCGAGAGTCATGTCTCTGGAATAGAAGTGAATGGGTTTGTAAATATGCTGATACGGAACACCAGGAAAGGACGTGATCCTTTGAAGGATTCTCAGAAACGGACTCTAGATGCCGTCCCCTGGCATCTGAGGCTGTGGGGTCCAGCGGTTATTCCTGATGTGTGAGTCTAACTCGGTTCTCATTCACGTTCGCAGCTGATCGAAGGAGCCAGCGAGGACCAGAGAAGCAGCCTTGGCATCACCAGTTTAGATTACTACAGTTACCTCAACCAGTCTGGGTCCTACAAAGTCGACGACATAAACGACAAGAAAGATTTCCAGGAGACAATAGTAAGGCTTTCTCTGTAATCGCTTGAGTGTTCTCTCTGCTCACATAAATAGACGCAGCAAAGAGTGATTTTATTCTGTCTGGGTATCTCAGTCTCGGGTGGCTTCCAAAAGTGGCCTAGATGATGCAGCAGACGGCAAACCTGTCACTCAATACTCAGTATGGTACCCGCCCCCCTGTCTAATGCAGCACGCGATGAACGTGATCGGGATTCGCCCCGAAGAGCGCACCCTCGTGCTCCAGATCGTGGCTGGGGTGCTTCATCTAGGCAATATCAACTTCAAGGAGGCTGGGAACTACGCCGCTGTGGAGAACAATGAATGTAGGTACTCGCAAAGAAAAGATGCTTTCTTGGAACCCACTGCAATCGCTTTGTGGTCTACTGCTTTTTTTGGCCACAGGAGGTCTTCATTTGTGCCACTGAGAAAAGCACCTCCTTGGTTAATGTTGTGTGGAGCTCATCCTTAATTCAAGGCTTAGTTCAAATGATTGGTTAAGTCCCACTCTGAAGTCTCACTGTGTTACATCACAGGCTACAATTACACAGCGAAGTCCAGTATTTCCTGTCTCAGTCTCCTCCCTTCCTCTGTACCTCCTGTCCCACCCAGTATGCAGCTCTGTGTTTCCTCCCCCCTTCTATCACTGCTTCGGGTCACACAGTGTCTGCTGCACTACCTGCACCTCTCGAACATGTTCAGTAGAGCAGGCATATCTGCTCTGGCAGCCGTGCCCAATATCGCTTCTGACAGCAGGTTTCTGCAGAATTTTTTGCTTGTTCTTTAAGATAAAAGATAATAATCTGTGAATGTGTGAAGCTATAGGATGGGTGAGGCCATATCAGATATGTAGGGGGAGACGTTCTTTAGGACATATAAACTGGTTCTGGTGTTTCTCTGTGTGAGCACAAGTTCCTGTGTCCTCCATTCCTGCACCAGGCTGAATGGTAAGAGCGTGGTGCTGTCCCGCTGTCCCCAGCAGGGGTCGTCAGCCGCACCCTCACGCTCTCCCCGCCAAGCGTGCCTTTCGGGCTGCTTCTGCTTCCTTCTGGGGGAAGTGACTCAGCCTGATGGGGCGCGGAGAGGGACCTTCGGCCAGAAACTTGCCCTCACTCTCCTTCTGGGATCTTGCACATGACATTTTATTAAGGATACTATAATCATGCATTATACCTCAGGTGCTCCTTCAGCATTTGGGCCATTTTCCCTCAATAAAATATTTTGCAGTGATTTTCCATCCATACATCCATCCATCCATTCATCCACCTCCCGCAGCCGCTTATAAAATACTGCGTCGTGCTCCTTGATGATGATATTCAGGAATTACATCATGGGTGGCTCGGTGGTCAGCACTGTGGCCTCACAACTTCTGGCTGCGGCTTCAGATCCCGACCCAAGCTGTGTGTGTCTGAAATTGCCTCTAGGCCCTGATTTCCATAGTCTGGAGGCCAGGTCAATTGGTGTCTCCAAATTGGTCTTAGCATGTATAAGCCTGTGTCCTGTGATGATGCCGTTCCCCTGCCTCATGGCTAGTGCTCCCTGACAAAGGCTCTTGGGTGACCTGAATCCCAAATGAATCGCATTATAGCTGAGTGTGGAGAAGCTATGCGTTAATCTCCGAAGGATGTGGTTTCTAAGGATCTCCTGATTTCTCCGCCCGGTAGTCCTGGCCTTTCCTGCCTTCCTGCTGGGCATTGACCAGAATCGGCTGAAGGAGAAGCTGACCAGCCGCAAGATGGACAGCAAGTGGGGCGGCAAGTCCGAGTCCATCGATGTGACGCTGAACGTAGAGCAGGCGTGCTACACACGTGACGCGCTGTCGAAAGCCCTGCATGCCCGCGTCTTCGACTGGCTAGTGGAGGTAACCGTCAGCAGAGAGCCGAAGCACTGGGGACTCAGATGACCTCATGACCCCTCGTGCAGAGACAGCAGCAGCTCTGGACCATCTGACCATATTGTTGCTTCTTTTCAGTCCATCAACAAGGCCATGGTGAAGGACCACCAGGAACTGAACATCGGTGTGCTGGATATTTACGGGTTTGAAATTTTCCAGGTAAGCACTGTCAGGCCTGTTTCCCTACAAACGTATCTTTTTATCTACGCATTTGTCAGACCTGAAGCTGAGTGATGATTAAAGCAAAAACAAACACCCCCCCAATCAGGAAGCTTCCCCTTTTCGAACTGCCTAAAGATTATATATCAGATTTCCGTTCCTAATTCCTAATTGGTTCACCAGGGTTACGGTCGATCTGTACTGATCCAGTAATCTGTTTGCTAGCAGCATTCAAATCCCTTTTAGTCGCACGTTTGATTTCATTGGGTCTTTAATGAGCTGACACATGAATATGTCTGTAAAGAGTGAGTTCGGATGATAAAAGCTAATCATCTGTGACAGTAGAGATGCACACACAGATCATGGGCCAGTCACAGCCAATCTGCTTTGTTATTGTCCGTGGGAGACGAGAACACCCTTGGAAACTATAATGGGTTTTACCAGCAACTGGTCTGCCTGTAAAGCCTGGCTGCTTATGGTTCTACATGGGAGGGAACCTCTGTAAACAGGATACCCCATGATACAAGCCTCTTATCGGGGTCGCAGCAGTCACTGTGGGCCAAATGGCATAGGAACAAGCTAATTTGCTGTGCAATCTCCATTTATACCATGTAAGCAACTAAACCCATATAAGTAATTGTATTTTATTAGTAATTGCATATGTATTTGTGATTGCAGCTGTGTAATCATAGCTTTGTCAGTAACCGCATCTGTATGTATAACTAAGAAATTGTACTATTTGTATAGTATGACACTTTGTCAGGCAAATGAGCAGAACACCATAGTTTAAATGAACTATGAAAATAAATGTTTCTTGGAATGACAGCAAATAAATTGTAGGAAACCTTGAAAACGGCTCTAGGCCATTGAGCCAAGGCTAAAAGCCCCTGAAACTCAAACCAAAAACGTTGGTTATTGACTCCAATGCTGACCGCCCAACCTCCTACCCCGGCTGAGCCTGCGTAAGCTGTAACGGGAGCCCCAACCTGATCCGCGAGAGTGGCTCTCACCGTCTCAGGGCATTGCTGGCTGTAGGCTATCACCACGCAGATGCAGTCGCTTGGTTTAACCCCTGGCGATTGCCCTGACGCCCACTGGCTCGCAGTCTGTCCACATCATGAATACGGCTCGACATCTATTCCAGAACTGTGAGCTGACTGGTTCAGCAGGATTCAGGCAGGCCGTGTTTACAATCCCGCCCTGCCACGTTTCAGATCCTTAACCGCACCAACCTGCCTGCTCATCTCGTCCAACCTGTCAGCAAGATCACGTCCCAGGCAATTCCTTAGTTATTTGCAAATAAACATGGCGGTTATGTAAGCAAAACATGCCGATGTCTGCGACGCAGGTGGTCAGGATGCGTTTGGTGTCACGCTGCTGCCTGCTCAGGAGACTCAAAGATTCCTGATTTTTAGAATCATTTGGTTTTAAACTTGAACAGAAATATAAACAAATATTACTAATATCAACATCTGCCATTCATTCAATTGCAACACAAGACTATTGCAAACCTTTACACACATTTTTATTTATCCAGACAGAATACAGAAATTAGGGCTAGGGCTTCAGGTTTGCATGCCTTGCATGGGATGCATATCACATAGAATAAAAATCCATGATTTTTTTCTTTGCAGAAAAATGGCTTTGAACAGTTCTGCATCAACTTTGTGAATGAGAAGCTTCAACAGATTTTCATCGAATTGACCCTGAAAGCCGAACAGGTAACAGTAGATGTTTGCTTTCTGCCTGCACTCCCGTCACCCATCTCTGCCTGCTAAAGTACTTCCTCTAGCGAGGCTCATTTCTCAAGCCGCTTATAAATCTAGCCTGCGGGGTGAGCGAGGCCAGCAGGCCGGCGACCGACTGTGCTCTCTGCCTCCTCCAGGAAGAATATGTGCAGGAAGGCATCCGGTGGACTCCCATCGAATACTTCAACAACAAGATCGTGTGTGACCTCATCGAGAGCAAAGTGAGCGGCCTGGCAGCTGTACCGAGCTAACGGCAATTCTGTTGCACAGCTTTGGGCCTGTATTAACTGCAAGGTTCAGGATTAGCTTTGCGATTTTATTGTAGCATTTGCTGCTAACTTGTGTTTATAATTGATAACACTTTCTACTATCTGTTGATACACTGAGACAGCTAGTGCCCTTTGGATCTGCTTATAAATTCGCCATAGATTAAATTCAATTTTTCAATTGTTTCTGATAAATGGGAATCCGGGAATTTTAATTGGGGAACATAGACAGGCGATTGCAAATTAGGCCAAGTGTTCCTGGGGCCACATGCACTTGTTCTGGAACGTTCCTAAGTGTTGATCAGGTTTAATGGGGTCATTGTCAGCATCTGCCTCATCTCTGCATGCAAATATGTAGTTTCTATTTGATTTTTTTCCCCCAGAATCCCCCTGGTATCATGAGCATCCTGGATGATGTGTGTGCCACCATGCACGCGGTAGGGGAGGGGGCGGACCAGACTCTGCTGCAGAAGCTGCGGGTGCAGGTCAACACCCACGAGCACTTCAACAGCTGGAATCAGGGCTTCATCATCCACCATTACGCTGGGAAGGTGATGGAAGCCAGACCTCCATCCTTATCTCTCTGCTTCTGAGCCCAAAATGCTGCTCAAGTCAAAGATTCACATCAGTTAATAATGAAGTTAGGCAGGGCTTATGAAACCTCACAGTCCTTTGTATTTTTCAGCAGTTATCTAGCTGTAAAAATGTCTCTTCAGCTGTCAGTGAGTAGCTGCCTCTGAGCAGCAGAAATAATGTACTTTCTGTCATGAGTGACCAGCGACTTGGTGTCCCGCAGGTGTCCTATGATGCGGATGGGTTCTGCGAGAGGAACAGGGACGTGCTGTTCACAGACCTCATCGAGCTGATGCAAAGCAGCGAAATGTAGGTGACCGGCCACGTAGGGCCGCCGCGTGCCTACCTGTCATCGACAGGCTGGGGGTCACAATCCAGGCAGCACGAGTGTTACTCAATACCAAAAGCCCAACGACTGTGCTTGTGGTGCAGTGAATCATGGGATTGGTGTCATCCATACTTCTGTTCTTGAGTACTGGAAGTAGTTTTCGGCAGCGTGGATGATGTAAAACGAGTACGTGAGACCACAGTTACGCTTCTGGGAAGCAGCAAAATGACGGATTTTTGTGTTTATTTCACTCCTGTTCCTCATATGCTGCCCACTAACCCGGCGGATCAGGACTGATATTACGTTCTGCATGAAGCAGGTCATGGGCTGTGCGTTGTCTTGTTTGTTTTGTTTGTTTTGTTTGTAAGGAAGCAGCCTGCGGTGCGCACTTGTGGGCGCCCTGTTCTTTGGCCCCCGTCGTGTGCAGGTTCCCATCTGTGCAAACAGCAGCAGAGCCTTTGTAATGGGTGTTTGGGGGGGGGTTATCCTCAGACCTTATTCCGAGAGGTGGCGCCACCAGCAGGCCTTACTTCATTTTCATGGCCTGCACCCAGCTGTCCACATGCAGACAAAGCTGCCCATTTATTTCCCATAATCCCCAAGCAGGATGCTTCTTCCGGCAATACATGGAAATCCAACCATTTCATTTATTAAATCTTGGATGTGCATCTATTTTGTTTATGCTTATTTATATACCGCTGGAAACTGCTAAACGTCTACAAATCTTTTGTTAGCATCAGTTGCTTTAGTATTCTATTTATTTTTCTGACCAAAAGTTATATTTTAAAGCCTGTTCAGTTTTTAAATTATGGAGTTTCTATTTTAAAACCCTGGAAGAATCAGCATGCTGTTACATCCACTGAGTGTAGTCTAAAGGGTATTATGCTGCTGGAGATTAGTCTCGGTTTGAGACAACCGTGAACAAAGGAACTAGTGCACAAGAGGAAGGATGTGTAGATTTTTATGACCCTGCAGAACATTTCCGCGCTGGGAAGCAGTTCTCTGGGAATGTAAAGGAGTTCCTCAATGATGTGAACGTTTCAGTTCGATCTGACGGCAGCCACAGTTATCCTAATTGTGAGCTTTGGCCTGGGGTCGACGTCACGGACCCACGGTCATCCTAAATGCGAGCTTTGGCCGCGGGTCAAACGTTTCGACGTCACGGACGCCATAATCCAGTCTTTTCCTAGGAGAGATGTTGTAGTATGAAAAGCGAGAATAACGCTGCAGTTTCTTTGTGCCACATCTTACGGTTTCCGAGTTCACGTCGCCAACCAGCTCTGTCCCTCTCTGTTTTGTTTCATAAGACGCTTCATCCGAGCCCTCTTCCCAGAAAACCTGACCCAGGACAAGAAGGGTCGACCCACCACAGCGGGCAGTAAGATCAAGGTCAGCCTGGGTGTGAGGGACTTGTGTGGGGAGAGGGAGGTCCGCATTCTGCTGCTGGTCCACGCATGTCCAGCAGCTTCCCCCTAAATTGGGCCCCCTCCGCTGAAAGAATGGATGCAAGGACCATTCAATCGCCTGTTTTCCCTGAAAAGCCTGATTCAGGACCAGTGAACTGTGGGGCTATGTGCACACACACAAACCCATTACCCAAGTACTAATTGTAGGGAAAGCCAGATCATTATGCTAGATCATTATGCCCGAGCCCCTCAGTACTTCCTTGAATGTTTCTCAGTGATGTTCATTCTTAACTTTTAAATTGCTCCGTTGATTTGTCTTGGAGAGCATATTCATAAGTGCTGACAGGTGCGATGTGATGATCAGCGCTAATGCTGGCATGGAGATTCACTGCAGATGTAATCTAAACCTGCTTTGGGCCGCTTTGTCTAATGACTGTGACTCACTGTGCTTCAGTCTGCTGTGACTCAGCGTCCCTTGATTTCCCCCCTCAGAAACAAGCTAATGACCTGGTGAACACGCTGATGAAATGCACCCCCCACTATATCCGATGCATCAAGCCTAACGAGACCAAGAAGCCAAAGGATTGGGAGGAGGGAAGGTGAGACAAACACACAACACACACGCACACACACACACACACACACAGAGACGCTGTCTGTGGCCATGACCGGACTCTGGACAAACACATACACACAAGGTGCTCAGTGCTGGCCACACTGGTAGACAGATAATAATTCTTTATTTTAACTGCACCCAGCTGCGAACATAAGATGTCCACTTATTTCCCATAATCCCATGCAAGGCATGCAAACCTGAATTTTTAAACAGATGTTTTCACCACCAGCACTGTAATCTGAGACTTTTTCTTGCTCGTCTTCAGGCTTTCTTGTGTTTCCTGTAAAGCTATTTCTGTATACTCTGAAACCTCTGCGCGCCCCTTATAGGTACTAATTTGTATTTTTTTTGCACTCACGTTTCCTCATTAACACACCCACATGCATACGCACACACACACCCTGCGCCCACGACGGAGCCGGTATGCAGGGTGACGCGGCCCGTGGCCCCCATGGAGGAAGGTCCCATCGCGTGTTCTGCCTTTGTCCATCTCCTTCCTCCGCTTGACACAAACCTGCGGCTGAATGCTCGGCCCTCTGACCTGCCGTGCTGCATTGTTAGGCACCCAACAGCCTTCCTGTTGTGCGCAAGCCAGGATCCAGCTTCTTGCCCATTTAATAGCATTCAGGACTGTTGTTTTCCCCTGAAACCCGCTGGCACCATATATGAGAGTGCAGGAAGCCTGCTGTCACTCTTACCCGTATATGGGAGAGCAGGAAGCCCGCTGGCACTCTTGACCATATATGGGAGTGCAGGAAGCTCGCTGGCACTCTTACCCGTATACGGGAGAGCAGGAAGCCCGCTGGCACTCTTACCCGTATACGGGAGAGCAGGAAACCCGCTGGCACTCTTGCCAGTATATGATAGAGCAGGAAGCCCGCTGGCACTCTTGACCATATATGGGAGAGCAGGAAGCCCACTGGCACTCTTACCCGTATATGGGAGAGCAGGAAGCCCGCTGGCACTCTTACCCGTATATGGGAGAGCAGGAAGCCCGCTGGCACTCTTGACCATATATGAGAGTGCAGGAAGCTCGCTGGCACTCTTGCCCGTATATGAGAGTGCAGGAAGCCCGCTGGCACTCTTGACCATATATGAGAGTGCAGGAAGCCCGCTGGCACTCTTGACC
>JAODJX010000007.1:8797136-8807717 GCA_026776945.1 Isichthys henryi | reverse complement strand
GGCACTCTTGCCCGTATATGGGAGTGCAGGAAACCCGCTGGCACTCTTGCCCGTATATGGGAGTGCAGGAAACCCGCTGGCACTCTTGCCCGTATATGGGAGAGCAGGAAGCCCGCTGGCACTCTTGACCATATATGAGAGTGCAGGAAGCCCGCTGGCACTCTTGCCAGTATATGGGAGTGCAGGAAGCCCGCTGGCACTCTTGCCAGTATATGGGAGAGCAGTTAGCCCTGGTGTTTTTGGTCTGAGAAAGTGCCGGTGTCTCATCTCACTGCAGAGTCAAGCATCAGGTGGAGTACCTTGGGCTGAAGGAAAACATCCGGGTGCGGCGTGCTGGTTACGCCTACAGGAGGGTCTTCCGGAAGTTCCTCAACAGGTTGGTGACATGCGGACCCCTCCCCCCCAACCTTCTATCTGTACTGGAAAGTGAATTCAACATTTAAGCAGGGGGGAAGCCCAGTCATAGGTACTGACAGAACCCTGCTGGACGACACCTGAAGCCTTGTAGTACTGAGAAGTGCAGAAGGAGATTGTAACCACCTTATTTGGCTCTGGGGCCTGATCAGTATACAGCCCCAGCAGATAGACTGGGCTGTTCAGAGGCAGTCAGCAGCCATGGAATTGCTGATGTTTGTAATGGTGCAGCTAGGACTTCTGGGTATTTACTGCTGGGACAGGGTGAGGGCTGTGGATTTAGATGGAGATGGAGATGGAGATGGGATTACAGGCCAGACTGGATATGACCTTTGTCTGGGCTTTTGGTGCACATGGTACCAGAAGGGGGGGCTGCTTATTGCTCCCGTATTTATAAGCTTGTCACCGTCCTGTTGTGCTCGGTCATACTCAGGCTGTGGTTCGATACCTCCTCGCCCCCCCAAGGTACGCCATCCTGACCCGGGAGTCTTGGCCCACCTGGAGGGGCGATGAGAAGCAGGGCGTCCTTCACCTGCTGCGCTCCGTAAACATGGACCAAGACCAGTTTCAGCTGGGCCGGACCAAGGTCTTCATCAAGGCCCCCGAGTCGGTGAGTCCGCACCATCTCACATGCATGTTCTCGCATGCCAGACGTCAGCTGAAGAATTAGCGCTCGGGATTGACGATCACAGAAACAGGATAGACCTTACACAGAGGCAACAGCGACGCTATTCTATTAGGCTAGCATCCAAAGTGTGGTGCTTGTCTGAGATGATGAAGCATGGAATTGTGGGAAGGGGAGCAGGCTGAGCTTTGGGGCCTCTCAGTAAAAGCCATGTTTTGTGACTTGCCTGTGAGCTCACTTGTTGATTTTTCCACGCACATTTGAATTGGCCCTTGTGGCTGGGTGTCAGGGTCTACCTGGGAGGTGTGAATGCAGCCCTGGCCTGCTAGACCCTTCCCCGTCCCCCCCGCCCCCGCCCCGCTGGGGTCCTGGCGTCTGGCCCTGGCTGACAAAACTCTAAGTGGCTTTTTTAATTAACAAAAAAGCACTTCCACCTAATAAGGCAGTGACGCAGACTAATTATTCTGTGAGCTCTGTGATTGTATTATTGTTTTGCATTAGCAATAAGTGGTTCTTAAACGTCCCTGCAGACCAGCTGAGGTGTCATTCCTCTCATTCAGAGGCTAAACTGGGCCAGCTGTTGAGTTTTACAACTGTCATGCTGTCAGTGACATTTGAGACCAAGAGCAGAAACAGCAGTTCTCTGGGTTGCCCCGTGCCTCCTGGGCCAGTCCGCACACCCTTAGCGATGGTTCTGATGCCCTCTGGCTGACCCAGCCCTGGCTCTGAGCCAAGTCTCTCAGGGCCCGAGCAGCAAACAGGAAGTTTAGTCTCTGTGGCGATCCGGCCAATGATGAAAACAAGGCCGGGAGAATGAGGAGCTGGTGGGGGCAGGGGGGCAGGCTCACTGCTTAGTGTGCACAGGGTGTTTCAGGGTGTTCAGCGCACTGTGTTTGTGCATGTTGGGTGAGCTGGCTGTGTTGGGTATGTCACTATTTGCTGTGTGTCAGCTTGGGTGCATTTTAAGGTGTATGAATAGGAACGCCTTTGGGTCGGTCAGCATGCTGATGTGTCCCCCCTCACCCACCTTACCCCCCTCAGCTGTTCCTGCTGGAAGAGACAAGGGAGCGTAAGTTTGACGGCTTTGCCAGGACCATCCAACGGGCCTGGCGTAAGTACCTGGCCAGGAAGAAGTATGTCCAGATGAGAGAAGAAGGTATGTGCACAGTTACAGGACAGACACAGAAAATACAACACAGACACACACAGTACAGCACAGACACACACAGTACAACACAGACACACACAGTACAACACAGGCATACAGTATAGCACAGACACACAGTACAGCACAGACACACACAGTATAGCACAGACACACAGTATAGCACAGACACACAGTACAGCACAGACACACATAGTACAACACAGGCATACAGTACAGCACAGACACACACAGTATAGCACAGATACACACACACACACAGTCACAGCTTCCCACTGCTGTAGCGAATCGCCTGTTTTTCCATACCGTCTCCTGTTCTTTGCACGTCTCTCCATTGTGTCTCAGTGATCCCCCCCTCATCCTTCCCCCCAGCTTCGGATCTCCTCCTGAACAAGAAGGAGCGACGGAGGCACAGCATCAACCGTAACTTTGTGGGCGACTACCTGGGCATGGACGACCGCCCCGAACTGCGCCGCTTCCTGGCCAAGAGGGAGAAGATCGACTTCGCCGACAAAGTCACCAAATACGACCGCCGCTTCAAGGTTTCTCTCCTGACCAGCGTCATATTTCTCACAAGGGTTGGGAGGGTTTACAGGCTTCACTCGAGGCTCTAGCCTTGTTGTCCAGAGGTATCAGGTTCCCTGGTGATTCCTGAATGGCCCTGAATGACCTCCAGACCCCTGTCACATGATCGGGCAGTGCTGCAGTCATGACCCTCAGCTCACACTGGTGCTGCTTTGGCCTCAAAGCCCCTGTCACATGATTGGGCAGTACTATGATGCCATGTCTGTTTTCCCAGCAAAGAACCTCCGTTTTCTTGTTTTGTTAATGCGGAGCCTTTTTGGGGCGGCTCTCTCCCCCGCTGCCATGTGCTCCTCTCGCATCTCCTGCGGTGGCCTGCAACCCAGCAGCGGTCCGTCCGAAGCACTCACAGGTTCACTCTCCATGTGACCAGGGCATAAAGAGGGACCTCATCCTGACGCCCAAGTGCCTGTACCTGATTGGCCGTGAGAAGGTGAAGCAGGGCCCGGAGAAGGGTCAGGTGACAGAAGTGGTGAAGCGGAAGATTGAGATTGAGAAGATCCTGGGGCTGTCCCTCAGGTGAGACGGGGGAGGGCGCTGTGCTGCTCTCCTAGCTTCCATGTTTCTACACTTACATTCCCACCTGTATGGACTCCTCTCCCCTGAGGCAAGTTAACCAGGCCCCCGGGGCATCTCTGCTAGTAACAGAAATACACAGCCCCCCCTCCCCACCTCAGATTCAGGAGGCCACAGATGTCTGCAAGCTCCATACTGCCTCCCCCTTAAGCAGTTACAGAGGTGATGTACAGACAGTCATTGCTGTAATGTCTCTGCCATTCTTCCTGAGGACCACTGTTACCCTGCCCGTATAGCAGTGGGGGGCAGATTTTACATGGTTTCACGGGTGGAGGTTCTGTTCTGCAGCAGCATTATCTGTATGTATGTGTATCTGCACATATGTGTGTGTGCGCACCTCTCAGGGAGCGACACGTGCACAGAGTCTGGCCTGCGGTTAATGCGAAACAGGTGGGGCTCATGAGGGCGGGGGGGCGTGCTCGTAAAACACTCGTTAAAAAAGACTTAAGTTTATTGACGCAGTGGCCCCACTGCCTTTTCTGCTCAGCCAGCGCCTGAAGGGTTAGGGTGTGGCCCTGCTTGTCAGATGGTGGCCCTGCCCCACTCTGCCCTGCCCTACTCTGCCCCTGCCCCACTCTGCCCCTCCCCCTCTCTGCCCCTCCCCCTCTCTGCCCCACCCTCCACTCTGCTCCTGTGATGGTATGGTTTGGCTATTAGCCTCATAAAAACAACATTGTGACTCATGTCTGTAACCTTTAGTCTTAAGTTTTGTGTCATTGTTCCATCTCTCATCATTCCTCTCTTGCTGTCCTCCTTGTCCTCGTGTCCCTCCTCCCGTTTGTCCTCTTTGCTGTCATCCCATTTGCCCCTTTGTCTGACTATCCCGCCTCCTCTCCTCAGCACCCTGCAGGACGACTTCTTCATCTTGCACGAGCAGGAGTATGACAGCCTGCTGGAGTCCACCTTCAAGACGGAGCTGGTGAGCCTGCTGGCACGCCGCTTCGAGGAGAGGACGCAGAGGAAGCTGCCAATGAAGTTTGCCAATACGTCAGTGAGCCCGTTCGCAGAATGCATCAGTGTCACGCCTGGGCCTGGCTTATCATTGCCGTTTGCTGGGGGGTGGGGGAGTCAGTATGAAGGGGGGCACTGGTCTGAGGAAATATAGCTCTGTCCTAGGGTTGAATTTGGACTCTTTGTGTCCAAACTGTGCTCTGAATAATGAGGTCCCACCATAAAGAAGAGCTAGGTTTAATAGCTTAGCGATTATTGCGTTCACTTAACACACAGAAGGTCCCGTCGTGGGTTTGAATTCTGCAATCGGCTGACTGATCACATCGCCATTGCACCCTTGGCAAAGGCCTTTAGCCAACCTGCTCATGGCTGACCCTGTGCTCTGGCCACAGCAGTTGCTTCCGCCTCTGTATATATTTGTGTCTGTCCATCATGAAGAGCAAAATGAGATGTGTAAACTGCCCAATTTTGTCATATGGATGAATAAAGTTCCCCTGTTCATTCTTTACTTGGGTAGGGACAACTGTGCCGTATAAATGCAAAACGCAGCAACTGTATGTTTTCTCAAAATTGAGTTGTGGACCAAAATCAGATCTTTGTTTCTGTTTTATCTCCTGACAGAATATCTTAGTTTATCTAAACTCAGCCCTAATGCTCGGTTTCAGCGTCAGCGGAGTCGCTGTGCTTTGCCTGTGTGCTGGAAGTTAATTTTGTGATGCTGCAGGGCAGATATTTCCCTGCTGGAATTCCGTAAAGTTTTGTCTCATTTGATCTGATTTAATTTAGATGGATGTAATTATTTGTGTATTTCTTTGTATCGATACTCTAAAGGAAGGTGTATTGCATTTATAATGATTTAACTCTCCCTGAATAGTGGTTAAATATTTATGTGTTACAGTTGCTTTTTTCTTCATTTTAGTGACAGTTACACATTTATATATTGGCTTTCTGTGGTTCTTTTGGCTCCTCTCTTACTCCCAGCTGAATCTCTCCTCTCCTCCTCCTCCTCAGTCTTGAGGTGAAGCTGAAGAAGGAGAGCTGGGGCCCTTGGAGTGGAGGCGGCTCCCGCCAGGTGCAGTTCATGGTTGGCCAGGGCGAGGTGGCCTTGCTCCGGCCCTCAAACAAGATGCTGCAAGTCAGCATCGGACCTGGCCTGCCCAGGAACACACGTAGGTATCACCTCTGGGCACCCTGAGGCCCCGCCTCTTTCCCGTCCCCCACCTGAGGCCCCACCTCCTTCCCATTCCATACTTGAGGCCCCGCCTCTTTCCAGTCCCCCACCTAAGGCCCCGCCTCTTTCTCATCCCCCACTTGAGGCCCCACCTCTTGTCCTGTCCCCTGCCTGAGGCCCCACCTCTTGTCCTGTCCCCCACCCCAAGGTCCCATCTCTTTTATTGTCCCCCGCCCCCGGGGATCCACCTCTTTTCTGTTCCCCCTCCCTCTTTGTCTCCCTAACATACCTTTCGATTTAAATACTACTCAGGGGTGAGCAACACATGTGACATAAAAACATTGCTCACATCTGTCATCCTCCAGGCCCCTCAAAAAAGAATTTTGCTCCCTCCAAATTCCCCCAGCGCTACCCATCACGGGCTGCTCCAGGACCTCCAGGTAGGGCGCTCCAAGACCCCTGATCTTCTATACCAATTCCTAATTAGCATCTTAACAAAACAAGCAACAGCTGAATGGCTAAATAGGGATGGATTTCCCACATCAGAAAGCCGTATGGGGTCTCTCCTACCCCAGCCCTTATTTCCTTACACTTTTATTATGTTTTCCTAATTTTGTTCCATTTAAATGACGTGTTTGAAGAGCGAGGTCTGGATGTTCTTTTAATGAGTTTGGATCCCGTTGAATGGCACCTTTTCAGTTTCTCATCAAAACGGGGGTCTGAAGACCACCAATCACGCAGCCGGGCAGAGGAGTGCCACCTACGCGCAGAACTCCACGCAGAGGCCACAGGCCAACAGCAGCAGACCCTTCCTGCCGGCGGCCGTCAGCAACATGCAGGCCAAGGAGAGGGGCAGCCGGGTCCAGCCCAACCTGGAGTGCCTGAGAGTCCCGGACCAAGGAGCAGCAGGGTAAGCGCCACTGCCACAGGCCATGGGCCTCATGGGTAATGTGATGGATTGGACGTTTCCTTTTAAAAAGAAGCTTTTAACAATGATATACGCCATATAGAGGCCACTGGCCGTCATACAGACTGGTGTTTCTCAACCCAGTCCTCAGGAACCCCCAGACAGTTCACATTTTTGCTCCCTCTCAGCTCCCTGCCAGACAGTCCACATTTTTGCTTCCTCCCATATCAAAAATGTGGACACTGGCATAGAAGGTTAGTGACCCGGTTAGCAGGACCTAAGCTGGCCTTCGCTGAATACAATGATGTGTTCCTTTATAGTAACGGAGGACTGCAACCAACTGCGAATGGAAGAACGTGAGTCACTGAGTGTGTCTGGGTGGCGGGCCGTAGTGTTCCTCGGTAGAGCGCACTGTCACTGTCTGTCACTCCCTCTCCTGCAGGGGTCACCTCTCTCCTCCCTCCTGTGACTCCCCCACTCTGTGGGGGATGACAGCGGGGCTTTCACTTTGTGCTTAAGTGTTTATTTTTTTTATTGCTTGTTTGTCTTTGAAATAAGGGTCCCTGGATTTTTCACACCCAGTAGCCTTTTAGCCCAAGAGAGTTTCGTTTTGTCTATGATGTTGGGTCTGGAAAGAATCGTCCTAAAAGACAGAACTTAACTTCAGGGCAATAATAAAATTCTTTATTATTTATTTATTCAGCAGAACACTGGGTTATTAGCATATGGGGCACTCTGCATTTCCACAAACAAGCAAAAGTTTGATACAGCATTGCAAAGTCGTAGTATGTGGGGCAATTATGTGATATTTTGTCTACGTTTTAATTACTCTCATCATTAATGTCGTTAATGACACCTGTCCAGTGCAACAGCCACCGGCGTAGGAAAGAGTTTGATACTGGGGGGGACACAATAATTTAAATGTAAAAGTCCATTTTTGTTGTAGGGACAAATGAAGGTAAATTAAATATTGGGGGGAGGGAGTCCCCTGTGTCCCCCCAGTTCCCATGCCCTTTGGTAAACACAGTGTAGTTAATTTGGCTCTTCTGTCATTGTAATGCTGTAAATAAGTTTTGCACACATGCCGGCACACAGAAGCTGTATCTGCCTGCCTTGGCACTCCTCCGTTTATACAGCAGGATCTTAAAGCCGCCACATCGCGCCTGACTTTTTTTTGCGTGGTGCACTGCCATCTAGTGGTCACTCAAAAAAAAAACAACCTTTGCAACATGACATCGTCTCATGCGAAATGTCGTTATACCGTTGATGCCACGTGTTGCAGCCTCAGGTGTGCAAAATGCATGTTATCCACCTAACAGCAAGTGAAGCGTCAGAGAACTGCTGCTTGGATCACTAAGAGGAGACTCCTGGGTTAAGATTCCTGTCACATTGCCTCGTTTTTCCTCCAGTGCTCACAGACAGAGCGTCAGCAGGCCTGCCCCAGGTGGGGGCCGGCCCAAGCCCACCCCCAAGCCCACCCCCAAGCCCAAGCCACAGGTCCCCCAGTGCAGGGCTCTGTACGCCTACGATGCCCAGGATACAGATGAGCTCAGCTTCAATGCTGATGACATCATCGACATTATCAAGGAAGGTGAGAGTCTCACGCCTCCCGGGGGGCTACATGACACACGCCAGCCCTCCTGCTGCGTTTAGTGCCGGAGGTGTCAGCCTCATTCTGTCTCTTCTCCCCCCTCAGACGTCTCTGGTTGGTGGACAGGGAGATTGCGAGGCAAACAGGGCCTGTTCCCCAACAACTATGTCAACAAGATCTAGGCTGACTGCTTCTGCTCAGTGTCCACTAGGAGACCCGAATGGCGGAGACAGGGAAAACTAGCCATTGGAAGGGGGTGAGGTAACTGTTCCTCTATTGCTGCATAACCCTGGGGTCCAAGACCGGGGTCCTACTGCCCCATGTATCCAGGTGTAGTGCGTGGGTGGCAGAGAAGTTCCGTCACACACGGATCTGAAGAAACGGTCTGACAGCTGGTGTTGGCTAAACAATTCCTGTGAGCACTGAACAAAACTATTTATTCTATTTAAAGCTTTTTTTTTGTAATTATTTCCACTTAGCGGATATATCGAAGATGAGCTGCTTTAACTGAAGAGGTGGGGCATGTATGATATGTGCAACCAGGAGAAATTATATTCTTTTTCTTTGTATGTAAGGGGATTTTCACAGAATGACACGGTTGGCTTAAAGTCTGTACTTCATGGTTAAGATGGTTCTGTTGTCAGTATGAATGCTGCTGGAATTGATTTTACAAATAGTATTTGAATAAGATTAATTTATAAATATTGCTGATGCCATTCCTTGAAAATATTCAAAGTTGTTTTAATTTCAAATTTTGTTTAATTCTCCCTGGTAGTTCTTATAAAAACTCATTTTCATCACTAACCCCCATGACAATTTGGGCAGGTTTATGTAGCGAAGTTTAACTTTTGTTTACCATTTCATAAACTCCTACAGCTTTAGACATTAAACCCCAGAGGTTTGAAATATTTTAGTTCCATGAATGTCAGTTACTTCATTGGTAAAATGAAGTAAACACAGACATGAAGTAACCAAGTTGGTGGATTAAAAGCACTTTATGACCAGGGTATAAGATTCATTAGCCAACTCCTCCCAGGATGTAGGAGTTATGAAGGGAATTTTTAGAAAGAAACAAAAAAAAGTTTACAGGAAAAAAAATAAAAATGTTAAAACATTGTGTTGTCAAGTAAATTTCCTTCCATTACCTTGTCTGCACAGCAGCTGTTGATCTTTCGCCTCATCCCTACTTCACATGCAAATTTCCATGCACATGGAATCTTCAGTGAATTGTCAGCCTTCACTGAAGTTTAAAACATCCCCTAACTCACCCACCACAATGCATTGAAACATCACATGTTAAGATCTGGTGACCATGCTAAAGCTAGTCACTATGACCAGCCTCATGAAATAAACATCTCAAAGCTCATTTTCAGTTACTGATTTGAGCAGCTTGTTACACAACTAAGTTGCATAAATCAGTAACACCATACCATTTGTGAATAAAGACAGGGGGCTTCTGTCAATGCATTATTGGCTTTTTAATTAGGGAGAAATAAAATAGTGATTCATCCAAGCAATGAAAGCATGGCAATACCACAGAACAGGTAAAAACTACTACTTGTCAGAAACGAGCAATCCAACACCTTTAAAACACACTTATACATAGTATTTCACAAAATGTACATAAAAGCCCAATAGCCCCCCCACAGTTCATTGAAATCAGATCCGCAAAAGTGCAGCAGTCAAGCCTGTAAGGTGGCCTCAGAGCAGAGAGGCAGCCAGGTCCTTGATGACTGCAGACTTCAGCTGAGGAATGACACTGATCTTCATTAGCCGACTGCCTGCATATTTGTTCTTCACAGCCTTAGGGAGGAAGAAACCATCAACAAAAAAAAAAGGTAATCCGGTCATGAAAGGAAAAGGGACATCACTTACGAGGTGCTTGGTAAGGCCTTCGTTGACCCGAACCACATTCTTGGCCATGTGCTGCATTATTGGCTTGAGGCCGTCTTCAGTATACGTGGTGTAGTGCTGCTGTGTTGCAGACTAGACAACCCAAGAAAAATAAATGACATCAAGCCAGTCACAGCAGTGCGGGGCTTTGAGGGAGATGAGCTCTGGAACCCATGCTTACCCATTTCTGTCCTTCGAGCACCAGCTGAGAGAGACAGAGGGCAGCAGCAGCGACTTCAGAGGGGTTGTAGTGCAGCGTGTCGTAATCAGTCAGGGTCAGCTCCATTAAATACTTGGCCAGCGTGTGCTTCTCTGCGTCCGCCTTAAGAGAAGCAGCCATAAAGTCAGTCATGCCTTACCAGCTTAAGAGGCAGAAGCAGCCACTTTGAGGTCCGTTACATTGCCCGCTTTTGAGGCCCTTCGGAGGAAGTGCAGGGGAAGGGGTCGTCCCAGCTGGAAGTTGAGGTGTCTCAGAATCATCATCTCCATCTCGCGAATCTGGGCCTTCGTGAAAGCATTGTCGGTGATGTAGACGAAGTCTCCGACCTCCGGGGCGTACATCTCCTCATACTTCGAAGCGATCAGCATGGCAGTCACGCCAACCAGCTGCAGCTTACGTCTTGAGACCGGCTGCACCTGAGAACCGAGTCAGGCATTCAACGAGACTGGAGGCATCAGAACAGACCATTTCACAGATTTTCAGGGG
>JAODJX010000007.1:8781882-8797036 GCA_026776945.1 Isichthys henryi | reverse complement strand
CCCCCCCCCCCCCCCCCCCCCCCCCCCGGCCGGCCCCCGCCGGCGCCCGCCCCCCCCCCCAAAGCGTGCCTGCAGAAAGCGGTCAATGATGGCAATAGTCATGTACAATGTTTCTTGCAGAAGCTGGAACCTGGAGTGCACCTGGATCAGCCAGTCGACCAGAAGAGCACGCATGCGCTCATTAATCTCATAGCCCTGCATGTATTTCGGACGGACGGACTGCTGGGCCTAGACAGAAAAGGAAACCACTCAGGGGGCAGCTCCAAATGCTACCAGATTTCACACTAAAATGCCAGTTAAAGGCATCTCCAGAAGTAGGATTATGGCAGCGTTTCCCCAATCTGATCCTCAGGACCCCCCAAACCAGTCCACACTTTTGGTCCAACAGGAGCTGGAAGGGAGCAAAAACTTGGACTGTCTGGGGGTCCGAGGACAGAATTGGGAAATACTGGATTAGGGTAAGGTACTTGCTTAAGAACTATTACCTCAAGCTCCCGGAGATACACGTAGATGTCTTTCACGTATTCGGAGCACAACTGAGGCATGTCGGCGTCTCCTTCATCGATGTCTCCTACAGCCAGAAGCGCATCCGAGAAGGCCTGGCACAAGTCCTCCTCCTCCTTCATGGAAACATCTGCGCAAACCGGCGCCGCTGGAACAGGCGCACTGACCGGAGCCGGAACCGGGACACATCGGGGCTGCGCTGCGGCCGCCTTACCCTGCGGCTGGGAAGGGCCTTTGGTAGCTTTCAGGCCGGCAGCTTTCCAGGTCGTAGCCGTCTTCTGTCGGAGCATAAGGGGGTGAGGCTAAGGAACGCCGCTTAACATGCAGAGGGCTGCAGGGCGCGCAGTAAAGGCCATACCTTGACTATGGACACTTTGGAAATGTTGGAAAGCTCCCCCAACGCCGGCCTCCTTCCTCCCACCATAGCCGCCTTGCCCATCGGAGCAGCATTTTCGGCATTGACGGCCTGTTCAGGCAGAAACTCACTTCAGCTAGTTACAGATCAGTGCTGCTGATAAACACGGTTACTGACACTCATGCAGCCGTTACGACAAAGCAACTAGAAGCGAAAATGCAGAAATCCGACCAAATCAAGCACGTTAACAGCCAACTTTCGCTAGATCAATCAGTTCAGTAACCAGCCGTACGTGACCGTCGAAATACATGCAAACCAGAGTCCTGCAACGCTCTCTTTTTCAAGCTTAAAATACTGTTTCATACTCACAGCTGCGCGGAGAGCCAAAGACATTCTTTAAAAAAATGTTCTGCAAGAAGAACAGTATAAAACCGTCAAACGTGCTTTAACTTGCAAACTGCCTACCAACACCACCCAGGATATTTAATTTGAAAACACAAGTAAAGCACAACACCACCGCATCCATTCAAATACCGCTCCGCGACTCCTCATTGGCTGCGTCGGCGCACGACGCTCTCCTTCGATTGGCTGCCGAAAAACGGTCGGAGGTCGCGGTTTCCCATCAACAGAATAACACATTTTTTTGGTAGTTCGTGTTATCGTAAATTATACTACATCGATGCATCCAGAGTTTGCAGATGATGCATAATTTTAAAACCTATACAGAAATGTTACGAAATGTTATGATATCGGTTCTCGCGATACACGAGGAGGAATCGCTGTCCCGGCATCAAGGACAAAGCATGTCGGGAAATGTTGTTCATAACGCAGATATGGCTTCCCTTTAAAGGACCAAGATTCTGACATAAAACGCCTTCAAATATAGTGTATATACAATATAGTCGTATACCTTAGTGTTCTGGTGTTTGAATAAATAACGTATCGTTAACAAGTTTATATAAGTGATGTTTTCGTGACTTTACATAATGAGCCACGCATAATAAATGAAAGAAATTCCTTTGTTGACGCCGATATTATTCATATAGGCCCTGAAGGCACAATGGCGGCTTTCTAAGACATTACTTAGTAGCTTTATTATAATGGATTTTTATTTGCGATTAACTATCATGACCATACCTCGTCTTTTTGGGACCTAAAACTGCCTGACGTCCGATATTTCACTAGGTTTCATGTTCTTTCGATACTGTGCACATTTGCGTTGCTTGGACGACTCCTTACGTAAAACATGGTCACCCTGTAGTTAATTACGGTCAGTGTTGGAATTATTACCTATTCCACGTATATTTTCTATTTCAGAGCGTCATTAGCTTTTTCTGCCGAAGCAGCGGCTCATTTACAGCCTTGGCATGTAACTATTGTCAAGGCTGCTGTCTTCTAAATCGATGATCTACCCCGGCTTAATGGGACTGTTACAATGACAATTGAAAATATTCAGGCCCCTCATCTGCAAGACACTCTGGTGATGTGAATAAAATTAGCGAGAATGTATAATCTAAGGCCTTATTCGACAGTCAAAGGACTCCTTTTTGAGTCATTCTGAGAACATTGTTCACTACTAATAGTTAAAAACTGGAATTCTCTTCACAAAGATCCATGTGTAAAATCATTCAGCCCACAGTCAGTATTTTATGGAGAATTCTTCCTTTCAAACCTCCCCTGAATGTTCCCTGTATGCACCGACCAGCTTTTGACACCTCTCTGCTGGAATCTTAGCCCATTCCTAAGGTGCTAATGCTTCTTTGGTTTCCATGCTGCTACCGCTTGCTTTAAATCTCATCAGATATGCAGCAAAACGCACCCACAGCAGGGCTGAGCTTCCTCCATGCTTTACCATGGGTATGGCATTCTTCTTAAAAGCATTTCCTTCCTTGTGCCAGACATATTGCTGATTAATGGGACCAAACAGTTTGAATCTACTCTATCCTTCTTAAACACATTTGTTCATTAGGTCACGCCACAGGTCTCAAGCTGCGATTTTTCTCAGCTATTCCTTTCATATGTCAGACTCCTAAGTGAAATGTTGCTTTTACTTCCACATCTAGGCAGGTTCGCTGCTGTACTGCAAGTTATAAACTTGTGTATGGCGCTCGAGATGAACTAGAACGGAGACTGCAAGCCAGGCCTTCGTGTCCAACATCAGTGCCTAACCTCACAAATGATCTTCTGGATGAATGGGCAAAAGTTCCCAGACACACTCCAAAATCTTGCGGAAAGCCTTTCCAGAAGAGTGTCAGCTGTTATAACTGTAAAGGGGGAACCAACTCCACGTCGATGCCTATGGATTTAGAATGGGACGTCACAGAGGAACCTCTGGGTGTAATGGCCAGGTGTCTCAGTTCTTCTGTCCATATAGTGTATGTATCACAGTGGCAGCAAATTAAATATCAGTATCGTTTTCCAGCCTTACAATTTAAATGATTAAAAAAACACCGTTATTGAATGGGAGTTTAATAATTATGACACGGCTATATCACAAATATCTCATTATTGAAATATGACATTATACATTTTCATTATTAATTTGAATGACAGTCAACTGATAGACAACTGATACTTTTTTTTAAGAATCTGTCCTCAGAAATATGTTAAATTTGCAATCCCTTAGCTTTAAAGGGACTTTAATTTAATTGATCTAATTTTGGTTGCCACCATAGTTGGCGGATGAATGGGATTTTTAACTTCTTACACCTTCATTCACATTAAAGTTTCTTAAAATGTAACTTCCATGTCCTTATGAACTTAGGTCTAACTTTGATGCTATTTCACTAGTGAAAAATGAAATGCAGCCACTAATACTGTGGTCTCATGAAAGTGGTACCTATGTGTACATACTAACATCACTTAATACTTGATCTGGGAGACTGTACTGAATGCCGAATCACCCGTTACAAATGCAGATGGAGATTCCCTTTGCGTTGAAATCTGAGACCATCCGAGATGGGCTGTTGCTTTGGCAGACAGACAGACACAAGTAAGAGTTGCCTAACTTTATTTATTAATATTTTAAAACTAATATAAATCCCCCGAGACACAACATGGGGCCATTAAATCTGAACGCATGGATACCTGCCGTAAGTAACTGTATTTAACACTCCATTCAAAGTGAGATTTTCTTCCCCCTGAAACTCAGCAGTCAGAGTAGAAATACATCGATTCAACACACTTATTTTCACAAGACCCCTGTCTTATTACTTTCAGCTTTTGATGTGCAAGTATATGCAAGTTAGCTAGTTGAGAATAACATTAGTGTTAAGTTCTTCAGGGCAAAAAGCATCTGCTGCAAAATAAAATAAAATCAAAGACCTGACATCTGATAACTAGCTCTGTTAAGATGGATTGTTAACACCTCACATGGAGACGTCATTAACGGGCAGTATGAACACATATTTATAAAACGGTAACGGTAATGAAATGGGGGCGTGGCCATACTCCAGTTCATGATTCGCTTTCGCCCACAGGTTACACAATCAGGTGGAACCTGGTTTGCCCGTCAGATACCTATGAAGATGTTGCCCAGTTTTGCCCGCTTACAACACAGACTGACATAAGGCATGTCCCACACACAAGATCAAAAATTAATTTTAAAATACACCAAGTGACATTCAATCATTTTTCCTCAAACGTCATCTGCAAATGTGTCCAACATTGTGCATAAAAACCAGTGGGGGGGGGCGGGGGGGGGGTTTTGCCAGGTATGTGTATTTTCTGGGAAGCGACATGCTTTGTGATTGTTCCCATTCAACGGACACTGCATGGTGGTTCAACGACTTAATACAGCAGCTGTTTGTCTTCCTCCTAATTTTAAGGAATGTGTTATTAATAATTCCCCCACGCCCCAAATGATCACTCTGACCATATGCAAACAAACAGAATCATTTAAATGAGTCTTGCGATGGTTGAAGCTGACATTCTATTCCAGTAAAGCATGGCATCATGAACATAGAAATGCTTCCTTTACCAGAGTAGCACACTCAGCCGGTATTTAGGCCGTGAGCAGCCTAATTCATTACATGTGCAAAGAAATGCGTCACGAAGAACCAAGCGGAAAAAAAGAACACAGGAGGGGGAGAATAGCTACATAAAAAGCTTTATAAATATAATCAAAATTTAAAATCCTCACTGAAAACGCTTTTAGCAGGATGGGTACTATGTGGCGGCCGGCACTGTGTTTTAAATGCTCGACATCTTATTGTTTTTCCCATAATTCATGCCATCTTTGGTTGACTGCAGCACGGAAGAAAAGGAAGAGAATTAAAATCACATAAGAGGTTTCTGAGAGCAGCATCAACTCTCCGCAGACAGCTGGGCCTCGATATCCACTCTGCAGATGGGGCATTTCTTGTTGGTGAGCAACCACTGGTCCACGCAGAGCTGATGGAACAGGTGCATGCAGGGAAGGCGTCTGGGAAGAAGGGGAATAACCATTAGGGAGCAGCCATTTAAATATCTACATTTCTGGGCTAAGAATGCATCGGCAAGCCTGATTTCCCATCCCGAGCACATTTTCTTAGCTTGTTTAAAGCATAGCACCTTTTTCTTTGAAGTACAAATTCAGCATAATGCAACATGTGCATGGATCTGTCACTGTTACATTCTCCACATAGTTTCAGAGATATAAATTAATTTGTTAATTAGATACTTTTATAATGTGATGTACAATTGCGAAAGCAGGGTCAGTCTGTCCCTGGAACAGTTGGGATTAAGGGCCTTGCTCAAGGGCCCAAAGGAGGCAAATCAAAGGATTTGAACCTGCAACCTTCTGATTACATGTACATAACTTACACCCCTATCCACACACCATCCCAGGTGGTAAAACAGAAACTCTAATGCCTATAAGTGACACCTGAACAAGCTTTTTTTTTTTAACCTTAATTGAACAAATCTGACAAGTATATATGCATGTCATGTTACCAGATTCAACCTGTAGTTTTACAGTTGCACCACCAGGGGGCTGAAAAAATAATCCATGTCATCACATAAACGTCTTCGAGGACTCGAAATGACATCCTAAACGTTAATATT
Organism: Isichthys henryi; assembly: GCA_026776945.1. Taxonomy (NCBI): domain Eukaryota; kingdom Metazoa; phylum Chordata; class Actinopteri; order Osteoglossiformes; family Mormyridae; genus Isichthys; species Isichthys henryi. Next base: position 8,791,134 of record JAODJX010000007.1, on the reverse strand, counting down.
GATTTAAATTGAAAATTTAGCAAATAATGACTCAAAACTAAACCCTTTTTAACATTTTCCAACATGGTCTTTTGCACGTTATGGCAAGACTGTTAAAAGTAAAAATCTGATAGAAATTGATGATTTCATCCATTATCTCATCTCAGCTCTGAAGTCCTTCGTTCCCAATATAGTTTTTTATAAAACACATTGCAGAGATAGTTTGCAAACCAGAAGACCGTCAACGTGAGCCCCGCGCGCAGAGAGCCCCGCTTGGGGTACTGGAGTACCTGACATCCTCTCCCTCCTCCAGTATAGACAGGCAGATGGTGCACTTCTCCTCGGTGTCTTCCTCCGTTCCCTCATCTTCCTCCTGCTTTCCGTGCAGCTTCCTCTGTCAGTGCAGAGATATGGCAGGTGTGAGGCCTCAAAGTGACACTGAGATGCCACAATAAACCCAAAAGTGCCACCCGCCGTATTGGGCCAGTGTAGCCTCTAGTGCTTAACTGTCTACCAGAGACTCTCCGGCATCTTCCGTATCGGTTGGTACAATGTTAGGCTGCAGTTATTCCTGCTTACAACTAAACTGAAGCTGTCAGCTGTGGAAGCTGCTTCTGGGTTTGGCAGATGGCTTCTACCTTCAAGGAACTGTGTATGCTGACACTTCAACAGCGCTAAAACAGGTGTTCTGTCACTTGGCCAACAACTTAAGTGTTAAAATCACGCTGTTTTTCCTTTAAACCGACACTGAAAAACTCTTCAAAGATACATCCCAAAGACAGAATGTGCACACATTCTGACTTGGACTCCGGATTAGGACACAGTATCAGATTTCCCACAGTGCTCTGGGCTAAGCTATCCCACCTTCTTGTACTTGTGTGGGTAAGTGCATCTCTCTATGGTTCCCTGAGAGGCACCGCGGTTCACAGTTCCCAGCCTCTCTTCTAGGTGCAGCAGATCCTGGCAGAAAAGGGATGAAACTCATTTCAACTCAGAGTTAAATATAAATAAAGGAAAAACAAGGAGATGCCGAGTGGCGTCTTACTTCATAGGTCCGCCGGAATCCTGTCATCCTGGATGAGATATAGCGGATGTGTGGGTATGTCACTTCGGGAACTCCCGTGTGCTGCATGAGAGAGAAAGTGTGGCGGAGGTGAAGCAACTCATGGTTGTCACTCGGAGCAGCCCTGGAAAGCGCCAGCTGAACCCTCCATTCTGAGCGACATCATTCACTCACTGCCTGGTAACTGGCAAACTCCCACAGTACACATGAACCGGCTGAAGTGATAAACATCAAGTGTCCAACAAGACAGTTAATCAATTAAAGTCAATCAATGAAATAACCAATGAAGGACAACTAGTCAGAGCTTGGTGTGGTGAAGTAGCCCCTCGGACTGAGGGCCCGGCTTACGGATGGGGACTCACCACAAACGGGATGGGGAAGTGGTGCAGCCTGGGCGGCGGGTGGTAGTGAGGAAGGTGGAGGTGCCCTGAGGGGTATGGGGCTAAGGTCACTCCTGCCTCGATCCCCAGCTCCCTGCAGGCCAGACGAGACGGGCATCATCACAACAGCGCGGGCTAGCAGGTTAACACAGTGTCTTCTAATCCAGTGCTCGGGGACCCACAGACAGTCCACGTTTTGCCCCATCCCAGCTCCCCACAGAGCAAACACTGAACAAAAACGTGCAGTGTCTGCCAGGGAGCTCGGAGGGAACAAAAACGTGGACCGACGGTGGGTCACTGAGGATCGGATTGGGAAACACTGGGTTAAGAAAGCTGGTAGAGACGGTCTCTACAGTCGGTTAACCACGCAAAGCAGGTGACTGACCAGGTGGTCCGCTGGTCTGGCTGGCGTGGGTGTGAGGACATGGTCTGTGGCACGTGGATGTGGTGGCCATGTCCGTAGTTGGGGTGCATCCTGTGGGGGTGAGGCGGTGGTCTTTCATGGGCTCGTCTGGGGGAGGGAGGGAAAGGGACAGATCCAGCATTAATGTCCCGGAGTGAGATACTCAGACAAAAAGTCAACAACGGAGACTGGGGAAGTGTAGAGGCAGCGTTTGCCGGAAACTCACGTGGGGTGTTGCATCATCCGGCGTCTCTGCACCTCCATCCTCTGCAGCAGGTCGTGCTGGTGCAGCCTCTGGACCGAAGGGCCCAGCGGCGGCACGTGGTGGTGGAGAGCCTGGTGCTCGGGGGGTAGGTGTTGGGGGAGCGGGGCCGCGGAGCCCGACAGGCTGTGGCCGGAGAGGGAGGGTGGCGGCACGGCCGTGGGGGGCACGGTGTGGCCGGGGGCGGGGCCGTGAGATGGCAGGGGCGTGTGGAAGGGGTGCACCGGGTGGGGAATTACGTAGTCAGCCTGGGGGGGTGGCTGTGGAGCGGACTGCGGGTTCCCATGGGAGTGAGGGCAGGAGGATGGAGGCTGGTGGTGAAGGGAGCGGCTGAGAGGTCCATCTGAGAGAGGGGGGGGGTAAGCGAAACAGTGAGCAGAGGAGGAAGTTGGAACTAGAGACAAATGAAAGAGCAGGAACACTTAGATACTGGAATAAATAAAGTGCAGGCCTGCAGGCCCACCCCAGTCCTGTACCCCCAACAGGCACCTTTCACCTATGCCGAAGTTTCCCAGTCCGGTCCTCGGGGATCCCCAGACAGTCCCTGTTTTTGCTCCCTCCCAGCTAGTCTGTCCTCCAGGTGCTGCCCGTTTAAGCGGGGAAGAACCCGGCCTCTTCCTGAAGCCCTTTTACACGTCAGTATTTCTGTCTGCAGGAAGCCAGCAGCTCAGCTTATTGCACACGAGCTACGCATTCTGATTGCATGAAGTTTACATCATTTCAGTTCAAACAAAACGAAATCCTGATGACTGGAACTGACTGGAGTTCCTCTTCAGAAATTAGCTCTGAAGCAGCCAAACTCACTCAAACGTGACGATGAGGCTGCTAGTTCGTAGCCGTCCAAGAATTAGTACCACAAGTCCAGCCGTTATTAGCTGGACCTCAAAAGCCAAGAGCTCCGAGCTGAGGTCCGACCAGAGATGGCAAAAGGCAGGCAGAAGCTCATCCTGGCCTCTTAGTACACAGCTTAGCTGATGTTAGCCGACTGGCTAACGTACACAAAGTATCAGCCTGCAGCACACAATCATACCAAGGGGAGTCCCAATCCTGAGCAACAGGCTTTGACCTCTGACCTCCTGCTTCATTAGAAGTTACACAAGAACCATTACACTATATGGACTAAAGTGTGGGACACCTGGCCATCACACACATGAGATATTCCGATTCTAAATCCATAGGCATCAGTATGGAGCTGGTCCCCCTTTTGCAGCTATAACAGCTGCCACTCTTCTGGAAAGGCTTTCCGCTAGATTTTGGAGTGTGTGTGTGGGAATTTTTGCCCATTCATCCAGAAGAGCATTTGAGGTGAGGCACTGATGTTGGACATGAAGGCCTGGCTCACAATCTCCGTTCTAGTTCATCCCAAAGGTGCTTGAGGTCAGGGCTCTGTGAGTCAGTGAAAATGTCTTGGTATGCAGAAGCATTAAGAGTTCCCTTCCCTGGAACTACGGGGTCCAGGTCAGCCACTGAAAAACAACCTCAATTCATGATTTACAGTTGGCACAATGCAGTCAGGCAGGTAACGTTCTCCTGGCATCCGCCAAACCCAGACTCGTCCGTCAGACTGCCAGACAGAGAAGCGTGATTTGTCACTCCACAGAACACGTTTCCACTGCTCCAGAGTCCAGTGATGACGTGCTTTACACCACTGCATCTGACGCTTGTCATTGCTCTTAGTGAAGTGAGGCTTGCATGCAGCTGCTCGGCCATGGAAGCCCATTCCATGAAGCTCCCGGCGCACGGTTTTTATGCTGGAGTTAATGCCAGAGGAGGTTTGGAATTCTGCAGTTACTGAGTCTACAGATCACTGGCGACTTTTATGTTCACTCAGTGACCCTGCTCTGTTACTTTACATGCCACTTCATGGAGATTTTCTGTTGTCCCTAGAAGCTTCCACTTCGCAATAATACTACTTACAGTTGACCATGGAATATCTGACAGGGAAGAAATTAAGAACTTTTTGCAAAGGTGGCATCCTATGACAGCACCACACTTGAATTTACTGAGCTCTTCAGAACAACTTATTCTTTTACAAAAGTTTGTAAACCTGACTGCATGGCTCAGTGATTGATTTTATACACCTGTGGCAAAGGGTCTGAATGTAATACCTGAACGCAGTGATTAAAAGGCGAGTCCCAATACTTTAGTCCTTATAGTTTACCTGTGAACTATGGTGGTCGTTTCCATAGATGTGCTTTAATGGAAAATGGACTGCAACTCACTATTGGTTAAATGAGACATGCCGTGTTCCAGGCCCACCCTCTTAGGGGTTTGACGGCTGCATACTCACAGGTAGGATGCATATAGTGCCTGCAGGAGGACAGCTGGGGAGGGGCTGGGGGAGGGGCTGGCATGGCCGACCCGAAGCAGTCGGGGGCGCCTGGCTGGCTGGGCCCAGGAGCGGGCTGAGAGGCGTATGGGGGGGGCCGGGCTGATGAGCCGGGGCAGCAGGGGTCGAAGGCGGAGGCAGCGTGGAAGCCGGCGGCCGAGGTCACACCACTGGTCCTCATGGAGCTGCCGCTGCTGAGGTCCACTGGCAGGGTCTGCAGGGGTGGGGGGCAGAGGGATTAGAGGCTCACGGTCACATGCAATGGGGAATCCTGGCCGACGAAGCCCCCCTACGCTAGCCATGGCAGATCCTACTCAATGGCACCCCCATATGAAAGCTAAATGGAATCCTGCCCGACGGCGCCCCCTATGCCAGCCCATGCGAGCGATCCCAATTGCCACCCAAGCCGACTCGTAAAGTTCAGAAGATACACCTCCAGTCGCTTGGGGGTGGAGGACGATGCCTCCCCCTCACCCCTAATGGCGTTCATTTTTAACAACCCAGCCTCGCATGTATAAATCACCCGAGCAGTTTCCATAATTAGGACGGGGGGAATATTCTCGAGCGGCATTGTTCTGCTGTGAAAGCGCCTTCCAGAAAAATCCACCATAGTGATTCGCATCAAATATTCATTATTTGTCATCTCGGCTGTACTGGGTCTGTTTAACCACTAACACAGCAGTGCTGGTTTGAGTCGAACTGGCATAGAACGACTGGCCCCATGGCTCATGACGGAGAATTTCCTTTGTCTCCTCTATTGTTTCGGTTTCTTACCATCTTTTGGAACAAAATACCTGCATCACACAGTTTCAGACTAAGAAACAGAAAAAGGCAATAAAAGCTAAACATAACCAACAAACCACAGGATAAATAAGCATTAATCAGAGAAAATGCTGCTGAAAGACAAGACTGAACCCATTTCATTGTAAATTTACTTGCTTTTGTTCATCCAAAACATGATTTTCCTAGTTTGATAGCTGGCTATTTTTCTGAAGTAACTCTGTTGAAGTGCCTTGGCAGAGGCGAGAGGCCGGTCAGGTACCACCTAGCAAACGGAAGGTCCAGTCGCACCGTTTGGCTGCAATGCAGGAAATGTGGCAAAGAAAAGAAACCCAGGTCAGCACTAGTTTTTAATAACATGACGGGCTAGATTCTGGCTTCAAGTGTCACCCTCTTCAGTGTCATGCCATGCTTTGAGGGACAGCCCCTCCCCTCCCGGCCATGAACGTCCACCAAGGTTAGGGTACAATGACATAGGATGGAAGAATCATTACCCAAGCATTGGCAGCCCATGATGTCGCCGTAGGTTCCCTTCTAATGCTCACCTGATCATGGTACTGGCCGCTGGTGCTGGAGACCCCAATGCAGGGTGCGGGCCCTGCAGACGACCTCTCCAGGGGGCAGCCGGGCTCGGGGAAGGGGAGCTGAGGTGCCGAGGGTGGGGCAGGCGCTCCGTGATGATGGTGGTGATGGTGGTGAAAGTGCTGGCCGTGGCCAAGCTGGGGCGTCGGCTGTTGGGTGGGCGGGGCCTGCATGCAGCTGGAGTGGGTGTGGCTGAGCGGGAGGTGCCCGGAAGAGGGGCCGGCGCAGGGGGAGTGCTGGGGGCAGCAGGAAGGGAGGCGGGGCATCGCCACACCATCGCCCATGAGCCCCGAGGAGCCTCGCCTGGCATCATCTTTAAGGGGCAACAAACGTGGGTGGGGGGTTAGAACGGGGGAAACATTCCTCTGACGCCCCCTCCCTTCATTAGCCACTAAAAGTGAGGACGGCACAGTCCTACCCCTGGCGGCGCTGCCCGCTGTGCTGTCCGGAGCCGGGCCAGGCCTGGTGGAAGGCCCTGGGGCTTCCCGGGGGGGCTCTGAGGTAGAGGCATGGCTAGAGGATGAGGAGGAGGAGGAGGAAGAGGAGGAGCCAACAAGTTGGGCGTGGCCACTGCTGGGGGTAGTTGGCACTACAGAGAGATCTGAGGGGACAGAGGCGGAGAGGTTGTAGCCACAAACCCCACCCACTGAAATGAACTACAATTAATCAGTGAATGTCACCAAGGCTGACAACACACCTACACTTATTCAATAAATGCTGTTTAGACTTGCAGTCATTTTATTTAGATTACGAAGAGACAGAAATTTGTTTCTGACACTGAAGGTTGAAAAGAATGCTCATTAAAAGGAAATATTATAAAAAAATTAAATCCTGGAAACGTTAAATATGAAAAGCTTGACATTTCAGAAAGCACTTAAGCTTCCAATTAAAACGATATGAGTTCATTTAGCTTAGATTTACCATGACAGTAAAATCACTCTTTTCTTCACAGTATAAAACCAAAATTTCCTTTTACAGAGCTGCTAATTTGGAACATCGAACCACCCATCCAGTCCCCCCCGCCATTCTCCCAGCAGAAGTGTGTGCTTGGCCTTTTGTAGGAGGACCACAACACACACACACACACACACACACACACACACACACACACACACACACACACACACACACGTGTATGTGCTGGTTAGTGTCCCCCACATGCTAGAAGATGCTGTGACCTCCTCAGGATCTTGACAGTCAGGTCAGTCCCCGAATGTGACTTTTAGAAGCTGCCCTGTCCAGTACGGCCCCCCTGGCCCTGCTGGGGTAAACCCCTCCCTCACCGTCCTCGTCCACTGTGAGGTCCACCACCTCGCCGGCGCTCTGGCGGAGAGGCTGGATGACGGTGGACATGCGGTGGCGTCCGCGCTGCTCCTGGGGACGCATCTGGGAGCAGCTGGGCCCCCAGGTCATCCTGCCGCTGCCCCCCCCGGAGCGAGGCCTGTCGACACAAACATGGGGACACCGATCAGAAACAGATTCTTCCCCACACGCTAGAGCGATCAGAGCTTCTCCACAGGGGCCCCACCCTAACCCTCGGGCAACAGCGATTCAGCCAGTAGCAGCCTGGGATTCCCAAGACGTGATACGAAGCGTCCTTGTAAGGGGAGGGGGGACGTTTGGAAAGCAGCAGCACAGCCAGAGGTAACCGGAATGCCGGACAGTCAGAGGCAGTGCGAGAACCTCAAATCCAAAAAGCAACAAAGATGTTCAGACTGGACTCAGCTACAAAACAATAGTTACAAGTTGTGATATTAAAAAGATCATAAAAGACTGTCAAAGATGAGGTTTTTTCGGGGTTTAAGTTCCAGTAATACTGTACTTAATACTGAAGTCACAGGCACAGTTTAGCCTCAAACACACACACTTAATACAGGCAGGTAATGAGAGAACACACAACCATCATATTACCTCATTTGGCATTATGGAGATGTACTGCACAGAAACCAGCAGTAGACCACCACACACACAGACAGAGAGAGAGAGACAGGCAGAGAGAGACAGGCAGAGAGAGACAGGCAGAGAGAGACAGGCAGAGAGAGACAGGCAGTCACACACCCTTAGTACCTGCAGACCAGGATTTTTTCATACATTATTAAGTAGAGAAAAAACAGAACATCATCTAGCAGTAAATATGTCCCACAACAGCTTGCAGATTTCCCCACCCCCTCCCCAAAGATCCCAATGCCTCATGAGAAACCCAGAAAGCTGACCTCTGGTGGAAACCAGGCCCCCATGAAGGTCACAAGCTACACATCAGCCCAGGACAGTAGGGCTTAGCTTTCAAAAAGTGTCACAGAGACACGACTAAAAGGTCTGATGAGCCAAGAGCACGAAGGAAAGGGGCTCATCCTGTATCCAGAGAAAAGGCTCTTTTCACAAAGCAGGTCTTTTCACACAGATGACTCTGCGTGTCAAAGCAGTCCCTATGGGGGGGGGGGGGGTAGGCAGAATATGGTTGGTATAATTAAAAGATCATTAACGGCTTGGCAGGTTGCATGGAGAGGGACCGCGCGCGCGCACACACACACACACACACACGCAAGTTGGACTTCCTATCTAAATTCATTTCTATGGGAAAAAACCTTTTGGCACTTCATAGATTTTTTGCGTTCATAGATTTAATAAAATTATAAAAGTGAGGTTATCCAAATGGGGACCTGAAGAAGTGTCCCCAAAAGTAAGAAGTTTCAGGTTTTGCCGCACTTTGGGGACATTTTGGTCCCCAAATATGATCTATGCAAACACACACACACACACCCCAGTGCTTACTGCACCTTTACGATACCCCCATTAATGTCCCACAGATAAGGGGAGGGTTAGACACGCTTCACACCCAGCGGGAAATGTTGGCAGGTATTTAAAAGGATTCACTTCCCATAAACATTTACTACATATAAAGGTCAGAAAAACAGAAAATGTCCCTCATCAGTATTTCTTAACATAAAAATGACAGGAAAACATAATCGGGAGCCGCTGGAATGTAGACATGAGCAGCGGCCATGACACCCATGCAGCCGCAAGCCCCTCCCACCCGTGCACAGTGGCAGCACCCGTCTCCCCCCCGGTCTTAAGCTCCCTGGCACACGCTGGCTGGTGTCATATTGGCCCGACCCAGCCGACCCGCCTACACCCGAGCCTTCCCAATGGCCGCTGCCTTTTCTCATGGCTACAGAAATATCGGTCTGATTAACAGTAGTGCAAAGAGGCACTCAGAGCAAGGTGCCACCAACACACCTAGTCCCCATGTCAGGGCATATTCCCAGTCATCACCCCACCCCTTGGGTGGTCACAGTATCCATGCTGCTCCCATAGAGTCGTATCCCAGCTGGGGGGCGAGAGACACTAACAGTCTCCCAGTGCTGAGGCCTATTCCCTTAACCACAGATTGCATCATTAATCCACCATAACAAAATTATTAAGAGCGGGTGTGGTTGGTGGGGGGGCAGAGGGGGTGGGGGAGGCAGGTAAGGT
>JAODJX010000007.1:8750766-8772994 GCA_026776945.1 Isichthys henryi | reverse complement strand
CCCCCCCCCCCCCCGCCCCCCCCCCCCCCGCCCCCCCCCCCCCCCCCCCCCCCCCCCCCCCCCCCCCCCCCCCCCCCGCCCCCACCCCCCCCCACCCGCCCCCCCCTCCCCCGCCCCGACAACCACCCCCCGATGCCCCGCCCCCAGCACCTACAATGGCTCTGTGCTGCGACTCCTCCCCCCCAGCAACTGTCCCGCCCCCCTCTACCATAGGCTCCGCCTCCTCTTCTGAGCTGAGCGTGTCGGAATCCCCAAAGCGCAGGCTCGAGGATGGTGAGGACACACAATCACTGAAGGATGACTCTGCCATGTGCTCATCCTCACTGTGGCCTTCCAGCAGCCCAGAACGGTGGCGGGAGACGTCTGTAGGAGGTCCCTCCTTCAGGGCCCGGGCCGAAGGCCCCGGCTGCTGACTCCGGCGCTTCCTGCGGCCGAGGAGGCCCCTGTCTGAGTCTCTCCGGCCCCCCGCGTTAACTTCCCGTAGAGGCCGGGGCCGAGCCTCCGCACACAGCGGGGAAAACTCACTACCCACTTTGGCCACCATCTCCACACTGGCTGGAAAACTCTTCACAGCCTCCACTGGCTCAGGGTTAGTCAGCGCCCCCTTCAGGTGCTCATGCCGGCGTGGGCCATTGGACGGAACCTCGCTTTTCATTGCGGCACCAGTTCCCTGAAGATGTGGCACTCGGGGTGGATTCCCTGGGTCCTAAAGTCCCATCGGAGGTCCAGCAGCACAGCACAGCACAGCACAGCTGAGGAAAGAAGAAAAGAGCAGGAGGGCGCCAGTTACACACAGAACATTTTAAACAAGACAAACTTGCACGTCTTATCGTAACTACACATTTTATTTAGAGGTTCTGACTCAAAAATGACTCGAAATACCCACACGTGACTCCCATCACTGATGGCATAGGCTCATGCTGAGGGCAGACACAACCTTCATCACCACAAGTAAATTATCTTTCCTCTCAAAGCAGAAGAGCTGCCATGTAGGACTGCTGCACGTTGAGTCTCAGGCTGCCAGGATGTGCATAAGGAGAGCGCAGGCCACACTGCAACGGCCGTGGGAATCACTCCAAGCTTACCATGATAAAACACATTTATATGGTTGACTGAGAAGGACAAACAGGCCGACTGCTCCGGCGTGGACAGTGAGAGCAGCTGATTACTGACCAACACCAGCTAAAATTTCACAATAAGAAGTATTTTAAGGTCACTGTGGCACAAAGTTGGCAAGCATTTCCTCCTGTTACATACAAGCAGCTTGACTCTGAAGCGCATGCTGAAGCGTGTTAACATGTTCCCTGCACTATGAGGACATGAGCAAAATAATAACCAAACATCTATTGTCATATATCATACATACGTATATTGTGTGTGTGTGTGTGTGTGTGTGTGTGTATACATAAGAGATTTTTAATTAGGAAGAAGCGCCACGTTGCTTGCTGTTCCATGGTGAAAGAACAGCATGAACAATATCGATGTGAAGTGATTCATCTTTAGTAATTTCATGCAGATTTACAATCTCATTCTCATATTTTACATGGAGTTAAAATACAGTTTCTCTTCTTACCCTTTTTTCAATCAAAGGTTAAATCAACAAGACAATTTTAATGCTGTACATTGAACAGCCAATAAACAGCCACAGCTTGGAAACACAAAGATCATTGTATTCTAACTGTCAGCCAGGAGAAAAGCAACTGAAGTACTTGGATAGAATAGAATGTAGCTAAACAGGAAAGCAGGCAGTGGAGCCCCAACTGTGCAGGTCTGCTGGAACTAATGAGAAACTCGGACGACTCGAATCTGATTTCACTCCAGGTTGTTCGGGGGCAACCTGATTGAGGACATGATTTATAAACCAAGCTACCACAAAAGAAAAAAGAATACTGTTTTAAAAATTGAGCAAAGCGGCTGACAGGCTGAGACTGTGTCAAACACTGAGCTGTAGAGGACGCCGGCGAGCTGCCCTGGGAAGTGGCACCCGGGTGCTGACTACACACTGAGACAGAGAGTGGCCCACGATTCACATTCAGGGTTTTCCCCCAAAGCAGCGGAAATTCTACATCTAGAGACGTGTGACGCGCACATGAATTAGTCAGCCAGATCTCAGTGGTCACCAGGGCAGAGGTGGCTGTGGGTGTGTTCCAACACCCCAACGGTGCGTAGAGGTCATGGGGTCATAGTGGGGAGGCGGAGTCTAAGCCAGACAGTGATAATGGGAGAAAGGGGTCAGCCCTTCAGTTCTCACTTACAACATTAAGGAAACACTGATCACAAACACAGATAGACGGCACTCAGGAGCTGCAGATGAAGTCATTCAGACACTCAGGGTCTCTGCAAAAAGGCCAGTAGGGGAAAAACAAGTCACTACAGCCACAGGCTTCAGCTGCTCATCTCAGCAGCTTCCCAAACTTCTCCCTGGGCCCTCAGCCATTTGTTTATATTTTGAAGCCCATTCAAGATTAATTCCTCAAATCAAACATGCTATTGGTGGAACAGAACAGAACATTAGAAAGCAGGAAGTGAACAAGCAGCCTGAAGATAGCTGTTGGCTTGACATGATGTTTCCAAGGATGTTTCCAGCCAAAGCTCCATGATAGATATTCGGATGGGAAATTATCTATCCATCCATCCATCCATCCCTCTTCCATACTGGCTTGTCTGATGCAGGGTCGTGGACAGTTCAGAGCCTGCCCTGGATGCATTGGGTACAAGACAGAAAACAACCCAGGATGGGGGGCCAGCCCATCGCAGGGGGCAGGCAGGCATGCACGCACCAATTTGCAGGGGGGGTCGTTGAAGGAAATCCCACGACGACACAGGGAGGACATACAAATTCCATGCACGTTGAGCTGGTGTGGAGACTCAAACCCTGCTCACCAGAGGTGTGAGGTGACCATGCAAACCACAGGACACACCGAGTTGCACATTGAGATCTTTAAGCACCACACCACCTTCCCCGTGTAACACACCCCCCCTCATAACCTGTTCAAGTGCCACCATGGAAACAAAGCACATGTGATTTTAAAAGAGATGAAAAAACGCAGCTCAAACAGGACCTGAAACCTTCACCCAGCTACACGAGGTCTGAAATTAATCGTTAGAATGTAGATTTCACACCTTGGGCCTGAGTCTACATGCTAGACATCAGGCTGGGCAACTGCATGCTGACACGCACATTAACAAATTTCGGTGCTAATGGCACATTCCAGGAGATAGTGCAAAGGAGAGGGCTGCAGGGATAAGGTCTTTCCCTCTTTCGAGTACCACCCGCTCCCTATACGCAGCAGTTCCTGAAACACAAGCCTAGGGCCCCAACACACAGCGACGCCCACCCTGGACCATCCCAACAGTCTTCACTAAAAGAGTAGGGGGGGGGGAGAAACATCTTCTACCCAAGACACCTTAAGGCACAGGAATGAGTCTTTTGTATTATGAGAGTAGCCATCTGCTTAAAAAGGCATGTCGGTTCCCACGATCGCCCGCTTCACGCACACAGGCACACGTGCCCACACACTGCACAACTGACTGACAGACTGAGCCGGCGTCTGGGTCGCCCGCCCGCCCAGAGGCGTCTCTCCCGCCCGGAAAAGCCACCTCCGACTTGCAGTATTACAATCGTGCCTAGATGAGTCACCATTTCCACGTTCTGCAAGATCGGCTCGGATCTTTCTAGACCGTGATCATCACTTACTACAAGTGCTAAAAAGGAAATTATTTGCCAGTAAAAAAATGCTGAAGAGCAAAGAGTTTCATCAACAGTAACGATACCCAATTGGAAATATGAGTGACAGAGAGAACGGCACACAAACCAAAGACAAGGTACACACACCTAAACACATGCACACGCATATCTATTTATTTAGACTTCCTCGGTTAATGTTCCCTTTTATTTTTTTTATTAAAAAAAAAAAAAAAAAAAAAAAAAAAAAAAAAACTACGGACACACGTATTTTCATTTGATTTTAAATAGTAAACAGAAATATGTTCACAACGCCAGTGTGGGGCTCAGTGGGTTAAGATGCCATACTGAATACTGGAAGGTTCAGGGATTAATCACTGCGTTCAGGTGTTACATTCAGACCCTTTGCCACAGGTGTATAGAAATCTAGCACCAGGCCATGCAGTCAGGTTTACAAACATTTGTAAAAGAGTAAGTTGTTCTGAAGAGCTCAGTAAATTCACGTGTGGTGCTGTCATAGGATGCCACCTTTGCAAAAAGTCAGCTTGTGAAATGTCTTCCCTGCTAGCTTTTCTGCAGTTAACTGGTATTTTTTTGCAAAATGGAAGAGTTTAGGAGCAACAGAAACTCAGCCACAAAGCGGCAGACCATGTAAAGTAACAGAGCAGGGTTGCCAAGTGCTGAGTCGCATAGTGCATAAAAGTCGCCAGCATCCTGTAGATGCAATAACTGCAAATTTCTAAGGTTCCTCTGCCATTAACTCCAGCCATAAAAACCGTGCACCAGGAGCTTCATGGAATGGGCTTCCATGGCCGAGCAGCTGCATGCAGGCTTCACATCACAAAGAGCAAACATCGGAGTGGTGTAAAGTACGCTGCCACTGGACTCTGGAGCAGTGGAAAGGTGTTCTGTGGAGTGACAAATCAGTGCCTGACCTCACAGATGTCCTTCTGGATGAATGGGCAAAAATCCCCACACACACACTCCAAAATCTAGCGGAAAGCCTTTCCAGAAGAGTGGCAACTGTTATAGCTGCAAAGGGGGACCAGCTCCATACTGATGCCTATGGATTTAGAATCGGATGTCAAAAGTTCCTGTGGGTGTAACGGCCAGGGGTCCCAATAGTTTTGTGTCCGTGTATGTATGTGTGAATAAACACATTATTATGTATATACATGTATACAGTTAAACTGCACACAGAGACCTGGGGTGAGATCTGAACCCCCTGCCCCTGAAGTGTGAGGTGACGCTGCAACCCATTAGCCCAGCATCTCCGTGTGCTATTAACAAGTGCTAATTCTGAAAGCTTGAAAAGCTCACTGGCAAAGAAAACAGCATATGCCCAAAGATAGCATCTAGCAATCCAAAGCTGTATGACATTAGCCAAGTGATTATAAATAATGCTGCTTCAATCACATATTTCAATTTCATTTAGCTTCACTCCCTACCCTCCCCCTACCCATCTATAATATCATGAAGGCAGTTCTAATTAAGTCAACCCATACAGACTCTACTCCCACATAATTCCTGTGTTCTTACATTATGAATGCAAATCAAATATAAATCTATTTCATACAATTAATCCCCCCCTCCATTTTCACTCAGGTCTACCAGTGATAAGCCAGTTCTTTCATGGTACTTCTGGGACTGCATGTAAAATTCTGGGATTAAAGAAAAATCTAGAATTGGGGGGGGGGAAATTGTGCCTGCCTAACGAAACTCCACGTCCACAGAATACTACGCATTCGCAGAATGAAAAGCCAGTACCTCTACAAATGCAAGATGTTACAGGGGGAACTTGCCCAACAAGTTCCCCAATTGGAAAAAAAGGCAGAGAGCTCTCAGACTCACATCAAGAGCTATTCACACACAGAAACACACACTCAGAGAATAAGACGTTCATTTTTTCATGCCCGACGTACACACCTCATCTGGTTTTGACTCAGCCCTGAATCATGAAGCTAAGGATCTTAACGCCAAAGAGTTAAGGCCTGAATAGTTCCCTTATCAGACAGAAAAGGAAGGAGCACAGGCAGGAAATCCTCCATCACACAGCGGCTCCGAGAGCCTTCCACGGTTCCAGAGGAACAGAACGGGATAGTGGCAGAGCATTAGGGACAGGACGAGTTCAGGGAGCAGTGGGTGCAGTTTGCGGCAGCTCCTCTAGGGAATAACAGAGGCGATGCTGGCACGGAACCACAGCCCTGGTCCACAGGGGAAACAATCCTCTCAGTGTGAAACCCTGATGAGCTGCTGTGCCCATGGGGTAGAATGCGGCAACACATGCATGCACAGGAGAGGCAGCTTCAGCGGGAAGAAATAACCACACCTACGTGCAGCAAAGAAGCTTCAGGAGGAAACATGCACACGCAGCCCCAGGCTGCTTCGGCTGAAGCACATGCCTACTGTTCCCCCTCTGACACAGGACAGGAAGGAGGGAGATAAACACGGTTCAGGCAGCTTAGCACAAGCTAACAAAGTCACACATAGAACAGAGGAGCCAGAGGCTCACTAATACAGTATGTTCATCAATTTAGCACAACCAGGTATTGTGAAGCTGTTCTAAAAAGAGCAATTACAGGAAAGATTGCAAAAGAAACAGGATTCATAAGAAGGAATACTTTATTACCCCCCCCGCCAAGAGAGGACGCGATAGCCCCACCCCCCATCTGCCTGCTTGTGGGGCGAAATGCTGCATCATAAACAAAACAGCTCAGTTATACAACCAACAAAACTTACATCATTCCTACTATTAAAACCTCAAACATTAGCTAGAATAATGGAATAATGGAGGTCCCACCCTCACACGATCTTTAAATAATCTTCTCCAAATTATATGATCTCCAGGGTAAGCCAATTATCATCAACAGCATACAAAAGACCCCCCTTTCCCCACCAAGAATCCATTACAGCACAATTATATACGCCAATAACCGGAAGGGACATAAAATTACGGCAATCCCAAAATGAAATGGGCCAGGAAAGGCTATACACTTGCATATTACTGAGGAGGAGGTTACAAACCACAACTAACCGCCCATTTCAAGGAAAACTAGATGCCCAATGATGCTACACTGTAACAAACTTATCATAATCTAACGAAAAACAGAAACTCATGGCAAAGTCTGTGTTCTGCCAGACAGTAAACATCTCTGATCTGTTAAACCAATCCCAGAGTTTATAATGCCAACAAGGCACTGAATAATGAACATCACTGCAGAAAGAATACTGCTGAGAAGACAAATAAGAAAATACACAGCACCTTTTGTGCTAATTCTATTATTATTCTATAGCTGTGCGACACCATACTGCAATGTGGCATTTCTAGGGTTGCTGGAGGTTGCCATAGTTACCCGAGAATGTGTATGAATACACAACAGATTCTATTTCTGGCTCTAAGCTTTTACAGTCGATGGGAGCAAGGTCACCATTCTGTGATGTGAAAAGCACTTGGAATTTTTACTCTTTTTTTTTTTTTGCTTACTATTAGTTTGACAGATTCCTGCCCAAACATAGCATTCATAGAACGCCTACTGGAGAGCATATTTTCATGTCTTAATCACATTCTTGATATTATCAACAAATATAAACTCAGACCAGTTTTTGCCCCCATATTCACTGCTAAATTGTTTCTTCAGGGTTACTTTTCCCAACTATAAAGTGTGCAAGGTTTATTTTCAATGTACATGTATTAAAATTGTTACCAAGAAGAGCAGATCATTTCAGCGTCTAACTTGTTCAAATATTAAATAACTTAGCATGAATTTTGGAATGTGGTCCTATATGATGTGAGTGTAAGTATATGAGACTCCTCCGGGTTACCAGAGGGAAACGAATTCCATTCTTAAGTTTCTGTAAAGAAGGCTCCCATTTTTCAGATCTGAACAGGCCTCTTACTCATTTTCATAGATTAATATTTCAAAGTACGATCTTGCGTATGCCGATGACAGTTCCGCTTACCACGGGTAGGCCCTCCTACACTCGGTCGCCTGCATTTCAGACTAAAAGCTATTAAACTACAACCGAGTTCCCGGGCAAACTAGAGACCAGCATCAATCTTTGCTGATATCTTAAATGCAGCAGTATCCCCTTCAGCACGTAGCATCCACACTTATAACGTAAACCTTTCTGTGGACACTATAAAATGACTAGTCGTTGGTTGAGTTTTAACCCACACTAACATTATCTGAACTGTACATTCGTTTAACTTTCCATTTGTTATCGCTACCCAATGTATATTTGTCTGGTAAAAATGGGTATTGACTATTCCTAGGTATTGACTATTAAAAATGAGAAGATAAGATCTATCAGTCGGCAGGATCCAAAGCCTTAACGACTACATACACGAACGACTAGTTAACTGAACTTCATTTTGACTCATACCATGAAAACTAGTCATCATCGTTACGTTAAAAGCGGATGAAATAATCTTAGACTATCAAGCGACGATCTTTTCAGAAATAAAGCAGGTACATACCCCCAATTTTATGAAATCCATATGCGACTCACTGTAAGGCACACATATTAGGAGTTAATAATCCAATAAACAACAAATCAATGGATACCAAGCCGGTTAGTCAGCATAGTCGGGGTTTTAGCGAAACCTGAGACGATCTGTATAAAGTACAGCGTATTCATCACAGTATTAAATAAATCAAAACCGAAAACTCTTCGGTCGGCTCCAACAATTTGGCATATTTTCTTACCAGCTGGTTTATTAAATAAAAAGCTAGTTAACGTTAGCTTGGCTCCGGTGTTTCGATGACGCCGAGATGGACATTTCAGAGGATCACGTCCATATTTACAAACATATATAATAATTAGACCATGATATCGTTAGGTTACCCAATTAATCTGAACTAAATGTAGAAATCAAGATGGATCTAGCCAAAGATGTCGTTAGCTAACTAGCTGCCCGGCTGCACCAGCTTCACCATCTCCCAGACTAAAAGTAACGAGCCAGGACGGAAAGCAGCAGTCTGGGGTCTCACACGACGCCTGCCTAACTACCCACTGACCATACCTCCAAAGGGAAAAGAGTAAAGGCAATAGAGATCGCAAAACTTACTCACCCGTATTAGATAAACTTGACACAACAGTATCCTTCCTTCGGAATAAACAACTAGCTGGCTAACAGGCTAGCTGACCATAAAAGAGGCAAAATGCGGTGAAGACCGTCAGCAAACAGACTGCGAAGCTGACACCACGAAACCAGAGGCCCGATTTAACCGAACCACTAACAAAAAGGCGAACGACATAGGCTTTCGCATATGTAATTATCTATTCTTTCTCTAACAGCAAACTACGTCAACAGTCCTATGGCCGAATCACAAAGGCAATGGCTTAATCTATTTTTTCTTCACGAAAGGTGGGAATTCCTCTTCCTTTTCCATCCGGGCCCGCAATGAAGTCCCCATTCCTGCCTCTCCGAGGCGTTCGCTGTTGTTTACCCGGGCAGCTTCAGCCTCCGCTTGCGTTCGACCCGATTTGTTTTCTGAAAAATCCCCTGAGCCTGCTGAGAGGAACAGCTTTGTGACAGTTTGCGACGGTTTCAAGGAGTTTACGACTGTCGCTGACCCTAGCTTGATGACTCGCCTAACATAGGATGCCCACTAGTGGACATAATTAAAGTTACGTCGTGAAGAATTTTAAGTACATGAAGCATAAACGTTGTGATAATTTAGCATGCGTGCAACTATTATTATACTTACCGTTTATTGCTGCTCTTATATACATAGTCTTACAGTCTATAATGTGTTTAATTCCAATTGAATCTAGATTTAAACACATTTTACACAAGTCAAGAAGATAAGTGACCGTCCATCCGTCCGTTGGCCATATGTTCTAGCACTCAGACGTTCTTCCATGTTATCCTCTGCTGTGTGTGTTTGAGCGTTTAATTAATTTAGTTTGATTGAACCGTCGGTGTAATTTTAAGCAGGATTAGACATGTATTTTTATTCATAAACCCATTATTAATTAAGTTTTTTGCGATGTGTGCTTGTACTCACGTGGTTTACTTGCATCTTAATCATTAAGACACCTTTGAACTTTAGTGTTAAAGAAACCTTTTAAAATCACCATGCACCACAAGAAAGACAACTGGATTCTTGATCAAGTCAGGCCTGATCTTATTTGGGGAACATGATGAAAAAAAGATCGACGTATTGGAGAAGATCAACACGTTTGGGAAAGTTGAAGATAAAATAGACCAACAACTACGTGAATGAATTCAATCGTCATAACAATGTAAAACGAACAAGACTCAAATAGAAAACAGGATATTCTGTAGAAATATTGGTTTATAATTTAGAAATATTGGAAAAGGGAATGATTACATAAATGTATTAAATAAACAAATCAATCACTTCTTATAGTCCATAAATCATCTAAAGAATTATTCAGAAGTGTCTAGCCTAAACCATTTAGTGCGCCATGGCTATGTAGATTATTTAAAGGTAGCTTTACGTAAATTAATCACATTTTAACATACCACATGCTTATATATGGCTGCATAAACAAATTAATGCGCTGGCAATAAACTAAACTATCAAGTCGAAAACAACCTTATACTATCGCAGAATTAGTCATAAAGGGTTAAGATTAATTATTAGAAGAATCTAACAACACTTAAAGTGATGGGGCAAATACAGTAGGTAGCAAACAACTACGACATATACCGCAAGTCACACTAGGTAAGTTCATGGTGTATTGGATAAAGTTGATTAATTCGGATGAACTTAAAACAGTCGTGAAGGACGGAAGAGCACAACTACACCATAAACAAACAGACAGACACCCTGCGTCATGACGCACACGCCTTGCTACATCCGGGACATCACGAAGTACCATTAACGTTTCTGCGGATCACCGACTTCTTGTTTTCTCTCGCCAAAATGGCGTCTACTGCTATTTCTACGGAGACTAAGAAAATAACAGATTTACGAGTTATAGATCTAAAAACCGAACTTAAACGAAGAAGTTTAGATGTCACAGGAGTGAAAAATGTTCTAATCGCTCGACTGAAACAGGTATGTACGCATTTCCTTTAACACTGAAGTGAAATACGTATGTAATCCTATTGCTAAATTAGCCCTCTTTAGCTTGGTTAGCCAGGTACATATCGATTTGCTAGGCCTCTAGCTAATATATTGTTAGCTATTCATTTTCTATGGCGCGTAACTGGTCCAGCAATCTTATGAATTATGCTAATTAGTTTTGTGTTAGGTTTGAAGTGAAAACGTTATCGATATGTACATTTTATTTCTATTAAGCCTGGATAACTATCCAGTAAACACGCAGCCCCAAATCCATTATGATAGCAGCTAGCCGGAAGACAAGGCTGCTATTTACAGTTATCGCGACTTTTTACCTTGATCAAAACTAACGTAGTGTAAACGAGAGGTGTGCGGTAGTATGGAATAAAAGAAGAATGAGGTATTGGTAATTGGTTACTGAGTAACTATGAATGACGAAGGTTACATCGGGGGTGCTTTGCTGGTTAAGACGACAGACTGGGGCCGTACCGTCGTTTAGGTCGATTACTTGCATATTATACTGCAGAGCGAAATTGTTTTAAAAGGATAGTTTGAGTTGTTTGAAGTAATCTGGTTCCGTTTGGTCTTGACATTGAAATCATTTGGAGACGTATTGAATGGTTTATTTGGTAGCTCCAGCTGCTGAACAGCTTTAATTTGCTGTGAAAGGCCTGATGTGGCTTGAATGAACTTGAAATGAGCGCCCGTTTCAGGCCATAGAGGAGGAAGGCGGCGATCCAGACAACATCGAAATTCCCCTGTCGGTGGACACACCCACTAGGAAAAATGCCAAATCTAAAGGTAAAGAAGTTAAATTAGTGAACGAGACCTTTAATTGTCAAAATTCTGTAATCATGTTGTCATATCTGCCAGAATCTCGACAACCTAATTTGTCACTATTTGTATAGGAAAGAGGCTAGATTCAGATACTGACAACACAATTGAAGAGGATTCTTTTTCAAAGGTAGGAATTATTGGCTAGTTTTCTAAATTTTGAAGGATGCCTTTCAAACAAAACTACTAGTTCATTTAACACTAAATATAGAGAATAGAAATACAAATTGATTAAACTGAATAACTATATTTGACTGTTCTGTAAAATCTGCTTGATTGGTTTAGAGTAAGTATAAGTAAGTAATGCATTTCATTTGTGCTCTTATTGTAATGGAGGGCTTTTAGTGTTCTTCATAGGTTCACACTATAGTATTTGTGTTCACTTTATCTAGTATTCTGTAATCTTTTTCATGGGCTGATGAAACTCTTACTGTACTCTGGGGAGTATTTTGCTAATTTTAGCTGTTAACATTCACACGACCTACACTGACAGATTTTTTTTTATTATTCAGGAGGCTGAAGAGGAGGATCTTGAAAAAGGTATGTGTGTTCTCACCTACTGCTGGAGTGTTAACATCTTTGGGTTTAACAGGTAATGTTCCTCATCTGAAGGTCAATGCGCTTCCCTCTTAATGCCATTGTCAATGGCTATCAGCCTGGACGTTACCTTTCCAAAAAACTGGCAATGTGTAGGGCTTCACTTAGACGGCTGTCATTCACATGGAGGAAGTGGACTGGACCCTAGCGCACATCGGAATTTTTGGTCCTGCCCCCTACCTCCGCCCACCTTGAGGAGATCTGTGCGAAGGTTCCTTGCATTTGTCAAAGGATGGTGGAGATCGACTTTATCATCAGAATTGCACATCATGCATGGGGAATCCCAGGGGCTTCAAGCAAGTTACATTCTCTCTCCCCGTCCCCCTCTCTGGGAAATGAAGAGATTGGCGGTGCCAATGTTTGATGACTGTCAAGATGAGCACTAGAGCTGCTTGCCCACTGGGCCTTATTTTGGTCATCAGTCTGCTATGACAGATGCATGCGCCATAAGGGGACACACATGAACCCAGGACAGGACACGTCCAGCTCAGGCTGCACACCTCCTTATGGACATGAGCCAGCAAGGTGTCAAGATGTGCAGAGGACAGTTTCAAATGACTGAAGATCTCACTGCTTTTTTTTTTCTTGCTGGTTTCACGCACCCCCTGTTGGCCATAAGAAGGAGGCTGTTTTGATCTCGGCTCTCATGAGGACCAGTCGGACATGGAAATGGAATCTGGCTTGACTGTTTTTTCTCCGTTGCTCTGGACTCGGGACACAAGGCTCAACCCCCAAGTCCGTGGAGTCCATATTCTCTCTTCACCCTGTCCTTCATGTCTTTCCAAACTGAAGAACATGGATGATCTGTGAGGGATCGGAACATCCCAGAATACGAGGATCACTCTTACAGGACTGTAAGGACTGTGAGAGTGTTGGTAGTTAAAGTGGCTTGAAGATTTGTTGAATCGCACCATTTTTTTTCTCAATGAGGAATGTGTGTTTTGTGTACACCTGTATGGTTTTCTGACCTCCAGTGAGCGCTAATGCTAAACTTTCTTTCTATTCTACTCTCTCTAGGTTCCTTAGCACGGTATTGTGTATGTTAAACAAATGTGTTTTTTTTTGCCATGTTTTATCCTTGTTAAATCCCTCAGATGTAACTGATACAGATGATGGTACTCGTGAAAATTCTAAACATCACGCCTGTGAAGATGGCCTCGCAGAGGCTGAACAAGCGGTGGAGATCGAACACGAAGCCGCCGCCTGCGCTAAAGAAGTCGAGGACGATAACATATCCGTCACAATCCAGGCAGAAGATGCCATCACGTTAGATGTGGATGGCGATGACCTCCTGGACACAGGTAAACATGTGAAACTTCCAGATTCGGAGGCAGACAAGGGCTGTGACGAGCCTGAGGCCTCTGCCCAGACGAGCCTGGAGGAAGACATGAAGGCGGAAGTTAAAGACGGCCACAAAGATGGTAAGAAAGATGACGGACTGAAGGCTGATGCTACCAAGAAGGAAAGCAGAGAGACCTCGAAGAAAGCTGATATGGGAGACAAAGAGAAGGATTATGGGAAGAAAGGCCCCTCGTCTACTGGGGCAGCAGGTCAAGCAAAGAGGTTTGTCTTTCTATGTCAGTTCTTTAAGGTACTACTGCCAAGTTCCAGCTCTCACTAAGAACACAGCATTGTGGGTAGCCTCAAGATTTTTTTTTTTTTTTTTTAAAGATGTTCATTGATGTACCTAATCCTGCCATTTGATTTTTATTTGTTGTTTTTTTGAAGTTGAGTTACTTATGGCGTAAACCAGGAGATGACACGACTGTTTACTTCTGCATTTCCAGCACGTTTATTGCCTTTTCCAGTTCCCACTTAAGGGTTTTAAAAATAGTCCCGTTGATGTCAGAGGTTTTGTCAGTCGTATGAGATGATTTGCAGAGAAGTTGGGCCCCACTCCTGAGGATTTCATTTGTCCAGGGAATAAATTGGCTGAAAACCCGACCCCCTCATCCGTGGAAACACAATGAAAGAAGCCATTATGGGAGTTTTCTCCAAGTGCAAGCCTTGCCTGTTGGCGATTGATTTTTTTTTTTCATTTTTTTTTTTTCTCCGTTTTTTTAAATGAGTGTTTTATAATCAAAATGGCTCTGATCCCTTTGTCATTTTGCACAGGTTATGTCATGCACTGGCACTCAGTTTGTTTTCTGTTATTGAAATGTTTGCATTGTAGTTCTTCAAAAGACAAAGATGGGAAGATGACAAAGGACGAGAAAGGTAAGCCCTTCATCTTGCATCTTAGATGTCATTGGCAGGGGAAACAAAGTAGTTGCTTCATTTGGCTGTTTTCTGTTTTTGTAAAGGGGGAGGGGTTAATAAGGGAAGACCTGTGCTTAATGCCACGGTCCTGGGTGCCCTTCAATGTGTCCCATGTTTCCAGAAGTTTTAAAACGTTTTGTGTCGATCCATATATGCTTTGGCTGTTAAGTTTTCTGATGTACTGTGATTTTCAAATGGCCACATTTTTGTTGGTTAAGCAGAAGTCCGATTAATCACTTAGTGTTTTTTAAAAATAGAGCAAGAAAAAGGCTACTCACTTTTGTCCATGGGGTCTGTCTCATCTTATTAGCAAACCCTGATGAAGGGATGCAACACGCAGTAGTTTTTCTGGAGCATGTGGCCCCGATATTGGTTGCAATTTTTATAGCTGAATCAAACGTCAGGTTAATCCTAAATATTCAACAGAACCAGATGTGAATCGGCACGAACCAAGAATACGAGCCAGAACTGGGATCTCTTAGAGTCATTAGAGTGACATAATGCATCAGGGAGAATCCAGCAGCTGCTGCGTTCCTTAACAGCGCACAGGAATTTTAACTGTCTTTTTGGAGCCAAGATTTAGGCTGTTGTCTGGACTGTTGTGAATACTGGTTACAGCTGATTTTCATCATTTCTTGTCCTGCTTTTTTGGGTAGAACAATGGCATGCATCGCTTAATTGAAATTTGGCTCTACGCTGCAAAAAAAAAATCCCCATGTTTGTTTGAATGAAATATTTGCTGACATGTTACTGAATATTCAAATGAAATTAATGGCTTTATAAAATGCACAAGGAGATTGGGATGTTTGGATGAACAGAGCAGAAGTGCTTCCCTGCCATGCTTCATAGTGTTAAGCCTTTGGGTATAAAATCCTTCCTTTTGAAGGAAAACATGAAGGGTCTGCGGGCCTGCAGGCTCATCGTAGTGAAGCGTATTGTATTTATGTGGTAATATCTGAAGACTAGCAAATGGTCACCTGCAGATTGTCGTGTGGATTAAGAATATCCAGTGTCTGTTTGTCAAACTTGATTCAGAAACCAAAATCCAATGGCCAAAACAAGTGGACCAACAGGGCATCCTCGGCTTGTTAAATCAGCAGGTGCATGATGCGTTAACCGGATAGCACCGGATTGCAAACGCGGTCAGAACTGAACTGGGAAATTGCAAACAATGCTTTTAATTTTAATCTCCATCCTGAAGGAGCTGAATTTCATACTTAATGTTTTGGATTACATTTCTAGTATGTCTGAAGTAGACAGCTCCATGTTGTGAAGTGTGCATGCCTGTTTGCATGAGTGCCTGTTCTGTAAAGACCGCACTGTTTTAGGAGGTACGAGCGGCAGCGGAAGCAGCTCGACACGCAACCTTTGGGTGAGCGGCTTGTCCTCCAACACCAAAGCAGCTGACCTGAAGAATCTGTTTGGCAAATACGGAAAGGTAGATAATTGCGCAAACGAAGATCTGTTTTTCACAAGCTCACGTAACGTGCAATATCGGGCTGTGTTGGCTAAACGTGGTCTCTCAGCGTGTAGCGTGACTTATATTGCAATGTAATGTTGCAGGTGTTCAGCGCTAAAGTTGTAACCAATGCCCGCAGTCCGGGAGCAAAATGTTACGGCTTAGTGACAATGTCATCCAGCGCAGAGGTGGCCCGCTGCATCTCCCACATTGACCGCACGGAACTCCACGGACAGCAGATCTCAGTTGACAGGGTAACGTGGCACTGAAGTTCTTATGTAGTCTGAACTCCTGTTCTGGAGTTCCAGAACCTCAGACTTCTCGATTTTTTTTTTTAAGACCTAGAACATGAATTACTTTGGCATTGCGTTTCTTTGGTTAGTGGTCTTATGGACTGTTCTACTCTTAGGTTAAAAGTGACCCATTCAAAAGGGAGTTTAAGAAAGAAAGCGAAGAGAAGACAAGCTTCAGCAAAATGCCCAGCGACAAACGGACAACCACTGGGACAAAAATGACAAGCAGGTATGTTGGGAGATGCGATGCCACTTTGTTTTGAGAGATGCTGACTGTGGGGAAGAGGCGTACCAGTGTTGTGTGTGTGTGTGCTGTCAATCACAGGACACCAGCATCCAAAAAGGAGGAGAAGAAATCTGAGAAGCCATCTGAAAAGGAGGGGAAAGACGCGTCCAAGAAACAGGAGGCAAAAAGCTCAAAGTCAGAGCTGATGTCTTCTGCTCCTGACGCCTCTAAGAAAGACGAAAAGAAACATGGACGTAAGTGTGTGTGTTTACCATGTCTTGGGAACCAAATTTCCCCAAAATGTGGCAAAACCTGTTACTTCTCAGGTCCTCACAATGTAAAGCTTATTTCTATAAAAAAAAAAACTGAATGCAAAAACAACAAAAAAATACAGAAGCGTTGAATTTTGTTAGGTTACTTATGGTTAAGGATTGGGCTGGTTAGGTGTTAAGGTTATCGTAGTTCGTATTAGGGTTACAACCCTAGAAATGAGTTTCTGAAATGATAGGAATATATGGTGTGTCTGTCTGTCGATTTTGAAGATTAAGTATTACACGCACTTGAAATATATTGATGTGGCCACATTTTTGCACACTGTTCTAGGGCTGAAGAGTCCAGGGAAAATGGTAGTAATTGATCAGACCAAAGCTGAGCCTGCAAACAAAACCAGGCCACCTTTTCGGAGGGGAAGGTCTGACAAGGTACCAGATCAGTTTTTAATACCCCAGTGTTTCCTCTGCCCTCCACTGTTGGGCTTCAGTCTGATCCTGGTAGAAATGCTTTCTTTCTTCCACCTTCTACAGCCATGTTTTCCAAACATGATGCCTCGCCGACCCAGATGGTTCATTCCGCCAGAAGAGGTTAGTTGATGTTTTGTTTCTCCCTTCTGGGTTTCATGGATCTCTTGTCCTTCTGCTGAGGATCCCACCCTGCTTTTCCTAGATGGACAAGGGTCGGGTTTTCCCTGTTAAGGGGGAGAAGGACATCCTGCCCTTTGAGAAGATGAAGGAGCAGCGCATGCGGGAACGCCTGGTACGCCTGGAACGCATTCGAAGGGCCATGGAGCTCCGCAGGTATTTAAGAGCTTTTTGTCTGGTGACACCTGTTTGCTCTACAAACAGGAGAGTTGATAAGTGAGGTTTTCAGTGGTTCTTTGGGTGTGAGTCAGATAGATGTGTGTGTGTGTGTGTGTGTGTGTGTGTATATGTATGTGTGTATATATATATATAAAAAAAAAAAAAACTACACTCTTCAAATACACAGATTGCAGGTGCTGGCGATCCTCTTCATTTCATAGGCAGTGTTCCAGAGAGCAGGATTTCTCAATTAGCTGGGTTTACTTAAGCTAGAAGGCACAATTGTCCGGTAGAAACATTTCTTACTTAAACTCTTATTGGACGATCATGACTTCTAGCATAAGTAAACCCAGTTAATTGGGAAATCCTGCTTTGTGGAACATGCCCTGGTCTGCACGTAAGCCGTTCCTAGATGACAACACAGTGGTCACCGATGTGTCGACTAAGATCTACTGCCACCAGTAGATAATCTGAGGAGCCATACTTGATAAGACTTTCTTAGTAGCTCTCGGTGTAAACGAGGTGGTAGAGCCCTGCTTTAGCAGTACTATCTAACAGAAGGAATTGTTCAAGGTTAGACATTTTCTTGTATTTATGTAACTGCTTTGCTCTTATGGCCTTCTGAATACGTCTCCCCCCCCACCTCCAGGCGACGGGAGATAGCAGAACGTGAGCGGAGAGAGCGTGAGCGCATCCGGCTGTTGCGGGAGCGCGAGGAGCGGGAGAACCTACTTAGGGAACGCCAGCGGCTGGAGATGGAGCGGCAGAAACTGGAACGGGAGCGCATGGAGCGGGAGCGGCTGGAGCGGGAGCGGATCCGAATAGAGCAGGTGGGGTGGGGTGCAGTGGGAGTGTGACCACATGGAGTAGGCAGCCCCGCAGGTCCTCATCTGGGGGAAATGCCCCTATTTACCCACAGGAACGGCGTAAGGAGGCAGAACGCCTGGCCCGGGAGCGCGAGGAGCTGCGCAGGCAGCAGGAGCAGCTCCGATACGAGCAGGAGAAGAGGAGTTCCCTGAAGAGGGGCCGCGATGTTGACCACAGGTACCCTTGGATGGCGACTACATGACTGCACAGATTTCCATTGTGTTCAAACAGATGGCTAATTGGTAACTTTTTTTTTTTTTTTTTTGATCTCCTTACCCCCTCAGGAGAGATGACCCATACTGGAATGGCAATAAGATCCAGGCCGAGGCAGAAAGCCGCCTGAGTCAAGGCTCAGACTACAGCCGACAGCAGGGCCGATTTGTGGATTTCAGCCCCCGCGAGAGGGGGCGTTTCCAGGAGGGCTCCTCTGTGGAGTCCCCAGCCTTTGACAGGCGAGTTCCCCATTCAGTTACACAGAACGGTGGATGTGTAACTCCACCCAACACGCCTGCTTAACACAGGGTTTGCTCGCTGTGTCTCATAGGCGCAACCGTTTTGAGGGTGAGCCAGACAGTAAAAAAGGGAGGCCGACTCCCCGGAGAGAGAACTCCGGGTTCGACCGCTACCCCAAGGGCTTTGACCCTGGTAGGAGAGCAGAACCACCTCCACCCCCACGAGCTGACATGCGGGACACGGACCGACGGGAGATCCGGGATCGAGACGAGCGGAGGACTGTGACCATGTCTGAGCGGCCTGCAGGGAGCCGGGGAGGGCTGCCGAGCATGTCTCACAGCAGGCCTGCAAGGGAGTCGCATGGGGGCTGGAAGAATGACGGAGAGATTCCTCCTAGCAAGGGGGACATTCGGTAAGTGGTGAGGGGGGTGGATGCATAGATGAGCTTAAGGCAACTACATTCCTTGTGTGTTAGTGGGAAGTTATTAACGAGTGATGCATTTCTGCCCTCTGGTGGCACAGGCCTGCGGTGCGACTGCGGCCAGAGCGTTCTGGAAGAGACGGGCCCGAACCAGCCCTCAGAGGCGCCCCTACCAGCAGTGGGGGAAGGAGCAGCTTCAGCAGCAGAGATAGTGGTCCCTCGACCAGCCGGGGACGATCTGGTTTCGGGGACAGAGACGGAGGTCGGCCCATGGTGGTGAGCGAACAGGTTAGCTGGCTTAGATCGGCAGGCAGGGAACCCAAGGCTGCTGTAATGCAGGGAGTATTCAGAATTTAAGCTGATTTCCCTGCCCTTGGGCCTTATACAAAAAGGCTTTTTAAATAAGTTTGGTGCAGTGCACTGCTGGATGTGTGCTTTTGTTGTTTTTTAAAACCCATGCGGAAATACCCCCCCGACCCCTTCAGCATTTCAGCTCGGGACGTCAAGTGGTCGTGGAGAGGCACAGCAGAGACCCCGGTCCCAGGAAGGAGTGGCATGGGGGTCCAAGCAGCCAGAGCGGGGGTTACCCTGACAGCCGCAGGCTGGGGGAGAGCAGAGGCAGCATGGTGGGCCAGCACTCCAGGTAAAGGCAGGCCGTCACTTGGTACTCATTCCAGTAATAATACTGGTGATGTAACATAACATATGAGAAATTGGGCCTCGATCAGGCAGTAACTCTTGGGCTAATCCAAGTACTGGATACTTAGAACTCACTTGCATCCAATTTCAACCCCGAAAAAACTGTCTACCAATAGCGAATGAGACATGGTGCCAAGTGTAAACCCACTCCTTGTTTTTGCAGTCATTCATCGACGGGGATGAACAGGATCGTGCAGATTGGCAGCTCCATGTCCAGCAGCAGCGGATTCAAACCCTTCAAGAGCACCCAGCGCCGATTCTAAACCCACCCCACAGTCTCATGATTTGACCTGTTTATGCAAAACTAATCTCTCTCTCTTTTTTTTATAAGTTTTACTTTTAGTGTTGAATGGCAGGATTAAGAGGTTGAAGGAAAAGCCATTTTGTTGTGTATAGCAGCTTGTAAACTTCATAGGGTTTCTTAACAGTTCTGCTGTGACCATCAAAGAAAACTGTGCACATGTTGTTACTGATGTTTGATTTAAGACCTGTACAGCTTTAGTTTGTTTAACAAGTTTTCATATGTGGTTTGGAAACTGCCTGTTTGTACAGTGGCTGTGCTGAAGGCATTGAGCAAGATCTCATTTCATTATGCTCCTTTTTGGGCGCTTATGAAAGTTATTAAATTATACGTCTTCTGTTAGTGCAGTGTCTTATCTCACAATTCCGGGATGCAAAAAAATACCACTACAGTTGCTGTCTATATATTTTAATGTCATCAGGCTACGTATCCCTCGGCAAAGGCATTTTTATAACAAACTGAAAATGCGAGTGATAGGAAAAACACTCCAAGAATTACCTGCATCTACATTTTGTGACACTATAATAGAGGCTACATTTGGTCACTTGTGTATGAACGGAACCTTACAATAGTGTTTGACCCTTTTATAACTGAAGCTTTCCAGGTTTTCACCTCCTGTCAACAGTTGGTCATTTTGTAGGATATTTAATCCCTAGTGTTGTATTCAGCACTATGATTTCATGCATCACAAATAAAATGGCAACATCAATTGTACTCGGGGCAGGTTCACTTAAAATGCATTCAAGCGAGTATAAAGAGGCTGGATGTGTTGGCTTGTAACAGTGGCATTTCACCCATGTTTACATTCTGCCAATCCTTCAAATGATTCTCTTCAGTCAGGCCTGCATTGGGTTCTAACTCCGCTGCGGAATCTCAGCTGAATTGCACACATTTTCACTTTACTCTGCTCTATTTGCCATTTTGATTTGCTTCTTCCCCTTGACCAAAATCCATCCTCCTCAGTCTGAAAATTGCATCCCTCTGACTTCCTGCAGACTGGTACCTTATACCATACGTGTGTCACCCCGCTATTCTGTTAACCACTTGTGTGCATTGCATGACGTATAAAATGAGGTATTTAATTTTAGTTCTGTAGTGGTGCCTCTCTGTACCAGTGCAAGACCAACTTCGTAAAATCAAATGACACAACAGACAAACTGCAGAACACGCGCCTCAATCTCTAATATTTCACTTCAATCCTTTCAGAAAAAGAGGCAACTAAGCAAGTGAAAAATGTTGAATGTTTAGTGAACATCAGCAAAAACAGGTGACTGACAGGAAGTCAAACATCTGAAGAAGCAGCCATGATTGCAGCAATTGCTGCCTCCGTGCGCCTCTGAGATGGCTCAATACAGACAGATGACCCTTCGCCCAAAGCACGCCAACCTCCGCCAATGTCCCGGGCAGGACCTTTCTGACAGAATGCATGAGAACTCATCAGCCACTTCCATCACCCGTTCCACAGGAAACGGAATCACTGTGGTTTTGACCTGGCATTAACAAGTACAATTGCACCTTCCCTTCTGGGTCAGCTTATGTTCTTGCTTGATGAATTGGGATTAAAAAATAAATAGCATGGCACATCATCGCCATTCCTCTCCAAAGGCTTATCTAGCCCTTTGAAGATGACGTCTTACAGAACGCTAACGTCTACTGCAGTCATTAATATGGTAAAGCACAGTATATAGACTTGCTTAGATTACGCTGGCTTAAGGAGATTGGGGAATTCGATTCCCCTCTGCGGAAAGATCCTCTATGAGATCTACAATAAAAGGCTTTTACTACATAGAGGCCGTCCAGCACATTGTCGAGAAAGTTTAAACGCATATAAATATGACAGCCTTGGTGAGTTTGACAAAGTACTGATTTTGGGGGGGGGGGGTGGTGGGGGAGAAAATTTTAAATACCATGACAGTTGTATGTTAAAGCGAACCAGTGTGATAATCTGCGCAAACCCTTGTATGCCTGTGTACACATTTTCATCCCGGAACACATATACTATCATTACACCTTCTCTGGGG
>JAODJX010000007.1:8723683-8741469 GCA_026776945.1 Isichthys henryi | reverse complement strand
ACGCGCCGATTACAGTGGGCGGTAAGGAGCACGCGCCGATTACAGTGGGCGGTAAGGAGCACGCGCCGATTACAGTGGGCGGTAAGGAGCACGCGCCGATTACAGTGAGAGGTAAGGAACATGCACTGATCACAGTGCGTTCCCGCACCCACCACACGTCAAGCCACTTCAGGGACGAGTATCTGAGTGCAGCCATGTGGCGGGTGATACCTTAGCACCACACTAGTCCGAATGGACCAGTGTGAGGTTTCTTCCGCTGCCACCAACCCCTAAGTTATTCCCTGTAAGTTGTAGGACCTCCTTACAGGGCTGGATGTAGATTTACGTCACACCCAGGATGAACCAATTGCAGTTTAAGGGCCTTTGCTCAAGGGCCCAACAGAGTTGAATCACTCTCTCAGCCTCAGAGTCACCACTCCTACCCATCATCCAGAGGGAGGTAGACCATAAAGATGTCACTGTGTATGGATGGAGGAAAAGGGGCCATCATGTCAGGGGGTGGGGGAGAAGGATTCTGACTTAGCAAGCCGGCATAAACGCCCCCTCACACGCATGCACGCAGCATGATAATCGTAACACTCACTGGAAGGAGGGAAAAAAAAAAAAAAAAAACCTTTTTCAAAGCCCTGGCGATACACAGCAGCAGCCCTTGTTTACTTATGCCTCGGAACAGGCACATGGCGGGAAAGCCCCCCCTCGCAGCCGCAATCTGACTGCACCTGTCAACCGGAAGATTAACATTCTGCTCAGCTGTCCCCAGGGAGCTTCGGCCACACTCGCCGCTCTGACTCGCAGCCTGGCGAAGGCAGGCCCAGTCACTCAAGCTACTCGTACTCAGGGGGTCGGCGGCCTCAGCCACACTCGCCGCTCTGACTCGCAGCCTGGCGGAGGCAGGCCCAGTCACTCTAGCTACTCGTACTCAGGGGGTCGGCGGCCTCGGCCACACTCGCTGCTCTGACTCGCAGCCTGGCGGAGGCAGGCCCAGCCGCTCTAGCTACTCGTACTCAGGGCGTCGGCGGGCCCGGCCACACTCGCTGCTCTGACTTGCGACGTGACGGAGGCGGCCCCAGCCATGCTCTCCACTCCTACTCAGGGCTCCACTCAGATATGCACCGACAGCCATTCATTACGCATATTAACCAAGGGCTGTAAAGAAATCTTAATGGCTTTTTCTATCAATTTTTACCATGATGAAAAGATAAAATTCACAAGTAACTCTAATGCCCCCACCCAGCATGACTGCCCCCAACGTCTCAAACTCTTGCGGAAAATAGATGTCAACAACGGGCCCCAAACCATAGTCCTCAGACTCCTTGCTGGCCCTAAAACTCACTTACTGGGTAAACCTGAGAGCCGCAATTTAGAATAGAATAGAATAGAATAGATCATTAATGTCCATCCAATTTACATTAGATGGAAATTCATCTTTGACAGTGACGGATTCAACACACACAATAAAAGCAACACTATACACAATAAACATATGTTAGTGCACCTAAAAGTAAGTAAGATATTATAAAATCAGTCCAGTTTACCTCAAGCGATAAATTTTACATAAATAAATGCATTTAAAAACATTTAGGGCCCATTCTCTGTTGGTCGGGTGATGTCTTACCAGGAAAACCTTTCCACACAAACAAACCCAGCGCGCCCACAGAAAGGCTGGAATCTTATACAAACCGGATCGCGATGGCGGCAGAAAAATCGACCCTGCTTTTCCATTCGCCCTCCATTGCTTCTGTGCTCTTCTCCTGAGTGGAAGGTCTCCGCAGCTCAGTAACCTCGATTCAAAGGCTGTCAGAGTGGCTTCAGACACAAGATGTCTGTAAGGAGAGATTTGGGCGGAGCCAGAGGAGGGCATGACCACATGTGCTACGCGGCCATCTTAAAGCCCAATCCAGACAGTGGGATTCTCCACACAAACTCCCTATGTGGTGTTTGCCCTGCTGGAACTGAAGCACAGCAAACAGGTCCAACTTTGGGAACCATGGGTCTTCTCAGACTATTAACCCTGAAGAGGCCATTCTAACGAGGGTCCTCATTACTGGGGATGGACTTTGCGGTCATAAAACAGTATTAGCAGTCACTAAGTAGCATTTTATGCTTCAAAGATAATTTTAGTGTAAAAGGGATTCTTCAAACAATCTTAAAAGTACCTTAAAACTTATTTAAACTACAATGCAATCATATTAATTCCATGTAAAAAATTAAGACCACTTATAAAACTAGAAAAGTAGCAATATAATATTCCCACCATATAAAAACATAAGGAATATAAATAAAATGCATTCGGGTTTTTAGTAAAAATGACTGGTCATACTCGCCTGCGATAACACGACTGGCGACAACGGCGCACCAAAGCAGCGCTAAGCTAAGTTAGCATTGGTTGTCTCTCTGGAGCGTACAGCCCACGCCCACCCCCACCCCCACCCCAGCCTTTCCGCATCTGGCTGCAAGTCTCATCCGCGCTGCTGACATCCTCACAAAAAAATATTATATTCTTTTCTGTAAGCTATTTTCGGTCGAGGCAAATTCTTGTCCTCCAACCCACCCTGAAGGTATGACGCTATCAGCGACGACCGAATCGGCCCCCCCTTCCATGGAGCGGGGGCTCCTCCTGACAGGACGTCCCAGGCCAGAGCACAGCCTCCCGCCAGAAATAGAACTGCACCATCACATCTCTTTCAATCCACTCTCTCCCATCACCCGAGTCCTTATCAGGGCTCAAGGAACAGCATGACTCAAACTGTCATAAGGGAACAAGCTTCTGGTCGATTCCGAACCTCACATGGAGGGCCCTAACAGTGACGGCTGGGGTTATAGGCTCAGGAGGCACAAACTCTTATGTAAATGGCCAGTTGGAATGCAATGTTCTCATCAAATCTCAAAGTAGAATGTTTGATGAGCTTAATTGAAAATCTATTATAAGCAAGCCTTACGCATCACGATATTGTGCCAGGTCTGTGGATGATCAGTCAGAACAACAAAATGTCCTGAGGTGTTTTTGTAGAATAAAAACTGAGATGGGACCAGCCAGGTGTGGACCAGATGCTGAGTATCCTTCAGGGAAAGGCGGAGGGCTTGGGCCTCCAGCCGAGGGGCACATTCGGGGGCATCCCAGACGTGGAGGGAGACTTGTGTACCACAGGAAGAGGTGGCAGCTCTGGTTGCATCCCCTTCTCAGTACAAGCCCCCCCTCCCCTGCAAGCCATTCCTCGAGCCTCAATGCCAGGTCTCAGATTCACCCAAGTTCACAGTTTCAAACATGGTCTCACAGGATCACCTCACCAGTAACCCTCCCTTTGAAGCCTAAGTGTCAACACTGTCAACAACTACAAGCACGTGACCAGTGCCCCTGGAGGGAGCCAGGGGAACAGCACCCTACTGACAGGGACACAAACCAGCAGCAAGGAAACAAACACTGATCCATTTTGGAATGAAACAGAGACAGATTCAGAAGAGCACCCTACGCAACATGCAAGGTACTTTCCCTGAAACGTCATTAAATTTTATTTATTTTATTTTTTTTAATTAATTAATCAGGAGATCCTTTAATCCATAAATGAAAAAAAGGAATTTGGGCCAACTAATGCGGATTGTTAAAAGAATATTTATACTTAAAATTTCACTCAGAAAAACATTAGCTGGATGGGCTGCAACCTTATACCGGATACAGAATCACACATGGATGGATCACTTGTTTAAAGAAAAAGATTGTACCGAAAACTATATCATGAAAAAATGCAGTATATTACGCAGAAAGACTTCTTTTTCTTGAAGTGCAGGATATATTTCACCATTCAGTTTAAAACAACTTACAACAATGCAACGAGAGCTACAGCTTGAGAATTACATCAAAACATTTCAAGTGGGGAGAACATAACTCAAATCCAGTAGGGAAGAAGGAAAAGGAGCAGAGTGACAAGTACAGTGGTTAGTACTGCATCGGACCTTGGCAGGGCGGCCTGTAATTACATCACCCCAGGTAGTAGTTAGGGTCTGGAGGCTAACTCCTGCTAGCTAGTTCCAATGATGACTGACAGCACATATAGCTAAATATACTGTTAGGGTCCCAAACTAGTAATTTAAAAGTAAGGATTTCCTAAAGCACTGATTTCTTTATGCAGTTCAGGGGAAAAAAAATTTAGTACTTAGCTAGATTTCCTGGAATCCTGGTTTTAACAGTTTGCATGATGAACGAACGTGTGGCATGTTGGCTCAGGCAGCTGAATAAACCCAGTTCAATACATTGGTTAGGGAGCAAACGGGTGCAGCTGCTGCCCAGGATCCATGAAGATGAGCCATACACAAGCAGCCATGTAACATGGCCTTAGGGCATCGTGACCCACGGGAAGTCAGTGACACAGCAGAAGACCTCCTAAATTAACCAGGCATGTGCCAGCAGCTCCGCCTGTGTCCGTCTCATCTTCTCGATCTTCTCCGTGACCGAAAACAGGGACGGTGGCCCCAACGACACCTACCGAGATACTCCATCAGCTGCTCCGCTGTTATGATCTCGATCATCGGCGGCATCTTGACCTGTAAGAAACGGGAACTGTTTATTGGGAGTACACTGGTCAGCCATGGCACCAGTTCCATTAAAACCAGTCCATTTAAAATTACTTTTCTCTAACATGGCACTCATTTTCACAGCATGCTGCCAGTTTTAATGACAGCTTCCGGCACAGGGATACAAATCCTTATCCAGCTAGTCAGTCATCAAAGAGTCCAATTAAACACAACCTTCCTAATGCAGATAAAGCTGGGAGCTGAACTGCAGATTTTAGCAGCTCCGGAAATTCAAAACCATTTTGCAGGGAGGGTCAAGCCCTATGCTTGCAAGGGACAGCAGAGTATGGAAAGAGAAAAAACACCATTTCGAAAAGCACAATCCAATGCGAAATCTCCACAAAAACACTGAGAACATAAAGGTCTTCTCAGAAATCTGCTACTGAGCCAAGGGAGGATAATAGGCATCATTATGAGAAACTGAAGAAATATACGCATCACTTCCCATAACATTTTGCAAAGTTTAAGTTGATAGGATTGAACAAACCTCAAAAATCAAGTTAAATAATCAGGGCTGGCAGACGGCGGCAGACAGCTGGTGAAGATCCTTCACAGTCACGTTTCCCAAAAGTTAGCAAGAGTTCCATATATCTTCTTTATTCCCAACGATGTACTAATTTAGCACTCTGAGGGGTGCAAAAACTTAGTGTGACCGAAAGACACGGGGTAATGGGGCCACTTGTGGGCTAGTTATAGTGCCACCATGAACCAGACACCTGAAAAGCTGTCAAAACCTTTGAACGTAAAATTGAAGACATTTCCCTTCGTGTTGGAAAACAAAATATGCCAACCCACAGTAATGAGTACATCAATAAAAATATTTTAAATATATTAACAGGGCCTTTCCATACATATGAGCACTGTAACATGGATGTCTTCAAGTAGTTCATGAATACAATACTAATTGAAAATTTTTAAAAAGTAAATTAAGAAAAAGTAATTAATCTCAGAAGTTGATAAAATCCGTGTTGGAAAGACATAAAAGATGAGTGCAGATTCCCAGTAAAGTTCACAAGCAGGCTAAGCACAAGTTAACCACTTTCAGTCATCAAGGGAGTAAAAAATAAAAAATTTCCCTTTAATCACAAAAATTACACTGCAAAAGCTGGTGCCCCTCCCACGCTTAGATTTCAGGCCTTACCACCCTAAAGGTGATCACCAAGACACTCTCAGTCATCTCACCATATGGCTAAAGCTAAACATGGGGGGGGGGGACGGGGGACTGTTTGCAGTCACGCACAACAAAGATGGTGAATTATGCAGGAAATGTTCTGGGTCTGCTGCCTTCTTGCCACACAGCAAACCCAGAGAGCAATGCCTCCGATCTAAGAATGCAAGTCCGTTTCCAAGACAACAGTTTTAAGATGCAAATGCAGGTGTTTGTCACAACGTGGTATTCAAATTATCATGCAGAAAATGCCTCATTAGTTAATTATTTAGTAGATGCTTCAGTGCCTTTCGGTACAACTGAAGAATGGTAAGTCTCAGTCACTGGACTGCAGCCAGTTCCACTAATAAAAACAAGTGGCTTTTCAGTATATACTTTTGCATAAAAATGCCAAAACCTCAGTGTGTCTAACTCAATAATAGCTGAAAAACCAGAGAACAGTCAATCTAAAACAGGGATCCCACACAGAGCCAGGTGAGAATAACTGGCAAACGGATATTCAAAGACGTGTCCACACAGAGAAACACTGCAGCTCATTCACAGAACTGTCACGCTGACTGCTTTTGTGCCAGGATCAGAAAC
Source organism: Isichthys henryi (assembly GCA_026776945.1). Taxonomy (NCBI): domain Eukaryota; kingdom Metazoa; phylum Chordata; class Actinopteri; order Osteoglossiformes; family Mormyridae; genus Isichthys; species Isichthys henryi. The sequence goes on along the minus strand of JAODJX010000007.1, from coordinate 8,735,150 downwards.
TGACGTTCCAAAAGTTACCATACCACTAGTATTAAATGCTTGAGGTCCTGCCTAATACTGGGGTTTGCTTCGGAGAAAGTTGTAATACAAGAGACAAAAACTGCTGTTTCAGTAAGGCGGTCGTCCTACCAAAACTGCTGAGAAATATACCACAGCAGTAAACATTTCACTAGAAAAAAATACAGAAATTAAACAATAGCTTTAGTAAAGCAAACCTGGTTAAAAAATATTTTTTGTGATTATAAGGGAAAGTTATTCTGGTCCCAGTACATCTGTTAACTAACTAGGACTATGTTTTATACGTAAATTTTGCGTCCAAATGACTTATTTTGTGCAAAAGTAGCAGTTACAAAATATTTTCTAGGCAAAATACACAAAGAACAAATCTTGCGACAAATGGGATGCCAATATTAACAAGTCTAAGTTGTGAAAGTGCGTGATTATCTTTCAGAATAATAATCTTAAAGAAGAACCGAGAGATTTAAACGAAGAAATGAGAAACGCCATTATATACGAATCACTTTCCCCAGGGCAAGCTGTACCACTGCCGGGAAAGTGCATTACGTGCTACACAACTACAACGATTAAGTAGGGATTTTGTAATAAAAGAAGAGCCGTATGCTTCCTGGACACAAGCAGTGCGTGGCCTTCAGGCGTCGCCGGTTCCAGAAAGCCAGTGGCACCTGAACTATCCACCCACTGCCTTAATATCTCACTGACCGATCGGAGTATATAAATTTACCTTCCGTGCCAGCAAAAGGACATTCATAATAGCCAATAATGGGCACGGCCCGTTCTCGTTTTGTGTAATGATCGGTGTGTTTTCTTCTTTCCACTTGATCCACTTGATGTGATATATAGACTGGCCGGCGCCCCGGTCCTTAGTGCACGGGACCTTGGGTCCATCTGGCCCATACTCGTCGTTTTGAAGAGCGATGGCCAGCACTTTGTCCTCTATTCCTTCACTGTTCAGGTCGGAACTGGGACATGAGTTGAGATTTGAGAAGGATTCCAAAGAATCAAAGCTTCGGGAATCAGCCGCAGGGCTCGGCTCGCTTCCACTCGGCGGCCCCTCGAATCCGGCGTGATCGCTGGAAATAACATCATCCGATTTATTGGTAACTAAACTTGTTTCTCCAGGACACAGATGCGTCGGTGGCAACATCTTAGTCTGCTCTGCAGGCTCACAGTTAAGATCCCCAGTTTGCACATGTGTAATCCCAGGAGTTGGTGCCTGTATCTCCGGAGAGTCACCGTCCGTTTTATTTACCAACTTTGAGGTGGTACCGTCCATCTCCTTTGGGATCGAAGCCAGGCTGCACTCCATCCCGTTGCTCTGGTAGTCCCCCGGTTCGGACTGCTTTTCCGATAGACTGCTGGATTGCGTGTTCCTGTTCTGAGCAGGGGGGGAATCGTAAATTTCCATTCGGACATCTGATTTCTGAACACCAGCTAGGGCACTGGCAGTGCCTGCTGAAAGACTACTGGCGCCACTACTAGCCACCAAAGTACTGAGCACAGAAGGCTCGCTATTCTTGCAGCTATCGACAGTTGCTTTCACTACTTCAGGCGCTTTTATGTCGCTCGTTTCCCCGGCTATCGTTAAGCACGGAGTACCTCCTCCAAGATCTCGATGCAGGTTTGCACTTTTCTCCATGCCGATTTACGACAAAGCTGTTTTCTAACTAGACTGCAGCTCTTGCTCCGGTTCCAAAGACGCCATGACATCTCTACCTAGCTGACGTCACCGTAAGTGATACGCCTCTTCTTCAGGTCAAGGAAGGGCAATACTAAATAATACGATAGTTTACGTTCGTTATGATTTTATTTTTTTATATTATGAAAAAACAGGATAATTATTAAATTAAATATAAAAGTACGAGATTTATAACCAATTTTATTTTCGTGCATTTTACCTCAGTGTGGGAGAAACTAATCACCGCTATACTTTTTAATCTTTATAAAGTTGTAGGAACATATTAAAAGCCAAGTAAGCGAACACGGGCGTCCGTTAAGTCAACTATAACAATATGTTACTGAAAACAGGTGCAAATGGTAGCGAGAAGTCCTATAATTATATCGCGTTCGATATGATTTGGTATTTTCTATTAAACCTAGCAATAATTAAAAAGGATAAGATAGAATGTATGTATTTATTCTGGCACTTATCTCAGGTTTGACAGATCTTAAAGAGACCGTCTGGAATAGATTAAATAAGCGAAGGCTGTGAAACTATTCTGATTTTTTTGATAGTCAAATAAATGTATACTTAAATATCATATATGATTACGTGGACGTATAATAATTGAATATAAATCATCATAACATTTGTCAAAACAAACAAGAATACGTGCACCACGCCCAGTTACATTAGGAGAGTGGACTTTCTATTCAACGTTCGTTGAACGCGGTGTGTTGTGATTGGATGAGATGAGCTCTGCTGACTTGCTGGCGAATCAGAATCAGCCTGTTTATTGTGCGTAGTAATAAAATATACCTTTAACAAAAACTTGCTTTCAGAGGTCTGCTGAACACTGTATGTCGGATGTCATAAGGCCAAAGGTTTAACTCATTCGCATTATAGCTTTCCAAAATAAAACTAATTAAAATGATATGAGGTTAAAATTATCGACGTGTTATATAGAGAGTATTTTTTAATAATGTGCTGTATCGAAACAACACTGAATGGTTTCAGGCATCGTACATTTTTTGCAGGAATCACTTTGTTCTGATTAATTTATTGACATGGGAACCGTAGTTCAGGCGTAATCGTTGTAATTATCGGATATCATCACATAATTATGTAATAAATCAACTAGAGAACATCACAATCATCGATTTCAATCTTCAAACGTTCCTCCTGCGTGGCTCACGTAAATGCAGTACCGACTATTACCGCAAAGGGGCAAACTGTACACGGTAGTGAATTTAAAATGAAACGTAAACGTACTTACTTTTACACTTTTCATACTGCGAATCAAAAGCTAATTGTTGGGCTTTCTTATCAGTTGATGAGAGAACAAAATTGACCAAATCTGCTGGTGCTATTGGAGTAGCGTAGCTAGAAATTCTTGTCCCCTCGTCAGGGTTACCATTTGCTATCTGAAGTAATACAGGTCCCTCACGGCAAATTTTGCTGATGATATAGGTGTGATGTCCCCCAAGGGTATAAATTATTATTATTTTTTTTATTCCGGGGCCCATATGAAGTGCTAGGCCTCTGAATCTGCCAGGTAATCCATGCCCTTCCAACACATCTGCTCATTCCCTCCACCCATAAACACTTTCATTCATCGATGACTGCCATTCCAGTATATCCTGTACAGTTATCCTGGAGACTATCGCAAGAAGCACAAGGCACATGGACACCCTGCACTGGATGCCAGTCCATCAGAGGGTACACAGTGTCACAGTTTGGGCAATTCAAAGATGGCAACTCATATTTTTGACTGCTGGAGGAAATCTTTGTGAATATGGGAAGAAAATGAAAACTCCTGAGACCATTTTCTTTGGGCCAAATGAAAACAACCCCTTCCAGTGCACTGTCCCAGAGCCCCCTATTATTGTTTCCAGCAGTCCATGAACACTGTGATCATTAAAATTTCCACGGTGCTTAGCAGACTAGCTGGGCCAGTTCCAATGACCTGACTGACTTCTGGCTGTATTTTAAAACTCGAGGTGATCCAATTATCATTGAGTAAAGGCGTAAAAATTGCTTATCTGAAATAGTTGCTAGATTATTAGAGTTTGGCACATGACGGTCATTACATGTGGATCTTCTGCTGAACATGCACAGCTGGTGGTCGAGGTGAGTGATGATAAGATGAACAGTGCAATTCTCTATATAAAGCAATAAATTATGAACATTAAATAATAAAATTAGTGTGTGCCACTGTTACCTCATGTCTCCAGGGTTTGGGTTCAAATCTCTTCTCAAATCGCACCCCTGCCTTGTGCCCTATGCCATTGTTTTGCAAACCAGTCCTTGGGGCAGGGAGCTGGGAGGGAACAAAAATATGGCCCATCTAGGAGGGGGGGGGGGTCCAATAAGTTATTAAATCTAGTGTTAAGGGAGACCTGAAGGATATTCGCAGACAGCACAGAGCACAAGGCAGAGGAACAACCTGGATAGGATGACAGGAATATTTTTTTTTTTCCGAATAAAGATCTCTTCAGCAATTTAAAGCTATATACATTTCTGTCATCTATCAGTTCATCTAGTCATCCATTCGTTTTCGTTTCAACTCCCAAAAATGAATGGCCAAACTATGGGAGATATATTTTGTTCTACACTAAGATGCTGAACTGAACAAGTAGAGCAAAATGACATTCGTCAGTTGAGGCCAGATTCAGTATGACTAGTATGAAAAGTGTGTATACAGAAAGAGGTCAGCGCCGTCACGCTGTCAAGCCGATCGCCGGCTCCGCTTCGCCGGAAAGGCGAGAGGTGTCTGCAAACTGAGCGCGGGGGCGGAGCCTGCCCGCTGCCTGCGCGTGACGTCAGGCCGTTAGAGACCAGCCGCAAACGCCCGGAGACCGAAAGCTGCCATAAACGCGGGCGGGTGCCACTTCAAGGAAATCGGAACAATAAACCGTCTACGCTGTCAATGTTCAAATAATGAATTTGGGCGCCATGTTCCAGCTGAAGCTCTTGCTTTTGTTTTACTTTGTAAGACATGCCGGGGGTAAGCAGAATTATTTTGTTTATTGAAAGTGTTTCGTGTCTATCGGTTGAAACAACAGGAGAAGGAATGGGGAGTGAAGGCGCACTAGAGAAGCGGGGTTAGCTGCAAAGCCAGCTAGCTAAAGAAGTAAACTGCTGGGAACCTGCTGCCGTGTGTGGGCGGAACCAGGGCGCGTCGGGACGCTTTCCCGTTACCGCTCGGCCGGCAGGAACCGCGGCTCCTGTGCGGGCTGAGCATTTTGTCGGCCAAAAGTTTTCTGGTCAGCCGCGTTGTCGAACAGTGGTAGTGCGAGCTGTACAGTTGGAGGCTAACTAGTTACTTGTCGCGTACAATATTTAGTAAGATAGGGGGAACCGAGCTGTGCGTCCTGCAGCTAACTTGTTAGCTATACCGGTTTGCTGCGACACTGTCTTACACCTGGGTGACAGTGTTGTGAAAGCCCTGTGTTTACATCGTTTTCTCTCCGAGTTCATCAGTACATTTTCCCAACGAACTGTAATTTCCCCCGTCGGACTGGGGACACACTTTATCGAAACTGGCACCGTTTTTTCAAGACGAAATGTCAGTAATAGGAAACGTAATTAGTTCTCTGATGTAATGTGAGAAAACACTTAGAAAAGGTGACGAAATCTGGTTTTGTTCCTCTGTGAGGTTAGCTCGTTAGCAAGCTGGATGACAGCTGACTTTCTGCTCAGTAGTGCGTAGTGCTGCTGCATTAGAGGCACACTTACAGCAGGCAGGGTAAATGTGCTTTTCGCCCTTTTAAAAAAACTGAGAGCCTAGGTCTATGCTAGCATTTGGGTTAGGTATTTGATATGCGGATCGGCGCTGCTCAATTATTGACCTTTTATTCGGAGTACGCCAAGATGCAATTTATTCAAATGTAAATTTCGTGTGCCGACAGATAACCGGGACTCATGTGTAAACACAATTTGTACCCTGAGCTATATATTTTGCTTAGGAAAACAAGTTTATAGAAAAGGCGGAAGTGAATCCGCTTCTCGTATACTGTCGTGTAATCACATAATACACCTTGTCTCTAAAAGTTGTTCACACTGGACGCGGTATTTTAATTTTAAATTCAAACTAGTTATATAGTTATTTTATGGGTATGTAGATTGTGTATAATCTAAACGTATATGTACTTGATATTTTATTGTATATTTTTGTTTCTGGTTATGTATTCCAGCAAATTAAGAACGTTACTCAATGATACAAGCAGGGTTCTCTGGGAATTTGTAACTGTCTTCTGTTGCCAGTCCTCAATTATTCTTATTATTTCCTGTTAGCTGCTATGTTTATTGCAGTACAACATATTTTCTTGTGAGGACACTCCCTGCTTTTCGCCCTCGGAGACATGTGGAGCAGTTGAACAGTAATGATAATAGAATTATACCATTATTGATTTAACTTTACGAGCGTTTTCCTCCTTTTGAGGATATTTATCTTGTTTTATAAGTAAATTGAGGTTTCTTCGGTCTGCTGCAAACATCTGTTATACAAAATGAGAATAAATAGCATCTATAAATTAAGTGCCTCTTTATTAAAACCCCAATTTATGCTTTTCTCCATGCAAGACAAGGCTTTAATACCTCACCAGTCTGTGGTAAGATTACCAGTGTAGAATTCTTATTGGGCATTTTGGATATTTTGTTTTTAGTGCAAAGATTTGTAAATCTGTAATACTTTTATGCAAAATGCCCTTTTGTTTTGTATACATCCTTGAATTCTAGCTTAAAGGCCTTTAAATGACATCTTCTTGTCTATTAAGTGGCCTGTAAGGACTGAGATTCTCAGATGACTGAGACTGAATTCAGTATCGCTGAAAGACCTTATGGGTTGTCACTAGTTCTCCCAGGAATGTACTGTTAGTATACTGACTTCTGTTACCTTTAGAATTGATTAACTTGTACTTGCAGTAGTGCAGATTTTAGAACTGAAGAACTGGGTCAGAATTCTATTTTAAAAAGACATTTTTCAAATGTAGAAATTCTGGTTCCAGTCCAAACAGAATCCTTTAATTTCGCCCTTGATTTATACATCTGTAATCTGTGATTGATGCATTGAGGTTTTCCCAATTAAGTGGGAATTGTTTGAGGTTCTTTTTTTGCTTATACTGATGTGGCATGACTGGAAGATGCAGTCATTTTTGTCAAATTATTGTATAAATTGATGTACAGATAAGTTACTGTGGGAAGTGTTCTGTATTTGTGGCTAAAAGCCCACTGTATGACATCGAGACACTTGTAACATAGCCCTAGTTTTGATTGGAATGATTCAGCTGGAGTTTTCGATTACATTTTCTACGCTATTGGTTTTGAATTTTTCTTTGTTCTGTGTTGCTTCTCATAAGCCCCACTCAGAAATGCACTGCCATGTTGAACTTTTCTAGATATTAACCGGAGAGGCTGTATGAGTGAAAGTAAATGTCCAAATCAGCCAAACCGGACACTAAATGGACTTTTCCCTATTAACTCCCTTGTCCAAAGTTTGGGTGATTTCCCACTGACTCCCATGTGTGAATGGAGCAGGAAATTGTCTGGAGTATTCACTTCGAACACTGGCTGTGTTGGTGATGTTTCTATCATGCAACTCTTGCAAAAATAGAAGAATGTAAACGGGCAAAAAATTCTGTTAGTAAGGGCCGGTGCCGAGATTTGTTTGACAGATTCAAGGAATGACAGACTCGGTTGTGTATGATCAGATGACAAACCGGCTACATGCATGAGGTGTAATTTGAATTAAGGTGCAGGCGAACTGCAAACATCTTTGAAGTGCAGTAAACAAAACACTGACATTTCTGCAGCTTATTTTTTGCATCATGTCCTGCTTCCTGTATGCTCTACCCTAGTGACACCCCTCGTTTAATCCAACCCGAGTGTTTCTAGTAGGTGTGAACATGCCCAACACAGACAGTCTGTGGTTGTGGTTATGTGAAAGGGCAACTCTGGAAAATGTCCGGACATGATTCTCCAGATAATGTCCGGAGTTCATGTGTGTAAACGACTTAAAGACAGAACTTAAGAAATATTCCTGATATCTGCTTGCTGTCATTTTATTTCTTAAGTGATGTTTTAATTCCAAATCTTTGAATATTATTGTGTAGGAGCTCTGCAGTCCCGGACTGTCAGGCTCCAGAAAAATTTTTACCCATCTGGTTACTCGGCTCTTGTACAGTACAATACTGCCAGTCACTACTGCTAGTTACTGTATTTGCGCTAAGTACTCTGTCTGCAACAGAATATTACACTTATCTTAATACATTGATAGCCACCTTACAATGGTACTACACCTGGTCTTTCTCACTATTTTTTACAAGACTTGTTTAATTTATTCCCAGCTTATTCCAATATATTAATCTTGGCTTCCTTTTTTTCCTTCTCGTTTAGCTTCTTCCTGCGTATTGTATTTGTGATTATATGTGAGCTCGTTTGAGGTTCTCCTCAAGCATTTTATTGTATGGATTTCTCTGCCATACTCTGCATACAGCAAACACTTTGACTGTACAAGTGGATGGACTGCAGAGGAAAACTAGAGTACCATGATGGCCTGTGTGGCCTAATGAAATGGACCAAAGGGCTCAGTTGTTTCAGTTGTGGAGACTTTCAAAGGTAAATAAGCAGTATCGCACAGCTGAACCGAAACTAGATCTCCAGGTTGCATTTTCCACAGACACTTCATGAGCAAAGTTTCCCATAATGTTGTATCTTTGTCAAAAGAGCAGGTTCACCTGATGGGTATACATGGGTAATTACTGATCTGAAACGTCTTACAAGGTGTGACAATGATGATGGTTATTGTGTAAATTAGTGTCTATTCCCATAGAAAACAACTGCAATGGCTGCTTTAATTATTCAGTCTGCAGGCAGAAGAGCCAGCTAATCTCTGCCTGCTGAGAGGAAATGTTATCAAATTGTTTCTAGCTAAAAGCCAAGCTTTCTCCTGTGTAAAGGTAAAAAAGCATACAAAGGAAATGCGTGTGATTCAAACTGAGCTGCACAAAAGTTACTAAGCATTAGTTTTTTGTTTTTCTCTCTCCTGAGGGAAAACCCCTGTGTACCATTACCATTCTGGGTTGCTTTATTTGTCCAACAGTTTCCAAGGTTTTCCAACAAAATTTAACTTTGATCAGGAAAAGGTGAAATCTCTCTCTTCTCCCTCACAGTGACTAAGCTGGACTGAAAAGGCCATTAACAGGCTGGATTTACAGCATATTACTTTGGCTGACACACACTTCAGTTCTGGCTCTGTGTAAGGCACTGCATATGGCTGCTTTTCAGTCCTTTTTAATTTTGAAAACTCTTTTCAAGCTTTCTTTTACTCCTCAATCTGAGATTTGTTGTATTTTAACGGTGCTTTGTTTTGTGTTCCTTACATGTGAGCTATGACCATGCCGAAAATGCTGCAGTGCTGTAAGGCCAGTTCCCTGGCTAATTCCCAGCTATGACTTTCAGTATCATTAAGAATAGAGCATTTTTCAAATGCCTACGAGCGTAAGATACAAATTGATTTTATTGGATCATGAGTTACCCTGTAGATATGCCAAAGAAACATGAAATGACTGCAAATGAAAATATAAGCATATAAATGTTTCTGAATGAGGATGAGTGCTGTGATATGTATGAATGCAGTTAGAAACATGAAGTGGTTAGAGCTGGATTCAGTGTGGCCGTCTGACCTCTCAGTGGGGATTGCAGGAATATCCGTGAGTCTGTGTATACTGTTGCTATAGGAAAGTTTGCTAACTCTGTATTTAAATACATTCTTTGGAATGTATTTGTATCAGTTAAAGTGAGGGATTCTAAGATAGCATGGTCACAGGGTGTGGGCTTCCTTCCCTTGGCCTGGAAAGTCAAGTTACTGGCCCAGACAGGCTGTTGTCTAGCCCTGTGCCTGCCTTTGTTAGTTTTCATATTTGAGCATGTTCTTACAAAGACACTAAACATTGAATTCATGATAGTTTGAAGTACTGGTTCAGGCATGATTTAGCCCCGTTTGGTTGGGCGGTGATGAAAGCTTCACCCTATTGCTGGATTTAGCAGATGAAAGTTACGATCCATATGAAAGCCTTTAACTTCACTAATTGATTGCATAAAGCCAAAACACTAATAGATTAGATGCAATAGATACACTAATAAACTATTTACCAACCTGGGCATTGCATAACTTTCTTGTCTTATCTAGGGACTGGAAAATCTGTTGTCTTGGATTTTTGTGCGTTATTTAAATGGTTACTTTGCATGGCCTTAGATCACAAACAGGACCAGATATCTTTCTGAGGTTGTCAGGCTCATATTTTTACTACTAATAGTGGGTGGTAGCATCTTCGTTCCAGGAAATGAGTGTGTGTAGTTTCCCAGTGGAGGATTTATGAAAGTGCAGCCTAACATGTATTGACATGCTTTGCAGTAGAACGTTATTGTTATGCTTATTTAACTCTTGCAGTTCACAATAGTGCTGGCCTGACTGATGTGGGATTTGTCTTCCAAATATGCATACGTTTCATTGCCCACTAACAATCAGTTTTCTGCCTCTTGGTTCTGAAAATCAACTTTTACTATTTTTTTTTTTTTTGCTTTTGGGGAAACCAGTGGTTACCTTTGCTTTTGTTTGTCTTTGGGGTGAGAGACGTGTCTTTGAGAATTGTTTTGAAACTGTCCTGTTGGCTGTGATTTTCCCAGTAACCGTGACACACCATTTCGTTCCTTTTCAAAGTGTGTGGTGATTTTTACATGCGTAGTCTTGTGCCAGGTAGGAAGTGTCCTATTGTAGCCAATTGTTCTGTTTCTAAGGCTGTGTTTACCAGTCATGTTAATCGAATTTGGCTGTTTGAGTTTCATGGGCCCCCATATCCTTGAAAGCAGGAAGAAGCACTGCTAAAATAGGAAACTGAAAACTGGACCCTATCCCATTCCTCCTTTTGTTGTTGCTGCTGTTTCTGCTGTTGAGCATGTTTATTTTGTAGTTGCAGCTCACTCTACTTGGGATATTCTACTAATGAGATGTAGTTGCAAACGTTTACCGTTGTATGAAAACTCCAGTGAATGCTGTTGTTTATTGTAAATCATGTGTAAGTTTGTGTTGCTTTAAATAAATGTAATTATGTCATTTATATGTACTACTTAATGATGTTGACAACTTTAAACAGTTTGCCGCAGATTTGCATTTCTGCTTTGCTTTGTTTTAATTAGTTTGCCTGACAAACTGAAACCTCTAGGTTTGATCCTTATTCCCTTTCCTTAGAAAATATCTGCAAATTGAGGCCTGAGAGATACTAAGCAACTTCATTGTATTTTACTTGACATTTAATTAGACCTAAAACAGTGCTTGTCGGGTTGTTGTTATGCCGAATATGAATTTCTTGTAATGATAAATAGTCCCCAAGGGTGACATAGCCAGTGGTGTCAGTCATAGAGATGAATGCTTGACAAAACTGTAAAAGAAATGAACACGTTGTTGTTGTCATCGTGAATTGTCACCATGTCCGTTATTGATGCTTCATGTGCAGTGGAAGGCTTTTTAGGCTGCGCCAATACTCTCATTTAAATTGATTTATGAAGTATATGTATTTTATTGAGGGGCGGCACGGTGGTGCAGTGGTTAGCACTGTCGCCTCACACCTCTGGGACCCGGGTTCGAATCCCCGCCTGAGTCACATGTGTGCGGAGTTTGCATGTTCTCCCCATGTCGTCGTGGGGTTCCCTCCGGGTACTCCGGTTTCCCCCCACAGTCCAAAAACATTCTGAGGCTAATTGGACTTGCTAAATTGCCCGTAGGTGTGC
>JAODJX010000007.1:8698599-8708930 GCA_026776945.1 Isichthys henryi | reverse complement strand
GCCTTTGGCCGCCGCCCAGCTTACATGGCACCCGACCCCTATGGCCCCTCCCATGGGTGGTGAGCCCATTGGAGGGGAACTGAAACAACTAATTCTTATATGAAACTTTCAGAAACTCTTGCCATTCAGTCTCCTTTTTTTGCTCATATGCTGGTTCTCTGTGCTGCAAGTTTCCCCATGTTTGGCACTAGTCTGCGCCTTGAGACTTACTTCATTGTGTCCCAGACTGCATCTACCCTTGTGCTGTTTGTTGAACTTAGAACTAACTTTAATAATTATAACAGATAATATACCTCAAATATGGATTTCTGACATCATAAAATATGAGAAAAGTGATATTACACAACAATCTAGTGTAAATGGGAGGTGAAACAAATTTCATTATGAAATACTGGAAGTCATTTTATGCCTTTTTTTTTAAGTTGTGTATGTATTCACTCCTGACTTACAGTCCTGCTGCTTTGTTCACTTTATGTATTACTGCCATTCTGTGTAGAAACAAAGATCCACTGTCTCCACTGAAGTATACAGTGTTTTGATGGTATTTTCAACAGCAATTCTGGCATTTTAAACTCTTGACAATAAGATTTGCGAGTGGGGGAAGGGTGTCTTTGCAAATTTGTCGCCAAGATTTAAAAATACCACAGTTTACCATATTACCTTAATACTGCTCACGCCTAGAAACAGCTTTAAAGCTGTTCATAAAAGGTTACTCATTTCGCGTCACTGCGTGTATTTGAACTTGTTGCAGTACATCTGCCGTCTGATGGAATATCATTGCATGCGCAGACTGCAACTGTGTCCACAGACACTCATATCTCCGAAAATCCATTATTTCAGGAGCGTGAAAATGCATTTTTTTTTTCAGAAATTGTGAAATTAACCTAAATCAACCTTTAGCACCACAAATACAAACCTATATTTACTCAGCCGTCTATGAATGTATTCATGCTTTAAATAGTTACATGGATTGTTGTCAGCAAGGCAAATATGTCTGTTTCAACAAGATACAAACTAATCATGCTTTATATTCACAATTAACAATGATTTTAGTTGGCTAGCTGTCACCATTGTTAAAATCTAGAAAATTAAGTAATCCATATGTTAACTAGTACACACATACATACTAGTGTAGTAAATGACAAAATATCTTCATCGGTCAGTTGAATCGCAAATGCTATTAGTGGACATAATAGGTGTTTTCTTATCTATAGTAAAAGGGTCGCAGTCATCAAAAAGTGGAAATGCGTGCTTTTTCTTGGACAGTGATGAAATGTATGTACACAAGGGTCTGTATGCAGACTAATGACTTGTGGAAAAGTGAAGTATGAAGTAAGCTTAACATCACTTAGCAATGTTAACATTGGTGTGCCATTAAACACGTTTTATGCAGCCAATTGCAAAAATTCAACCAATTCATTGTCAACTATTTTTTTTTTTTTTTTTGCCAAATTAACAATGTTATTGATCTCTCATTGTACCCCTATTCATAAACAATTGCCAGGAATTTGCTTGGGGGAACCCGCTCCAGTAAATTATTAACCATAATTTTGAGTTGGCTGCTGGAAGTTGACTTTCGGTGCTGCGTTTTATCTGGCTGTAGTACTTAACTCTCCAAAGGAATCCTGCCCGTTGCTCCAGGTTTAAACATATATGAGGATGCAGCTTGTGCTTCTTCAGGGCTTCACGGATGGACGAGAGCCTGTTCTGGGGAGCAAGTTGGGTTTTTAAGATTCAATTCAGCCTGCAGACCAAAGTAGAACCCACAATGGGCAAAGCAGTGATGCTGCTGCAGCGTGGAGCTGGCCGACAGATTCCGACACCCCTGACGGCCTGTGTGCATCACTCTGGTGTCTTGCCTGAATGGGATTAGTGTAAATTATACTTTTTAGCTGCAAGCTGAAAGTCAGCAGAGATGAACCTGCCAGTTGGATGAGGACGACTCATGGTTTGTTTGTTTTGTTTTGCAGAAGTGTTGTACTGTTTTCTGAGGGTTGATAATTTCTTCTGTTGCGTGATGCTTTTATCACTAACAAAGAACCGGTTCTGTTCTGGTTCGCGTACCGGTACTTTTCAGATCCAGGTGCCAACCAGGAACCTGTCGGTATCTTCATTTTATTTATCTTGTTTATTATTTGAACCAGCGTTCATGCATAACCAGCTTTGGCTAACTCTTCCACCACTTCAGCATGCTGTTTGCTTTTCCTAGTAATGTTGTTAAATTTGGTTTGGAACTTGGTTGATGTCCAGATCGACACCTTTAACTTTGTTTCTTTTGGGGACAAAACAATGGACGTTACAGATTCTGCTTTTACCTCCATGTTTGTTCCATGCCTTTAGGTAGAATAGTACACACCCATTCATGATGTCATTGCAGTTTCCATTCAGGACCCGACTATTTCTTGGTTCTTAATGCGAACTGGTCTTTTGATTCAGAATCAAGCTACAGTTTTTATTTTGTTGGAAATTCGCAGAACTGAGTTTGCAAACCAGAACAGAGCTGGTTTTCTGTCAGTGTAAAAGCGCTATCAGGTTATTTAGTTCTCCTGTCCTTGGTTGGACTGGTTTGAAGGTCCCATCTGGGTCGTTTGACTGGAGGTCACCCTGACTGAGCAGTACTCTGCCTGCCTTTAGTCTCACTGCCCATCCCCAATCAGCCATATCCATTTAAACACTCTTCTCTGTGGGAGCTGTCAGCTTGCTTGTGTGATTTTTGTAGTCTTAAAACCTTGGCGTTCACAGTTTGCAGGGTATGTTTTGTGGCCTTGAGTTAATCTTGCATTGTCTCCCTGTGCGATTCAGCCGCCATGTGGTTTGGTTAGCAGTGGAACCTTATTATAGACTCGGACATTAGAGGGGCGGTGTATGGCTCAGTGGGCTAGGACTGTGTCCATGATCAAAAGGTGTTTGCCTTGAATTTCGGGGCTGGCAGACTGATACTGCTGTTGTGTACTTAAGCAAAACTCTTAACACCCCGATTGTTCCATGGGCACCAGCAAGTAAGCAAGATGGGACATGTAAAAAGAAGCATTCCATTGCGCCTGTGCTTGTACAAATACCAAACACCATGAACAGAAAAGCTGCTCTGATTAGGAGGATGAATATTGTTTACTTTCACTTTCAAAATGATTTTTTCCTCCCCTTTCTAACATGTAACTAATAAAGCCGGTTAGAACCAGTTTTCCTTTATGCATTCGGTGTGGCTTGTGTCTTGTTCCCAGGAATTGCTCAACATCCTGTCTGCAGCCCCCCCACCCCTACCCCCACCTACCCTGGGAGCTTCCTGTCGGTGCCATGTGAAGGTTTACGATGGGTTATCACTATAAATAATGCAGTTTGGACCCATTCCTCTCAGGCAGCAGCCAGCAGGCATCGGGCTGTCTCCATGGTTCGCATTCCAGGTCATCTTGAGTTCCGTTAGCCGCACGCCTGCCTCCATTTGGGCCAGTTTTCCACATGGTTATTTCTGAGTGATGGCCTCTCTGTTTCACCAGGAAGCCCTAACACTCCAACGCATGCAGTGATTCCTGAAATGAAATTGCATATTCTAGAACTGGAAATGCTTGAATGGCAGCAGTGTTTTAAAGTTGAATTCTCTGGTTTCTCTTTAGAGGGGAGAGCTTCTTATGGGTGGGGCTGCTTGTGGAGTCTGTTCAGCAGTTGGCTGAACTGAGTCACTGGTCGCAATACAGTAAATTGAACATTAAATTGGGAGCTGGTTCTGAAGGGATTAATTTGCGGGTAACATGAGATCAGGTCCCAGAAAAAACCCTAGAGCATGATGTGGCTCTATAAAGTTCATCCAGATTATCTTTTCAGGTCACAAAAGTCAGTGATTTTACTATGGCTGTTTGTCACACAGGTGCGAGGTTTGTGAAAATTAGTCAGTGATATGGCTAAGCCAAAAGAACACTTTAGTGCAATAGTGTTTATTCTACTCTGCGTGAAAACCCACAAAACCAGGCTCCCCAGTGGAAAAGAAGAGAAATCTACTTTAAAAGGTAACACAAGTACACATACTGAGAAACCCTGTATTATTTATAATAGGTCTTCCCTCCCCCTCATATCTCTGGCTCCGATGACAAACTATGTTGCATGTATTTTAAAAACATCAGTTATTGTGTATTATTTTGCAAAATTCAGCGTATCACGTCAGCATCCCTACTGAGCCCCCACACCCAGGCAGCAGCTCCGACCAACACCGAAGACGAGACACAACAAGACAGAGAAATTTGAAGACTTGAAGAGTCACAGCAGAGCCACACTTCCAACCTTCCTGCTCCAGACACCGGCATGTCAGAGGCAGGCATCCTAAACAACCAAAGAACAGTTTATGCAGCTTTGCAATGTTAATAAATTCCTTGCCTTGCTTGGTGACAAAGAGCTGATGGTCACATTAGTGATCTGGTATTTGTGACCCTGCTGTAAAGCACATGCCACAAGGACAGGTTTGAGGAAGCCAGTGTTTCTGGGTGTGGGTTTCACCCTGAAGCTTTTTGTGTCCACTATAACGCGCTGTATATATCGCCGCTTTGATCATTGAGTTGCTTGGTGAAGATCTCTGCTGTCCTATAAGGGCCAATGGCTAGATTCCATTGGCTTATTTTGCTGATGATATCGTCTTTGACGAATGAATATGTCTGTGTGAAGTGTGTCTGGAAGCAATCTGCTGTTCATTACGTATGTCAAAGTTCCCTGACGTGTTGAGAGATGATTTGTGTCTGCCATCTGTATCGTCTTCGACAGCTTTAACATTGCATATGAGCTTTGGAATTCCTGTCTGGCTGTCATTGTATCTTATTGTGACGAACACAGTACTGAGCAACACTTCTCTGCCTGATTCCCTTCTGTCTGCATTCATTTGAGAGTGGGTAGGCATCCCCATGCTATTAAGATCAGAGAAGTGATTTGTATTTTCACTTAATGTTTATTTAAAAGTGAAATATCTAAAGATTGTTAAATTTCTATTTGAATATATGGGCTCCTCCAATTCTGGAATGAGATTTTCAGGGCATTATTCAGCAATGTGAGAGCTGAAATATAAGTGTTCCAGATTGGCGAGGTCCAGTAACATACTAGACAAATATTTTGTTTCTACGCTTGTGACCAGAAAAGGAAGTCTAACTGCATCTGTACTACTCGGCTGGCAATTCTAAAGTGGTTTTTCTATGGTGCAGACATGGGGGAGCGTGCAGCTTGCATCAATTCAGCTTTTGTCACATGGCTGTTCTTTAGGTCTCAGCCCAGCTGTGCTCCCACGTTTATACTGGCATATGTATCGGAACAGTCCCTGTGATTGATGGACGGAGGATCAAATACAGCTGATGGCGGCCGATTATCCCATCTCCTTACCATTCTCTTGTGCTTCTGTGCATGAGAAGGAACGTTAATGAAGAATGCTGGTTAAGGTAGCAGACTGGCAGAGGCAAGCAGACCTCACACTGGGCCTGTTCAGAAAGCACTATTCAGAAATGACACGGCACAGGGCAAATTCCCTGTCATCGCATTTAGAGTGAAAGTGGTCTGCAGGTGATGCTGCCACTTTCTGTACAATATTAAAAACTTAAAAGGCACTTCTTTTTTTAATATGTGCTTGTGAAGTCCATCTTTACCTCCCAAATTAGTAGTAATGTGTTCTGAGTAATTGTTTTAGTGTTTCACACCGTGCTAAACTGTTCTGGCATGTCGATTCTGCTTCTTCGCAAAGTTGAATTGAATTCAATGTGGTTGTTAAACCCGCCCCTGAGTGCTGTAAGGAACTGATGTACACTTTGTTGAACTCAAAAAGGAGAGTATTCCTGAGCCTCATGCCTTCAATGCAGATAAGATCCAGTACTTATCTCTGTCTTACAACTTTCTACCCAGTTAGATATGTTTTTTGGGTAAATCTGCCAGCAGTGGTTGCGTGTCAGATGTAAAATTCCATACTATTCGGCTATTCTCAAGGCCTTTAGGGAATGAAGGGGGCATGAGATTGCAGGTGATCTTCCCGGTTCATAAACCCTAAACCCGCACTCTTATTGTCCAGGCTTAAGACTCAAAATCTCAGCTTATTGCCAAGACTAATGAGGTCTGGCCATGTTGTGGATTGTCCAATCTTAACATTTTAGTTTTATGTGAACTTTGAGGAACAAATAAAGAATCAATTGAAGGGAACGTGAACATTCAGCGGAGAAGAAAGGGCTCTATTTATGAAACACAGGCTTTCTGGTGTTTGGCTCGATTGTTCTAACGTAGCTCTTTCTCTGACAGGACTCCTTGGCATGTTCCACTGCTCACTCTCCCTATCTGTGAGGAACATCTGTCAGAGTCATGTTTTTGGGACCAGCAGCATGTGGTCGTCTTTGTACTCCTGCATTTAGGGCCCTGCGCTCATTCCTGTGGACTGCATTTCTGGCAAATCTGCCCTTTTGCTCTGTGTAACTCCTACTGTATATTTATGCTGATAAAGAACATTTAATGGGGGACACTGAGCCGGAATTTACACAGCCTGTAGAGTTACCTGAGCGTGGACGGTCTGCCATTCTTTGTGCTAAAAGAATATTAAATCATTATATGGCCTTTGAAATTATTTCTTTGATTAAAATCAGGGATAGCTGGTGTTTTGCTGGTGTTAAGTGCTTTTATCTGGTATTGGGTGGCTGCCCAACTTTTCAGTAAAAATGATCCGTATTTTCTGCACTGGGAATTTGTTGCTTTATTCTCCTTATTGAGCCTATTAAGCATCATTTTGATGGCTGCAATATGCTGCCAAGCCATAGAATCTGCTTGTGATTGTAGTAGGTGAAAGGTGTTACCAGGGAAACGAGCCGTTTACATGTCACCTCTAAGCGCCAGTAGAATGTGAAGGAACTGAGAGGTATGAAGATGCCCTTTTAGTTAAACTGCGAAACAATTTCTCACACAGATGGCAGCTTCAGTTGTTTTGCTTCATTTAAATTCTGTGGCTGATCATTTCCTGGTTATCAAATCTCTACCAATCCAGTTCCCCTTTGGGCTAACTTTCTCAGAAATGTTAAGTAAAATTTATTAATGAATAAAATATATAAATATTTGAAATTTTGAGCATTTTTTTGATAAGTGAAACGATAAAGGGCTTTATCGTTACTTTGAAGAAACTAAATGACCAACATGCCTACAAAGGCGAGTCATATTCAGCTGAATGCCAATTAAACATAAGTCCAGTATAAATAGCAGTATGTGCCAAACACATGAACACACTACACCCATTTAGAGGAACTGGTTGCAACCTGATTTTCCGCTGATAACGATGGATAGATACATAATTTTGTAAAAATCAATTGCTAAACGCCATGGAATTGTCTTGCTTAGTCATTTAAAGGCTAAGGAATGTGAGGCTGCTTTACAGGAGCAGGTGCACCTGAATACCGGGGTAAAATCACCTTCCGAGTCAGCAGATTTAAAGATCATTGAGCATTCAGGCGAAGTTCTGGAGTGCAAAGTGTGAAGCAGACTTCCACCCTCTCTATCCCTTAAAGAGCGAGCAGCATTGCTTCTTTAGCCCTGTAACCTACTGCACACATTACGCTTGCTGTGAAAGATTTATGTTTATCAGTATATCTTAGAAATGTGAAAGGGTTTGAAGATTGTTTACCAAAATACCATAGACGTCCTCTGTATTCCTTGTTGTGTTCAATGCTGGAAGTTACATGTCTGCTTTATGTTTAGCTGTCATGTATTCATGTGGTCCAAAATTAACTTTTTTATGACTCGCCAACCAAGATAGCTTGTAAATGGGGGAAAAATCCACCAGCTAAGCCTATTATTTCCTGGGCAAAATAATAAATTGACTTTTAGTGTAACACATACATTTGTTTTCGTGTTAAGTTGGTTTACTCCTTGTAAATATCACTGCATCACTTTTAATTAGCCTGACTAAGTGGCAACAGATTGCTGGCAAGTGATAGTTACCTGCATTCTGCCAAGCTGCCCCTACTCTGCCTCTGATTGGCTCTTCTTTATAGTTTGGTTACGGTTATTGTCAGGTGGTTGGTTAGACTCAGAGAGGCAATTAGATGAGTAGGGAAGGGTCTTCACAGGAGATGTGTGTTTGTGTGCAATCTCCGACGCACAGGGCAGAAGCAGACTTTAGATACAAACATTTACCTACCAGTGTGGTCAATCATCTTCTGGGATTTATTCTCATAACGGAAAATCTACCTGTATTCGACACCTTGCTGGTGTTAATTTCAGACCCTGTATTTATGTATTTAAATACATACACAATTAAAACTGCGGAACAACTTTGATGAAGATCGCATGTTATATTTGAATGATGCACATCTCTCCAACCTGACTGTTCAGAGGGCTTGGTCCGATAAGTGATTTATCCTGTGTCATTTCTCATCTGAAATGAAACTTGTATAGTATGTGTGTGTATATATATTTTTGTTTTTTGAAGCCCTGGTGCTACATTGCTGTTGACTTTCTTGTTTCCAGTCTGCTTTGCGTTGTTACACACTTAGCCAAAGCCTTGTGGTTTGTGGTTGCTGAAGCAGTCTGCATGGTGTTTTCTCGGAACACTTATCTTTGGCTGGTACATCTTTGCTTTATTGTTTATTTTAAAACTTTGTTTCCTTTGTTTTTCACTTCAACCATGTCTTGCTCTTCCGTATGATTCTTGCTTATTTGCAGTCAGCCCCAGCTCTCAACACACACACACACACACACACACACACACACACACACACACACACACACACACACACACACACACACACTAGGTATGTGCATCTCTATCTCTGAGGTGATGCAATACACATCTCGATGCATTGCCAACAATCCGATATGTTAAAGACCTTGTGATACGATACGAATCTACCCCAATGTTGATGCAGCGCAAATCGACAGGATACGATGCAATGCAATACATCGCTGGACAAGCCTCTAACTCGAGACTTGGCTGAGAGACTTGCAGAAGATTGGCCACTAACAGTAGCGGAGAACTGGAGATGGGGAGTGCGATTTGAGAAATCGTTTAGAGCAGGGGTCACCAGTTGCACCAGGATGCCCCCCAAGGACCACATGAGTCACCCGCGGACCTGCACTAAAAATAGCACAACTCACCAGTGAGCAGCGTCTAAAATTCAATTTTATCCTGTTACTAATCTTCTTTAATCACATTTGCATTTATATAGATTTGAAAATGACAATATAGAAAAAAAAGCATTTAAAACATGTTTATTATACATGAAGTTTAGATAAGTTTAGGAGGGCGTTTCAAACTGGTAGCCCTTCATATAACCGTGAAGTAGCTCTGTTTCAAAAAGGTTGGTGACCCCTGGTTTAAGAGAGTGGGAAGCAAAATCTAAATATAAAATTATTGGTCAGAAATTATTGGTTACATTTCTAAATAATAAAGGCATATGGCTCCTGCTAATAATTATATATTGGTAATTCTGGCCGTGTGCTGCTTTCTGCTCTAACTCAAGGGCAAAGGACAGGCTAAGCCTGGGACCCTCCCGTCCCGTCTTGCCATCCCTAACACAGAGAGAGACACACACGCACGCACACACACAGACACACACAGACACACATACACCTTTATTCAGCAGGCTGTGCACCCCATGAGTTAGACCGGCATGTAGCCCTGGCTGGTCCTGATTTCTGTGGGGATGCATGATGTCTTTTGGACAGATTGCCGTCAGCCTCTGTATTCTGGTTTCTTTTAACATTCTGTTAATCCAGTAATAATACAGTATAATCCATAGATCATGTTTCCCAGGACAGGCTATGAATCACTAACCACAACTGAATAAGCGGTCACTGAGAAATTGATCTGTTGTATGAACAGATTTTCTGCTTTTATGGGCTGCACCTAGACGGCAGAGTACAGTGTTTCAGATAAGGTTGAGTTGTGTGTGTGGGTTAGGGACCGACCAATATGAACGTTTTTTATCTGATATACCTAGAACTCCGATATACCTAAAATGAGATTTAAAATCAATATATTTTGGAGACATCGCTTCTCAGCATTTCCTCCCGTGAGAGGGCTTCTTTTCTCATCCTAACCTCATTATCCACGCTTTGTCGGTGAGTAGCCTTAATGTTGGGTGATTTTTTTTTATCACACTCTTAATATATTGTGTTTCATACTACTTTTCCGCCATCCAAAACCCACACAGACAGGTCCATTAGCTTGGCTTTGCGAACTTCCTCTGTGATGCCAGTACTCAGGCCAAGCTTGTAGGCTTAGGCCCCATGAACCTTGTACCATTTCTTCTTAAATTGATTGTTAGAACATAAGAACATAAGAACTATACAAACGAGAGGAGGCCATTCGGCCCATCAAGCTCGCTTGGGGAGAACTA
>JAODJX010000007.1:8687512-8698499 GCA_026776945.1 Isichthys henryi | reverse complement strand
ATTCTAACTGGTTTGGATGCTGTTCAACCAAATAGTTACTTCAGCATTAGTTCAAATACACGAACTCGTGGCCATAGGTGGAAATTGTTCTTTGCAGCCTGCAGTTTATTTTCTTGCCTTGAGTACCCCGCCCTGCCCACATACCTTTCATATAATGTGTACCCCGTGATTTTTCACAATATAGTTTCTTCATTTTTCCGTGCCCCCTGGGGGATGCAGACACTGCACATATAACAAATGGATTCAGAATCTGCACTTCAGATGGTAAAGTTTTGTCCTTTCCCTCCAGCAAGGTCTCTCTCCCTCTCTCTCCTCCATCTGTTCTGAATTCATGAATTGTGATTTAAAAAATAAAAGTTTCAGTCCGTTCCTCCTGTTTGTGCTCACTGCAGGACAGGTGGTTCAGAAGGGCCTTCTAGAGTGAATAGTTTCTCCATCCTTTTGTCAGTGTAGAGAGAGCAGTTGGCCTTATGTCCATTAAGAGATGGGAAACACATCTGTGGATTTTTACCAGGTGATGTCCAAGTGATGCTTTTCGTTTTGAAAGCTGTAGCCCCGCCCTGCACGTGGTGTGGGTGGCAAGCCTGCATGACCGTCCCATGTGCTGTGGGTGGGTCTCTGAGACATGGAGCATTAGCTGTGAAACTGGAGGCACTGAGAGTCACATGTGGCTCAGGCAGAGCAGCTCACATGGCTGTGATCATGTTTGCTGTATGGCTTAGCTGACAGATTTGTGGGTACTTCTCTAACATGAGGAAGGGTGGGTGGAAAATGCCCCCCAACACAAACACACAGACTCGCCATTTGCACAGTTAGAAATGTTAAGACCTTAAAAACAGTATCCTGGTTAGGTGTAAAAGTTGAGTATTAATGATTTATATCATAAACTGCCTTTTAGGTTTTATATCAACTCTTACAAGGGCAAGGTATTGCACTGAAGGTGTACATTCTGCATTTTGATTGGCTCCTCTCCACAGCCCTCTGCCCTCTCACAGCTGTCCAGCATTTCACTTGTTGCACTGGCTTGCTGAGGTGTGATTCCTTTGGAAAATAACTTTGGTATTGATTATAAAAACTGACCTCTCTTTCTTACGGAGTGGAGCATCTAGCAGCAAAGGATATAGAATGATAAATAATGCAAATTTATTATTCTGTCAGAAACCTCATGAATATTGAAAGTGGACAGAGTCATTGTCTGACCAGAGGTCATCACTCCACGTTCCAGAGGACTCACCTAAACTCCCCACAAAGGGAAATTCAATTTTATCTGTGACTGCAATCAAAAAACTAAAAATGCCAAAAGTCTTGTGTTTTGTTTGGTTACTTATGGTTCAGGTTAGGGCTGGGTAGGGGTTAAGGTTGTCATTGTTGGTATCAGGGTTTTTCCCATAGAAATGAATGGACAATCCTCACAACGATAAGTGTGTGTCTGAGTGCGCGCGTGTATCTGGTCATATGAAGCACTTTAAGAAATGTGAGAATAGTAAGTTAGGAATGAACCGTGTATTAACAGAAATATAAGTTAATGGATCCATAAGATGGTCAGACAGCCTCTGACCTTCTCCTCCTTTGCTCAGGCCCTTGGTTGTGGATCATTTCCATTGGCAGCTGTGTTGAATTGGCTGAGAGCTTTTTCCCCACATGTGATAATGGACTAAGAGCAGACTTGTGTGCATCCTGAGTGGTCTTCTTTAAGCATGCCTGTACTGCACTGTGTGTTCTGGTATACACATTTACTGTGACTTTTTTTTGAAGAGAAAAAAAATAAAGATGAACTGGTGGGAGGAGGAGAAGTCAAATGGTACCCATTAAAGTGCCGTGTTACTGTCCGCCTGTTATGTAATTCGGCATCAGTGCAGCCTCTTGGGCCACTGGGAACGCAGTTTCCCGCAGATCATTCACATACATACACAGCAAGTAGCCAGTGGTCCAGCATCGCACTGAGCACCTCAGGCAGCCGCTGCAGTGAATGAGCCAGGAAGCGGCCCTCCACGTCGGCAAGGTTCAGCGGTGTAGTCCCTGTCCTCGGGAACAGCTGGAGTTATTTTAAGCACCGATTATCTAGCCTCCAATAAGGCAGGGGGGCAGCACAGGCCCTCAGTGTACACGAGATCGTGCCTATGGGGCAAACTGACCTCTGTTTTTAATCCGCCTCATCTTGTTGAATTTTACTGTTTGACAAATTTCTGTGAATTTGCATGGTCTGGACATGTGAGGGTTTTATGGTTTTGGCCTAAACAATCTGGAGAGAGAGCTTTCATACTAATTATGATGAAGTGTGCCTCCGTTGGCTGGCCGCCCCATCCTGGGTCGTTCCCTACCTTGTGCCCGAAGCTTTCGGGTAAATAATAAAGTGAATGTTGTTGGTCTTTTTCTTAATGACTACTGTTTATGTCCCTTCACTGGACTCTTTCAGAGTGTTTACTTTTGCTTTCTGTTCCTCCAGCTAAGAGGTATATCCAGATGAAATGTGTCGGCCGTTAAACCCTTTGAAATCCAAGCAGCTCTCTCGGGGCTGGTGAGGCCTGTGTTGGACCATCTGGCTGGCAGTTTGGCCAGGGTTGTACATCACCCTGCCAGTTCCAACGTTCTGTGTTCAGATGTTCGGCGCAGGTGTTACAGTACGGCAGTGTGGGGGAGGGGGACAAAACAGCCGGGTTACAAGCAAGCAAACTTCTCGTGCGGTTGCCCTTCTCAGAAAGTGACTTCCAGTGCAGTATGTGCAAAGTTTTTATTTTTTAGACATGGCTAGAACTGACAACACACGGCAGAGGATGTAACAGTTCGAATGTATAGAAAATTTTTGCCGTCTTTCAAATCCCACATCAGAACTATGTAATGTGAGCAGAAGTGCTGTGATGGACTGATAGACTGGAAGGAGTTGTCTTCTTAGTTTTGTCATTTGTCCTTTGAGCGAATAGTGGTTGTCTTTACATCACTGGCTCAGAGCCTTATCTTAGGGGTTAATCCTGTAGAAGGCACCTGCCCCAGGACCTCCGTGGCTCTCAGGCTGGGTGACATTGTGGTTGTGGTTGGTTGTCGTCTAGGGCTCTTCCGGTTAAGTACCTTGCTCAAAGCTTCCACAGCAGAACTGCTCCTGCATTTTGAACTGTCCTTCAAATTATCAGGTGTTTAATAATAGCAAAAGTGACGCCCGCCTCAGTCAGTGCTCCTGTCCCATGCTTGTGGAATAGCATCTCCTCACTAGCGTCAAGCATGATCCCGTCTGCCATGCCTGATTTGCCGGAGCTGACAGTAAGCACTCTCTGCAGATGGAGCTGTTCGCTAGCTGTCATTGTGCTAAAAATACCGCTCTACATATGGGGGGGTGGATCTGCCAACCATTTAGCACTTTGAGCGCTGCTAGTGGAGCCGCTGTGCCATAGCCTGTGTCTAGACCCATCCCTTTTTTGGACATTTGGAAACTGTATAACCTGCAAGTGTTCTGAATTATATGTTTCCAAATAGACTCTCAAATTGTCATAATGAAACCCTGTTTGACTTTTGGACAGGCTCACTGCCAGCCCAAAATTCCTTATGTGCAGAACAATGCCAAAGAATGCAATGCAGTGCAGTGGGTTATTAATTCCGCAGCATTAGCATCTGTTAGTGCTTTATCCAAACAGCTTTTAAAATACCTTTGACTGGAAACAAACATCCATGTATAAACATGATGCATAATATGATAAAATGCTCTTTATAGTAATATCATCAAGTTTGTGACCAAGCCTATGTCCAAAGATGAGGATTGTGTATTAGCGATGCAATACAAAAATAATTTTCTTCTAAATGTATGGTGTTATTGCCATTTTTGGATCTGCTGCCCCTGCAATGTGTTGTGATGTGTTCTTGGCAGTGTAATTTTGCACTCTAGACAGCTGGGCCACAATGTTTCATGCAAAACAATTAGCATTATTGTTTCCCATCTTACTGCCGATGCAGTTCAGGTTAAGTACTGTGAGATTGATCACAGTTTATGGACCCTTCCTGGGTCTTGATTTAATGATCACCTTGAATTGATGTGCGTAACTGCAACACAGCCAGCCACCCTGCCTTGAAACTTAAATATAATGGTCATTTTCAGTATGTGGATGTTTGTGTTTCAGGGGAGGGTGGCTGGTTATTGTAATGTAGCAGGTTCAGCATTCAGTGTTACCTCATCTGCATCCAGCATCATGATGAGTCAAGGGTCTTTTCTGGGGTCCCGCATTCTTTTATGAATTGACTAATGTTTTGAAATTGAAAGCATATATTTTTGGTGTCATTAACGCTGATGTTGGCAGTTTGAAGCTACGTGCCTGTTGGTGCCTGCAGGGATGCCGCTTCCTGCAAAATCAGCACCCAAAATAGTTATAAATGTCTGAATATTGGCTGGATTAGCAAACAAGGGCAGTGTTTACAAGAAGCACCACCACTTCCCTTTTGGTAAGTGTCGTGATGGTCTTGATTGGACGGTAAGGACCAGCTGGTTTCTCAAGGTGAAGTGCTGTCCAGGAACTGAGTGTGTTCCCTCAGGGGAGACCAGTGAATAGCATTCTGTGTCAAGGCTAAACAGTGAATTGGCATAATGTGATTGTTGGAACACCTGGCCACACAGATGATACTTAATACCAGGTTTCCCTCTATAGTAATTAAGGCTTAATTTAAATCTGAGAACCTTACAAAGGGCCTTAAAATTGAAATCCAAAGTCCAGTTTTGGCTGTTTGCCCCACAAACTTGTTTATCCTGTCACACTCTGATCCCAGATGCTGAGCACAAGGACGCAGAATTTCCAGCAGGGCTGAAACATGACATGTGACACAGCTGTTTATAGAGCCACGTGTAAATTGTGTGGCTTTCAGTAAAATGACATTTAGTGACTTCAGGCAATGTTATATGGTTAGTATTGCTTTAAAAATGTAGGAAGCAAGAAAATATATTTTAAATAGTATGAAACGGTAATGGACACACGTTTACAAGATAAAGCATATGAATGATTTTCAAAGCATTTTTCTAACATTTCTGAAATGCCACAGATCTCCCCTATAAGGATCTGGTTCCTTGAAATTCTTTGAACTCACTCGATGAAACCACTAGGAACACAGCAGTGTTTGAAGTGTTGCCTCTAGGTCTCTCCACAAAATAGTCCTTTGCTTGAACATGCTGCTCTTGACTATGCTGGCTGCCCATTAGCTCTCTTACCGGGTTCCTTACTACTGATCTTCTATAAGGCCTGCAGTGAAGACTTTTTAAAAACTGTTGATTCCGTAGCCATCAAACACCGCTTGAAGTATGATAACTAAGCTTTCTTAGCTTTTTCATAATATGTAGGCATTTCAAAACTAAAAAGTCTACTTTGTTGATGTTCCTTTTAACTCTGATTTTAGTTTTGGATGTAACTTAAAGCACATAATAATGTTGTATTCACTGGCTGCCATAGTCGGGTTGCCGTCCAGTGTGACAACTCAAAGAACATTTGGTGGATCTTTTTCAAACTTTGCTGACACATTCTAAGGGTGAAGAGCTAGAAGTGGATGCATTTTATGACAAGTCAGACCATAACTGAAGCATTTGGAATGGTGAATACAGAAAACACTTTACATTATGAGCATAACTCAAAAAGTATTTGATGGGTTTTATTACTATATCACATAAATATGATTTGGATAAAGGTGGGTACTGTACTGTCTGTACTGGAAATTCTCCTAAATCTGAAGCAGCAAAGGTGGCACATGAAAGGACTTTTAATAGATAATATGCAGAGGTGGAGATTATGGAAGTTGGGGTGTAAGAGGAGTAGGAATTAGGTGGGGTGGGGGTGTTGCTGACGGGGCTGTCTGAGGAATACATTGTTCTTCCGAAGAGAATCTAGTTCTTTGCTTGACTTAGGGAAATATCAGCTGCAACAGAGACAATGTGAACCATAAGGTACTGAGCCTGGAATATGTTGTACTGTTCTCAGGTTTAACAGACTAAATCCGTGGGGATTAGCTTCTTGTTTGTTGCCCAGCCATCCTGTATACATACAAAGACGGAAAACTTCAGCCTGGGGCTGCCTACAAGGACTATAAAGCTTAGCCTCATTCATGAAGGGGAGGCACAAAGGCGTTCTGACTCTGGCAATGTTTTTTTAATAAATGTTTTATTGGTGTCCTGCCCTGCAGTCTTGCTCACACTTTCATGTGGCAATGCTAGACTATCAATGTATGACATATGTAAGCCCGGGATTTTGCATAAGTCTCCAAAAATGAAGCATTGTCGTTTTTCTGAACTCTACCTTGCGTTGTTTCTGTCCTTTTGTTGGGTACATTGTAAACTTTTCCTTGAGGTGCTTTTCAGATGAATGTATGTCAAGATCTGAAAACATGAGGACTAACTGTTAATTATCCAAAATGTCACAGAAAAAATGGTTAAAATTAACATTTTCCAGTAACTGTTTTGTTTTTATTTCAGACATTTTAATCTTCGAATGAAGAGGGACACCTCTATATTCTCACCAGACTTCAAGCTGGAAATGTCAGGCACGGAAACTGACTATGACACATCACATATCTATACTGGCGAAATCTATGGTGAGTCAGGCAGTTGCTACTAGCAAAGATTTTTTTTTTTTTTTTTAAATGAATGGGTTACCATGGAAACATCTGCAATCAGTGTACTCATAATGGATGTGGTGAGGACATTCTAGCAATTTAACTTTTTTTTTTATTTTATTTTATTTTTAATTGCCTAAAAGTACCTTTGAGACGGGTGCCTTCTGGGCCATGTTAGTACTTGAAACCTTGAAAGGTGTTTCTTCAGTTAAACTGTCTGGGGTTCTGCTGAACTAGGCGTATAGTTCCACTTAGACTATGTAATAGTCATGTTGTGTTTCTTACTAGCTGCAGTTACAAATTCCTGTCTAATGCACAAAGATTTGTAGCTTTCCAGCTCTGTATGATTAAGAATTACTTAAAACATGGTTAAAACTGCAATTAAGCTGCTGGGTGCCAGATTTGTCTCACTCTGCTGGCTTATGGATAAGCAGTAGTATTTTCCTTGACGTACAGTAAATACTTTGTCTTCCTCGCTACATTACTTGCCCCTCTCTACACAAACACATACACACACACACACACACACACACACACACTTTCCCACAGTTTGGACTGTATAATTTGTATTGCGTGTGTAGTTTAAATTACTTTGAGAATGACTTAATACATTTTCAAGAAGAGATTTTGCTTGTTTGGTGCCTGATGAGTCAGAGATTAAATATTTCTTAGCAGTGCTACAAATCAGATTAGATTCTGGTGTAATTATTTTTCCACTTAGACAAACCAGTAAGTCCTTGTTCGCTTGCATTGGAGAATGCAGATTATTTGCAGCTTTGTCATAGAGCCTCATAAAACTACTTAAAGTAATTTACATTTAACACATTTAGACACTTTTTGTCCAGAACATCGTACCTGTGAGACAAATAGCATGTTACAAACATATGTGCAGTCAAGGATTCAAGTGCTGCTGGGCTGATCTTACAGTGTTAGCAGTATTGGAGCTGGAGCTACACAAGAACAGCTAACAAAGCAATAACCTAATAACTATTCAGTGACCAATTTATTCGGTTAACATCTCTGAGGTTAATCCCTCAGCTTGGGGTTGTGGTTCATCCTTCTTTTCTGCGTGTGAATATCTTTACTTGCACGTATGCATACTTGTGTAGGTATCATTGCTTCATATGTGCAAGGTTGGCTTCTTTGCTCCAGAAATTTAGGGACAGACCTATTGCCCAAATGCTTTTCTGCCAGCTAAGCAAGAAATGTGGGTGAAACTAGCTGGCTCTGTCATCCGTGATTCACTGCGCATTGTTGGAAAGAGAGGAATTTGAGTGTGTACAAGGCCCTTTTGTGTAGAACGTATAATTTGAGTGTCTCAATCCATGCTGACACCTTTGGACTCAGCACAGGATCAGAACTGTCCTATCCAAACAGTTTCAGTCGATGACTTTATCTCTGCAGACGCAGCCTCCAACTCTGGTACAAAGGCGAGGCAAACAGTGATCAAAATGAAGTGCAGACTGGCCTGTAGTTTCTGATAAAGTTCTTCCAGTTGGCCTGTGTTAGCCTTGCTCCCTTAGACTTGCTCTGCCTCACGGGGCTTGCTGGAACACCAGATAAGGAGCAGCGTTTTCTCTGCCGGGTGGGCGTTGGGCATTTTTACTGGCACACTGTTAAAAATTACAAATACCCAGCCTCACATATCATGGATAAACTACTTTAGACAGTATTGCCGTGGCAGATTGAGTAGCCATCACCTGGAAATGTTTGCTATTGCCGAATGACCTAACACAAGGGTTGTTTTTGCTCAGGGCGGTGTGTCTCACTGGTAACTGCTGGCTTTTCTGGTTCCTGGGTGTTCTGCTATAGGGATTGCAGTAAATGAGAGGTTTTGTTAAAATGTTTTATGTGGATTATGGCATAATAGTCTTGCCAAAACCACTGTGATCCTTTGCCTAAATAGGACTGCCACTAACGACTATTTTTCTATCAATTAATCTCTTGACTATTTTACTGATTGATCGATTAATCTAAACAATTAATTTTCCTCAAGAAAATCAAGTCGACCCTTTAATATTATTTTGACAACAAACTGTTATTGCAGGGCTTTAGATAATGGAACCCAACTTTATTATTATAATTTTTTCCCTACAGTTCAATAAGCAAATTCGTTTGTCCGTAGTATTAATGAGATGCGTGTTGTGATGCCCAGAAGTTAATAATCTGTATGAATTGACTATATCCTTATGCTTATTAAACCCATGCTACTGTATTGGTGAATCATGGAAGCGATGAGCACTGAAGTGGCGTTGAAGAAAGGGACAGCTTAGCAACCACAACATCTTTTAAAAGAGGTTGGATATACAAGGTAAAAGGATGATGGAGGTGTGGCGCTACTTTTTGCTAGTTTTAGCTAATTTAAGTTTGACACGTTTGGGGCGATGGTGGCGCAGGAGGTAGTGTTATCGTTCGGCAACTGGAGGGTTGCAGGTTCGAGCTCCGGTTCCTCCTGACCCCATCGAAGTGTCCTTAAGCAAGACCCTAAACCCCAAATTGCTCCCGGTGAGCAGGTTGGCGTCTTGCCAGCCTCTGCCACCAGTGTATGAATGTGTGTGTGTGTGGATGGGTGAATGTGAGGCATGAATTGTAAAGCACTTTGAGTGTTCGTAGGAGTAGAAAAGCGCTATATAAAATGCAATCCATATACGATTTTATTTATTTTTTTTGTAAATTTTTCATTTTTATTTCAGTTCACAAATTTTCTTTTATTTAGTGTCTGTTTTTGTTTCAGTTTTAGTTTACGATAACACTGGTCCCAACTCCCAAAAGACCCAATGCGCATGAACACATATTGGCACCCTCAATCCACATAGAATAAACCCAGACTTTAGCCCCGTCCACAAGCACGTATTCAATAGATTCATTCAATATAGGCAGCAGGCATACAACTTAATGGCTTTAATAATGAGTTTATTTAGCGGCTTAAAGAACAAAAGTTATTAAAAAGCTCTCAGTATGAATATTCATTTAATAAACATGAATAGACAACACGGTGGTTTGGCCTTTTCTGGCGCCTGTGTGTTTTCTGTTCTGGTGCTCATGCATGGCTCTTATGCTGCTATGTTATGCCATTGCACTTTGCACAGTGTAAAACTACGGATATGTTCCATGATAATTTAAACTATTCCCATAATTAAGTAGTGATATTAAAGAAAAACATTTGTAATATTGAATTGAACTGTTTTAGAAATCATAAAGGTGATTTTATTAAAATAATAATAAAAAAAAATGCATCGATTTAAATTATTGATGTCGACGAATTTTCAGGGTCTACATCAAATATGTAGACAATTCGCGGCAGTTCTGTTGCAAGCTGATCCCCAACAAGCAACATCTGTCACTAGGGCTGTGCGATATGACAATACGTTTCGAAATAAAATGAAATATAATGACGAAATAAAGATATCTATCGTTTCTTATCATCTTCTGTCATTTATTTTCTAGTGTCGCAAAATACACTGTTAACAGCAACATTTTTTCATCATTTGGATGAGGTTACATGCCTCATGGGATGTGGCACTTGTGTAGAAGTTTTTATTGGAATTTATTATTTGTAATCCACAGAAGACGACCCACAAATATGTACCATGATCTACAGATTTTTAACTATCCACAAATATGTATTTTTAAATTTGTGTTGTGTGTAAACCCATATCCACAGAAATACAGAGCGAATTGTACACGTGCACATTTGTGTGCCGCTTCCCGTCCATTTGTGGACCTAGTTACATTTGTGTGCCGCTTCCCGTCCATTTGTGGACCTAGTTACATTTGTGTGTCGCTTCCCGTCCATTTGTGGACCTAGTTACATTTGTGTGTCGCTTCCCGTCCATTTGTGGACCTAGTTACATTTGTGTGTCGCTTCCCGTCCATTTGTGGACTTAGTTACATTTGTGTGTCGCTTCCCGTCCATTTGTGGACCTAGTTACATTTGTGTGTCGCAGATTTTTGTCCAATTCCCACCACAGCTATTCTGTAGAAAAAATTCATAAAAATGAGGTACGGTTGTGATATATATTATCGGGACACACACACACGCGCGCACACACACAAACACACTTATATCATGATATGAGATTTTGGTCATACTGCACAGCCCAGCTGATTAAAAACCAGGTATTTTAACATTGTGGGGGACATTTTTCAGTCCCCACAAGGGGAGACTCAATTTTATAAAAATCTGTGACTTCAGAAAACTAAAAATGCCACAAGTTTAGTTGTTTAGTTTAGTTTGGTTACTCATGGTTAAGGTTAGGGCTGCGGAGGGGTTAAGGTTGTCATTGTTGGGATTACGCTTTTTCCACATAAAAATGAACGCAGGCGTTTGTGTGTGTGTGTTGGGGGGGGGGGGCGGCGGCGGGGCGGCGCGGGGGGGCGCGCCGGCCGGGGGGGTGGGGGGGAGGGCGGACGG
>JAODJX010000007.1:8575312-8586592 GCA_026776945.1 Isichthys henryi | reverse complement strand
GCCCCCCCCCCCCGCCCCCCCCACCCCGGCCCCCCCAACACACCCCCCCCCCCCCCCCCCACCCCCACCCCCCCCCCCCCCCGTGCCCCCCCCCCGCCCCACCACCCCCCGGGGGGGGCCCCCCGGTTCGCTAGCAGATGGACTGTTGATAAGTTCAACCGTTTGCATTTTTTTTCAGATGCAAATACAACATGCGAATGTCAGGGGTCATAAAAACTTGAAGATATATAGTTTATCTCTGGAAATTAGCTGACTTCTCTTTAAAAACCTCTTACCGTTCCACGGTGGCCCGGTGGAGGAGAGGGGGAGGGGACGCAACCCCTGATATAAGCTAATTTAGAGATGTCAATTAGCATAATGTCCCAGGATTGCTGACAGAAACTGAAACAGCTGAAGGAATCCTGTGTGAGACAAGCAACAAACTGCAGACACACGATGGAAGTGAGCTTCAGAGCCCCAGCCCTGGATGTGAAAGGCCACAGCGGTAACCATAGGGCAGCTATGTCGATTCCAATAAAAAACAGGTGGTATTAAAAATAGATGCTCAGCCCTGGGCCTCGGTCTGGCCCAGCCTGCAACCCTGAAAAGGCCCATCAAAGACATGCATCCAGACCCGCCGTAAGCTCTCGTCAACTTGTTTCTTTGTCACATGGATGTCGTATTCATTCATTCTGTACGATGTAACAAAATCCCTGTGATGTAAACGCAAGACGGTACAGTTTTAGCAATGTCGCCCTGCCTGTTTGTTATCATTCCCTCGGTATCATAGAAACCGATGCCTCTGCTTATCTTTGTTTCGGCGCAAAATTCCTACGTCACTCACTTTTATGCCGCGGACTGTCACACTAATTGGTGACAGCTCATCCCCGATGACGCTGTCTGTCTTTCTGTAACCCATCCAAACACATTTTTACAGAATGTGCAGTCTGTGATTATAAATAATGTAATAATTATTAATGTTAGACACGGAATTCCACACCTTAAACTTCAGCTTGTGTGAGGAAATTTGGCTTTCAGGGAAGATAGCCACCGAGAGAGAGAGTGGGGGGGGGCATGAACCGGCAACCCTGAAGGTACAAGGCTGAACCCTCGTCCTTCTGTATACACACGTGAGCAAAGTATTGGTGAAAGTGCTTTAGTACAACACCTGAATGTTAAGTTGTAGCCGTCAAGCGCTACACACCCAGGGGAAATCAGCAATCGTCCTGAGCAGCTTCCAATCACCTCGGAATGAGACTGGGTACAATGTTCCTCACGTCGTGCCGTTGACGTTTCAGACACTGCACGGGACATGCAGCATCACGCCACTGGGCAGATGTTTAACAAGCCGCCACAAAGTCTGTTCGGGTAAACGATGACGTACAGCACCATCGATATACGGAAAGCAAGCCAGGCAATCCAGACCTCAGGCGGTTCAGTCCCCAGTCAGTACGGACCTCAGGCGGTCCAGACCCAGGAACATATCAAAATGTGGAGCCCATTGTGCTTAAAAGGGCCAAAAGCCAAACCAACTGAACAGGTTATAAGTGGCCATAATATGTAAATGACAGGGTGAAGGTAAATGCCTGACGGCTGAGTATTTCAGGGAGGTACCAGCCCAAGGCTGTGCATAGCACTGGGATGGACAATGTGTGTGTGCAAACTCACCGGGCCAGTGCTGATCGTGTGACCTTCAAGCTCTTCTGAGGAGGGGTCACCGGGGCGCAGAGTCAGACGCAGGCGCTGGATCTTCCTCTAGACAGACACACACATGGGATCAACTTTTCTAGAGACAAGAATGTGGCACCCACGGCTTGATATGACGGATATATTTAACCAAATCACATGCTTCCGCATCAATATTATTGCATTAACAGCCGCACCCCAATGATTTAAAACCTAACAGCATGTACAGCAGATTAGTGTTAATTCTAAATAAATAATTATTTATTTAACCCATTAAATAACTCCTTGTACATTAATGCGCTGCTTTGTCTGTCATTTAAGAGCGTAAGACGAGAAGCGCTGGAAGAACAATAACAGGCTGTAGGGGCAGCGCTGCTAATTTTAGAGCCCAGCCAAAACTAACGGAAACAAACGAGTTGGCATGCATTACCATCACTGAGGGTACAGTGTTCAGATGCGGTGTGGGCAGCCTTTCGCTTTACGATACCCGAAGAGCTCATGACATCTGCAGAACTGAACGGCAAACTGCGCTGCATGCATGCATTTCTGGTGCTCTTACTTCGATCGGTATTGACGGCTAACGTTTAACATTTTTTTTAAGGGAAAAATGCGCACTTCAGCTCCTTAGTGGAAAGTTCAGCAGCATGTGGCCCCGCGGTGTGGATGTCAGCGCCAGCTAAGCGCAGAGTAGCGCAGGACTGGTGCAGTGAGCTGGGCGATAGCACGGCTCTTATTACTGCCGCGGTTATACGCGCATCCCGGAGCAAACGCGAAAACTGCGATCAGGGGATCGGAACCTACCTACGAGAAATTTATTACCAGTGCAAAGGCAGGACGTTTAAATGCAGCCATACGGGACCGGAAGCACTGATACTACGAGAAAGGACGCAAAAGGGCGAATGCAAGCGAGCTGTCACAGGCGTCCGAGTACGGGATGACAGGCATCCCAGAGAGACCTGAGAGCTCTGAGCAGATTGAAGGAGTTCCTACCTCGAACTCCCGGGCGNNNNCCAACCCAACCCAACCCAACCCCCCCATGTCTTACCTCAGTGGTCTCATCCGAGGCGTCCACAGCAGTAGTCACGGTACCGCTAGATCGGTGCCGTTGCATGTCTCCCTCTCCGGCTCCGCGGCTTCCTTACACTCCCCTGAGCGCAAACATACATATGCCGCCACCCGCTCTTTGCTCTCGGCGGTGAACGAACGAGCGACTGAGAGAAAGAGAACAAGAGAGAGAGAGTCGGCGAGAGAGAGAGAGAGAGTTCTAAATGCTAAGCCAGCTGATAAGGGACTGAATAACAAGCGCAGAGTATTCGCCTTGCTGTGTCAGGGAACAGCGGTGCTTCCGATCAGCATTGTTGTGTGGTAGAATTATGACACCATCCCCCAGAGCTAACTCTTAGCATCAATGGCTCAGATAACAATACAGCTGTGGGCCTCTCTGCTCATCAGACCTGTCAGGCTTGATCCTGTTGGTGAAGTTCCTTGTTCTGGATCTTGCAGACGCTCTTCTGTTGGTTGCTCCACATCTCCTAACTGGACAAGCGTAGTTCCTCCTTCCCAGCCTACAGGAAGCTGGTTTGGGAACAGGGAGGAGGCTCTCAGTGGCACATGTTTCCTCCCAGTCCGGTTGGTTTGCTTGTCGCTGGACGGAGAGCTGTTAAGTCCTGACGAGTGAAGAGCTTTGTGGAGAATTTCATCGTCCTGATAACATTTTCAGTAGGTCTATGCGTAGTCTTTAGATTTGGGGTTTAACATTATCAAAACGATGACATGTCAGTAGATTTTGTATACATGATATTTTATTATTAAAGACGAGTGCTGCGTCTTTGCAGATAAACTTTATTAATTGTTGGGGGAAGTTCATTTCCATACAGCAGAAGAGGAATATGAAATTTCACAAAGACAAGTAGATAAACTCAGTAAAATGCAAAGACGGTACATTTGGTGCAAACTTTATGGATTCTACTCTTAAGGTGTAGTTGCTTCTTGAATCGAATAGGAATTAATCGTAATACCCAGTTGTGCTGCTGAAGTTACAGAGCTGACCCTCCATAAGGCGTCACAATGGGCAGATATGCGCAGCTCAGAAAGGACACAATCAGAACTGCAGCTGTGGTTCTAAGGTGTGGTTCCACTAGGGTGTGGATAGAGACTGGAGGGTGTGGAAAGTGTCACTGAAGCAACAGATTTATAGGCTGTTTATGTAAGAGTCACGGAATAAATTATGTCTTTATCTGATCAAGACATAAAAAATGTTGCCCAAACCTTAAAGAAGAACCTGCAGAATTGAAAACGTGTCGTATATGTTGAAACATGTAGAAATTAATGTTTCTTAAAGCTAAAATGAAATTTTATTTGCGGTTTACAGGGGTTAATATTTAGTTTCAGTCTGAAACACAGGGGTGCTGTTCACTCTCATAATCTCAGAGATACCATGAATATAGAGAGGAAGTCCACTATCATACAAGGTAAATCATTTGCTGAAATAAAAAAAATGTTTTGTTCTGTGTGGCAATTATTAACTTTCAGCAGGGTTTGTATTCTATGCACCCTTTTGGGAGGGGTCCAATCCTCGGTCTTTCTCTCTAGTTCATCAATAGCTCCGGCACGTGCCTTACAATTGGAGTTGAATATGACCCAATCCCCTCCCATTGTGTCATTTAAAGGTGACAATAGATCTTACAAGAATTACTTGATATTCATGGTGGGGGTGTCAGCCTTCTGCAAGTGATTGCATAACATGCTTCAGGAGTAGTTGAGGGGTCTAAGCCAAGTGCAAGTTCACGCAAACACATCATGCGCTGGTGCTGTCAGGGCTGGATGCTGATCTCTCCTCGACGTTCAGGCCTGCTCGGCAGGCTGTCCTTGTTGTCTCAGCAAGTCGAGGCGGATGTTGATCCAGCACAGGTCTCCGCAAGGCCTGTTCGTGTGTACTCTGACAAATATTTCTTGGAATGACTAGGGGTTTTTGCAACTCACATCTGGCCCAAAAGTGAATAGCGCATATCTGCCCAGATGACTGATGAGCTTCCAGTCCCACACTTAAGTTCCATTCCAGACGTGTAAGTCACTATATCATTTCTCTGTTTTCCATATAGTAACTTACCGCAGCTATTGAGAAATATATTTAAAGATGTATATACTGTATAGAGTGTATGTATATTTAGGTTAAAAAAAAGTTTCTAATCAGACCACAAAGTGGATTGATAAACTTGCTGTTCTTTAGCAACAAAACAGTACTATTGTGACAGGAAGTCACTGGCAGTCAGTGTAAACACTGCAGAACGTCACATGTCTGACAGAAGAGGGCTGCCGCTCCCAGAAGGCCTTGCAGATAACTGTGGATGTTGGCTGTCTGAAAAGAACAGCATGGCTGATAGTTTAGAAAAACACTGATGGGGGGGATGTGTTCTCTCCTCTTTGAAATTGTGCAGCTGAGCCCACAGGAACGCCCCCCCACCACCACCAGCAACCTCAACACCAGCACAGGTCACACAGCCCGCTCTCCTCCCAGAACAGGCCAGATACTGGGTTCGCACACCGGGTTTGGTCTCCGGCATGGAAGGAGCTGGACTTCGATGGCTCTGAAACAGCGCGTCGTTTCGTGAGGCTTGAATCGAAGGTCCCAGCTGGAGGAAGAGGATGTCCTGAGCCATGATGGGGGATCCTGAGAGTGACAGGAAACCAGCACTGAGGCAGGAAAGCCGGCCTTCCTGCACAGCTCATGCCGCCCCATCGTCAAGCAGCCTCTCATTTAGGGGTGGTTATCCTTTAACCCTCCTTTTGCATATTTACAAATCCTCTCTTCGATTCCGTCGGAGGCATCATACACATTCCATTGTGTCTTGCAAACAGCAGACAGTAGAGTGTGTTTTACTCCTGTCCAGCACCAGCATAACCACAGGGTTTAGATAGAATCTTTTCCCGAAACCTGAACACAACAGCTTGAACAAAAATCACCACACATCACCAAAGGACTACACTGGAAAACACTTTTTAAAATTCAGTTTTAGAGGACATTTAGTGAATTCGTAATGCTAAGAATAACTACCAGTGTTAATTTTCTTTCTCTGGAAATAACAGTAGTAAAAAGATTTTTTTTAAATTTGTTCCACTAGAGGGCAACAAAGTATATCAAAACAGCAATGAACGCTCAAAATGAAGAGACGTGATACGACGCGATCACACATTAATTCGTGACAGAAGCTTTTTCTTGTGATAAAATCCAGGATAAAAGTAATGCTGAACACGTGAACCATTGTTAGCCTGTGTTACAAGGTCAGTCGTTACATGTAGCGTTAAATAAGTATTGCGCAACAATCCAGTTTAAATGTTATGAGTATTGCATGTATGTATAAAACTTTAAGTAAAACACTGTTTTGCAGTAATTTATTACGGGGGTGCTGCATCCGCCCTTTCTGCCTGCAGGACGTCATTTTCTGAGGTGTGTTTGCACTCCTGCTCTCTCCCACGCACTGGACACAAATTCCAAAAATGGTTACCTCCTTAAACCCTAACAAATCCAGATTTACAGAGGCGCACTGATACTTAATCTATGTAGATCGTGAAATGACAAGTGGGGGGGGGGGGCTGGGGGGTTCCTTTCATGTTCAAAAGGTTAAATTGTCTGTGGTCTTTGAATTGAAAAGAAATGTAGGTCACCACCAGGAACAATGGAGCCAAGCCCCCTTGGAGTGGAAGGGGTGCTGGGGTCTCATTCCTCCATCCGCATTCAGCACCGGGACTCCTTAAAAGGGTGAGGTCATCTTTAAAATACCCCCACTTCCACTCCGACTCCATGAGTTCTGCCCCAAGGATCATCGATTTGGTTCCTCCAGGTTTGCTCTACGCCCCAGCGCATGGGCTTAGCAGGCAGCGTGCAAGGACACTGTGGGCTACGTTCAAGGGAATAGAACAGCAGAGAGGATATTGACACAGCTTGGAAGAGGTCAGACTTTGGAAGAGGTAAAAAGGGGAGCCAACCCAACTCACCCAGCAAGCAGAAGGATGAAAGCAACATTTGCTACAGATTCTCTCAGAGAGGGGAAAAAAACCAGAAGAGGCTTTTAGCCAACAGTAACTTTATTGTAACAGAACAAGGTTGTTTTTAAGTCTTAGCAGGACAGCTACGTACATGGAGAGGTAGTGGTGAGATTGACATAGAGCCCTTCCCACAATGCACCGGTGTCACCAACAGCCTGTCGGATTAACTTCTAAATCGACATCGTTGGCAGCTCTTGGCGGTTCAGGTGTATATCATGCAGTGCAACTCATGAAGCGCCGAGTCTGCGACTCCCGACATGTCGTGTAAAGGCCACGCCCCGCCATGCCACGCCCCACTCAGCAGTCACGCATGTTCACGGCTAACAGCCCAAATCATTAAAAAAGCACATTAAGATGTTAAGGACACTGTATTAACACTGTCTTCTGCTAAACCTTCCCTTTGGCAGCAAACAACAAAAAAAAAGAATTTGTAAAGCCACATTTATTAAAAGTTAACACACTTAAATCTTGGAATGTAGTGAGCCAAGTTAATTTTAGAAGGCAAAATGCTTAAGTTGTAGAAAAATCAAAAACATAAAAAATAAATGTAAAATACTCAATTTGAGTGGCATGACGTAAATCCAACATTTAACAAAGCAATGCCTATTTTTATTAGACATTTATATACCTGTTATATAAAATATTTTAAGTCTTATATAGATGACTTTGTTGCATACTAAGACCACTCAGTCTTTTGAAAATATACAGAATATGTAAACTATATATGGCAATATATGAACTCCCTAACACACACTTTCCTTCCAACATAAACCTTCATTTTGCATATCCTTCATAACACGAAAAATTAAAGGAAAAATAATAAACTTAACATGTGCCCATTTCAGCTGCACTGTGGTTCCCAGTTGCTCCAGGACACCACAGTAATGCGAGTCTCTGTGTGACCATTCACATCACTGACACTGAAATGGCAAAGATGATCGAGCAGAATGCAGCCAGGTTGAGAGGAAAGCAAGGCGTTACACAAGGTTCCATCCTCAATAGGGGCTGAACAGGAAGGCGGTGCTTTGGCTCGACTTCTCAGCTCTGAATCGGTTGTGTCCCCTGCAGCCGCGCTCTTAGGACCTCCTTCTGACAGGGGGCGCTATGATATGGAATCGTGATTTGACCGCTTGTACCCTGATGCTGATCTATAGTAGATCTCCCCGTCGGTGCTCATGTCGTCGTCGTTGTCGTCGAGGTCCTTCAGCGACGGAGCCGCTGTGTTCTTTCGCCTGAAGAGCAGTTAGACACATAGAATGGACAGTTCAGAGTAATGACTTTTACAGAGAGCATGAGTCACTGGAGCTGCAGGGACATGCTTGTTGGAGGCCTCCCCACACACCTGCCATTTAGCCTAACCTCAGCACTCACCTCATGTCATTGCGCAGTGCCAAAATCTGGCCTTGGAGCTGCTCGTTGGCTTCTAGCTGCTCCTCCAGCTCCCGCTGCAGTTTCTTCTTGCCGTGCTCCTGACGTTCAATCTCCTCCTCAGCCTCGTGCATCTGCCTTTTCAAAGTTTTCAGACGGAGGTTGAGCTTCGGGAAAAACGGAGGAAAGGACGAGTATATCAAACCAATGCACCGAGCGTAGGAACCCCATGAAAGTTCACAAACCTTTCACAACAGTGTTTTCCATCCCAATCCTCTGGGACCCCCAGACCGTCCATGTTTTTGCTCCCTATGGGAGTTGGGAGGGAGCAAAAACGCAGACTGTCTGGGGGTCCCCAAGGACTGGGTTGGGAAACACTGCTTCACATCACTGCCCATAGCAGGTTGTGTGTTGTACTTCCGAACCTAAAAGCATTACCCAGTGTTTACAGTGGTACTCTGGCACTTCCTTCAGAGAAAGGGGGGGCACCCGCCTAACTGTCTCTCACCTGGTCCTTCTGATCCTGTAGAGCAGTATGTTCATCATCCACCTGTATCATTAACTCCTTCACCTTTCTCTCCAGCTTGCGGTTCACCAATTGCAGGTTGGCACAATCCCTGGTAATAAACACAGCTGTGGGTCAGCCAGAGGCGGGCAGGCCATCTCTGAGCGTGCGGCTGGCATGCTGCCAGTACCCAAGCTATGCCCAGCTTCTGATGAATGTGACCTCACCCACGAGGCACCGCAAGTGGCTGGACCATGAAATGCGACGGGACCATGAAATGCGACGGGACCATGAAATGCGACGGGAAATACTTGGTTGGATGTTCTGGCTACCATCATTATCCAAGAGCTACGATGCTGCTCAAGTGAGTAAGATTCTCCACCTGGCCTTAAGTGCCAGGATTTACCAGTTCCCCCAGTAGTGCTCCATTACCGTTCTTCTCCTTCCAGTCTCTCCTCCAACTCCTGGATCCGGGCCTCTAGTTGGGAGACCAGGCTCTCCTTATTGGATTTCTGGGAACCTTCCAGATGAGTCACTCTGCTCTTCAGATCCTTATTCTAGAAGATTCAAGAACATCATGTACTTTAAACACCCCCTTTATAAATCAGCATAACACGCTAAGACTATGTCCAATTGAGAAATTGTTTTAGAAAAATATTCTGGCAGTGCAAATGTAAAGCATAAAAATTCAAGTATAGGTAATATTTTGATTAATAGGATATAATGAGCAGTATTGTCATAACAGATTATAACCTATTGGGTTATTGGAATGTGAAGCAGGAATCATTTCAATCCACTGACCATTTTATTATGCTGTAAAAGTCTACAGAGGCAGACTTATCTACAGACTGTTTATATAGTGTTGCTCCACCTAGCCGGAGAGCAGTCACTCAGCATGCCTGTAAATAACGGCAGAGCGGGGACGTCCAAAGCAGCATGATGGCCTGTAATGAGCAACGCTCTGCTCCAGGTCCCGCTGCACTTATTCAGCAGAGGATGATGGAAGTGAGGTGAGACTCTGATGATTCAGAGAGCTGGAAATAAGGGACCCGGACACGGGGCTGATGGGATACATCAGCGGGAAATAAAAGGGGGGGCCAGAGGAGAAGAGCCAGCCTGGTGCCCTTGATTTAGATGTAATGCACTTTGGCAGCAGTTGAGAGGGGCGTCCCCTGGCAGCGGGCGAGATGAACGGGGCTGTCTACCTGTCTCTCCAGAGCGACCTTGTCACACTCCAGGTCCTGCCTCATGCCTCTTTCCTGTAGAAGCTCATTCCTCATCTCCTCCACCTGTCACCAAAACACACGGAGTCACGACCAAACTTGACCAAAGGGGGCTCTCAAGTTCAAGGTGCCAGGGCTGAGTTGGGAAAGTACTGGTCAGCCATCAGTCTCCAATTGTGTCGCGCAGCTCGACTTTGGTGCCAAAATGGTTGATATTCAGAAGGTCTAATACCGTTAATTTGAATGCTTCATTTTATTCTGAAGTCGTCTCCCATAACCCTGGAATGCTCTGCCAATAGAAATATTCCTATTTCATTACCGCGAGATGAGTCACTGAGGCAGATCTGAAAAATACATAAACTGTGTGTATTTTACAAGTTTTAAGATATATGAATCATAATGATATTACTTTGGTTGAACTGCTTCCCAAACAGATTTACTGCTGGTCGGACACCAAACAAACGCTTCTCTGTTACCAGACTAGCTGCTGGCACAACGCACTTCCCTCAAAATGCCCACATCCAGCGAATCCATTAACCTTCATCTGCAGACGATCCAGCCAACATCTTGCATTAAGCCATCAATGAGCAAAGAACTTTCACCCCATCCGGCTGGTTGGGTCACGTTTCCCCAAAGGTAACCGCTTCCCCCAATAAACCAGTGATTAAAAAATTCCCTCTGGGCACAAAGGGGGGGGAGGCGAAAATCGCGATCAATCCTCTCCTGCTGAACAGAAGATGATGAACTTAAAGTGAACTGAAAGACACCATTCTTTAATGACATTCAATAGCACTGATGCAGAGCAAGGAACAGGGAAAATGGGAGGGGAAGAGAGAGACAATAGATCGATACATAAAGCCTTGGTTTTTTTTGTAAAACCCCAGAACAGGTGATATTTTATGCCAATTAGCAGCGGGTTCCCTCCTGTCTTTATGAATCACAGGCTGCATTACTGGTGTGCTCAGCTAAGCGCTTAAGGGAGCTGATTCAGCAGAGTGCATCACACAGCAAAACTAATCAGCTCTGGGAAGGGGGGGCTGGGGGGTTATTCTCATTTAGACAGGGAAGGAGCACCTGGTGCTAGGAGAGGCGCAGGTGTTGTGCCTGTCACCAAGCTCGCTGCAAGGGGCCTACAGCCAGATCACCCACCCCCCCTCCCCATCACATACTTCAACAGCCTCCTTCATCACTGTTGCCTTGGCAACTCACCCCAGCTACCCATAACTGCTTTACCATTTAGATTCCATCTTCCAGTTTTGGAATTAAGTAAAGCAAAATTAAGTAAACCTCATTCGCGTCCTAGGCAAAGACAAGATCTTTATGTTCGGGAACACCCCCACCCACCCCCCGAACCATGTTCCTTCTCTTTTGCTCATTTCTCTTTGATGGTTAGCGGTAGGGGCGGCATGGTGGTGCAGTGGTTAGCACTGTCGCCTCACACCTCTGGGACCCAGGTTCGAATCCCCGCCTGGG
>JAODJX010000007.1:8554200-8565753 GCA_026776945.1 Isichthys henryi | reverse complement strand
TCTGTCTGAATCTCTCTCTCTTACTCTCTCTGTCTGACTCTCTCTCTCGTTATCTCTCTCTCTCTCTTACTCTCCTCCCCCCCCCCCCCCCCCAACTCCCCCTCATCTGGCTTTACACCAAATCAGCACCTCAAACCGTCACCCCAAAAGCCTCAGGTTTCTCGCCGGGGGCACCGAACAGCCTTGTATGTGTGAAATAGCACACGGGGTGGGGGGGGTCCGTCGGACTGATGCAGCGACGCGTAACAAAAATGGCAAAGTTCTGTCTGCGGGGTGGGCTGGGCAGAACAGCCCCCCCCCACCCCAAAAGAAGCACAGTGAGAATACCCCCCGGGGGTGAGTCAACTAGGTTCACATGGGGCTGCTGACACTTGCACCTCAAAAGCAGCCCACAAACACCCTGAATCACAGCCGCTTTTGCAGACTGAACAACCATTTTCCCCCCCACACATATTAAAACACATTGTTGGGGGTGACTTCCTCCCAGAACTCCAACAGAAGTCAGACTGACTGTACAATTTAATCATGAATCGAAACATCTAGAACAGGGGTCACCAACCTTTATGAAACAGCTACTTCAAGGGGACTGAGCCATATGAAAGGCTACCAGTTTGATACACTCTTCTTAAATCATGTATAATAAGCATGTTTTAAATGCTTTTTTTTAAGATATTGCTATTTTCAAATCTATATAAATGCAAATGTGATTAAAGAAGAATAGTAACAGGATAAAATTAAATTGTAGAC
This sequence comes from Isichthys henryi, assembly GCA_026776945.1. Taxonomy (NCBI): domain Eukaryota; kingdom Metazoa; phylum Chordata; class Actinopteri; order Osteoglossiformes; family Mormyridae; genus Isichthys; species Isichthys henryi. The sequence goes on along the minus strand of JAODJX010000007.1, from coordinate 8,565,006 downwards.
ACTGCTCACTGGTGAGTTTGTGCTGTTTTTAGCGCAGGTCCGCGGGCAACTCATGTGGTGCTTGGGGGCATCCTGGTGCCCGCGGGCACCATGTTGGTGATCCCTGCTCTAGAAAATCTTAAACAAAACCTTCGCACTTCCTTACTGCAAATGTCAATCTTCAATTCATCATACTTTCTGGATTTAAAATTTGTAATCCCTCTAACTTGGGGGGGTTAACTAACCGCTTTTGTGGAGGAGTTTCACACAGCCCCCTTTAACGAACCCCCCCCCCCCCCCAACACCGAGCTTCTCACTTAGCTTCTACCATCACCCCCATTATCATCTCATGAAACAAACCTGTCATTCATCAGACCTGGCTGACAATTACTAACCTGTTAATGGAGGCACATGGGCAACCAACACAAGGACCCGCACAAGGGCTCATTAGATTAGTGACGGCCTGCCACTGCAATTAACGGACAGAGGGGGCGAATCGGTGCTCCAGTTCCCAGTGTTCTTTTCCACGGGGGGGAGGGGGGGGGGCCACAGACGACAGCGTCGCTAAGAGACAAAACGGGACAGGAGAATCGCAGCGGGGCATTAGGCAGCAGGTCGCGCCTCTTCCTGCTGTGAAATCGGTCACCATGCAAACACGGCACCAACCCCACACCGCCACTTGCAGGGGGGGCAGGGGGAATATTCCCAGGGGGCTGCTCCAACTTCACACCATGGTGCTGAGAAGTATTTACCTCTAAACCTGATATAACGATGTCTAAATTGTTGCATTTTTAATATCCTGCCCGGGCTAATTTTGAGAGTCATTCCACAGAGCAGAAAGATCTGAAACATGCCAACTAACACTGGTGGATTTTAAGCTTATTAACCCAAGTGCTCTGAGTTTACAGGCTAGCTGTATACCCTGGATCTGAGCACTGAAAATACTACGTCATGCCCCTAGACCAGGGCGTTGGAACGGTGAGAAAGTTTTCGCAACAAACGCGACTTCACACTCTTAACTTGGGAAATAACTATGTGAGGCAGACAAAATGCGGAACAAGGCTGATCCAGCAGGAAACCTGTTCCCGACACTGGCTAACAAAACAGGAAGCATCTAGCGTGCAGGCCATGCATGAGGACCCCCAACACACAGCTACCAGACACTCAAAGCATGATGCAAGAGATTCACTCTCCAACAGCCACATGAAAAATATGCGGGGGGGGGAATAAACCAAGAGGCACAGAGGTTCTTTAGGAATATTTTTCCTGTGACACAAATGTCGGATGATAATGCTGAAAGTACGCCCTCGGGCCTAGCGTGTGACGCAGCCCACGACCGCAAAGCGGATCTGACTGTCTTCAGGTATGCCTCGTTACCCTGTCTGTCAGGGCGTCGAAAGTGCCTGTCGGGGTGCCGAGCTCCGGAAGAGTGGCTGACCAGAAAAGCTACACCTTGCCGTCTTCTGAGCCCTTGAGCAGACTGTCACAGCACGCTGCCGGCAGCACGAAATGCTCACGGTCCTGCTCACGAGAGAGGAACTGCCCTTGGGTATGATTACCAGTCAGGAATTCAGGAGAGACTGAACCCTCAAACAGTGCGCAGTCGTCCTGCTAAGCATGCTGACGGATTAAGCAGCATCAAGGACCACATTCGAAATAACTGAACCCAAACTTCGACATGAGAAAAACAAAGCAATTAAGAGATCCGATGTCAGCAAGCTACCACCCAGGAGAAGCTTTGTGTAGAAAAAGAAAACAAAAAAAAAAATTCAAGAGTGTCATGGATTTACTCATGATCTCGTTCCACAAGTCGCCGTACCTGCTTGGCGTCCTCCACGCAAGACAGCAGCTTGCGGATTTCCTCCTCGTACTGCTCCCTCAGTGTGTCCACTTCTTTGTCATGCGTAGCCACCTCCTCCTTTAAGGCCCCCTTCAAGGCGGTCAGCTCGCGTTCACGGCGCCGAAGCAACTCCTCCTGTTCCTCCTTCACCTGCAGCAGCTCCTGGAAGTCCAGCTTCAGCTGCATCATCTCCTGCAGGAGAAATTTGTGAGGAGAGGGGGAGGTCAGCTAGGCCAAAGCCACATACATCATCCTCAACCATCAGTCCTGCAGGCACCACAATGCAAACTCCCTTATCAAGATCTCCTCTTCTGACTTGTCCCATTTGTTGTTGACATGCGCCAGCGGGTTTTGTTGTGCAGATCAAAGACAGATAAGTATCTCAAGGTTGGCCGTTCCACCACAGCTTACATCCAAAACGGCCTCCGGTTCCCTGCCTTCACTCTCGCCCCTCTTGACACCATCCAACTCATCATGCATCTCCGACAGCTGATCCTGAAGATCCCTGATCTCAGTCTGGTGTTTTTCTTTCTCCATCTTCACCTGGAAGAGCCTTATGAGCGAAGAAGCAACATGAGAACTTTGGGAAGGACCTCCACAAGAGAGCCTGTAAACCTCAGCCTGCACCCCAAGCCACTCCATCCTAGGACAGCATCAGTAAAGCCAATTACTCCTCCATAGTGGTGCGCAGCTCCTCCTCTGCTTTGGAGAGCAGCTCCTGCAGGTGGGTACACTCCTCCTTACTCCTCACAAGGTCCATCTGCAGATCCCTCATCCCAACGTTCTCCTGCGCCTCCGCTGGACCAGCCGTCTTCTGCAGGACAAAAGCATTATGGTTCCCTTCTAACGAGGTACATCAATGTTGGACATTACGGTTCCTCACTTCAGGGAATCTAACTGGTGCTACTTAATGGACACCTTATTCCAAAGCAAACAGCTTTCCTATTTAACTGCTTTCAAAAATCTCAAACTTTCATCAATTTATTAAAAACAAAATGTGTCAGACAATTCAGGTGTAGTGTCCTAAAATCAGGGTATGGAAGGATGACCCTCCCACTTGCACATTCAGAATCCTGCCTCTCCAAAATCAAACTATAGGTGAGCCATAATTTTCTAAAACTGAAACTATTGATAAGACTGAACTAATTGTCTTTGGGGAAAAAAATCCACGCTTGGCAAAAATCAACCCTCAAATTGGACCACACTACCATCTCTCCCTCTCCTCTGCTCCACAACCTTGGTGTCACCTGTGACCTAACCCCCTCATTTGATGCACACCTTTGCGCCATATTAAAAACGGCTTACTTTCATCCCCGTAACATCGCCCGTGTTAGGGCGTACCTTTCAAACTCTGCTGCCGAGTCCCTCATTAATGCCTTTATTTCTAGCCGTCTTGCTTACTGCAACTCACTACTCGCTGGTATCTCTGCTAAATCTCTCCATAAACTTTAGGTAGAGTTCTGCTGCCCTCCTCCTTACTCACACTCATTCCTACCAACACATGACACCCATTCTGCAGAGCTCCCTATAAAAGGGCGCATCCACTTTGAAATGCTGCCCCTGACATTCAAAGCTCTTAATAACCAAAGTCCATCATGTCTTACTGAACTGCTTCTACCTTACCAGCCTCCTCGTAGTCTTAGATCTTCCTCCACTGGCTCTCTCCTCATCCCCGCTTCCAAATTACATAGCTATGGCGACCGTGCATTCTCCCGTTTAGCTCCCCGCCTTTGGAACTCACTCCCCACTGCCATTCGTTTATTGACCTCTGCTTCAGATTTTAAAACCAGGCTAAAAACCTTTTTTTGCTAAGGCATTTAACCTAAGCAAATATTACTTTCCCCCAGTATCCGCGTCAGAAACAGAGGGTAAACCCCTAGACGCCATGCAGGAGATGAAACAGCACGTTACAGAAACAGGACAGTGCACCCTCAGGGCCGCCAGCCAAAGGATCAGACGAGCAGCAAAGCGACAGGGCACCTTGGTTTCCTCCTCCAGCTGTTTCTTAAGCACTGTCACCTCTTTTTCCAGTTGGCTCTTCTGGTCCTGCAAAGCTTTCACCTCATTGGCTGCTTCAGGAGGCTGTCGAGGGCAAATTACAATCGAGAATCCGCTAATTACACACGGCGCCTCCCACGGGTTTCCCACAAACCCGACTAAGACTTTGGCCTGGATTGTGGTGCCACGAGCTACAAAACCTCTCTTTAAAACATATTTTGTCCGTTTATAATCCTGCTGAATCCTTGTCAGTAATATTTATATTCTTCCAATGTTCCAACTTTTTACAAACACACAAGCCCCCCCCCCCACAAACAAAAGCTTTTAACGCAAATGAAAACCTTCAATGACAAAACACATTCTAATGCTTACTTCCGTTTGCCTGCAGAGTAAATAGCTGTTTTACTGCTTCTGGAAGCTTCCAGAAGAAGAGAAAGAAAAAAAAAAAGTCTTACTTTGTTGTCCCCCTGCACGTTCCCTGCAGCCCTTGACTTCAACGTCTGGATTTTTTCAAAGACCACGTTGACCTTCCTCTTTGTGGTGTCGTCATTATCGGGGCTCCTAAAAAACAGGCAAAGAAAGGCAGCTGTCACAACTGGTTGAACCGGCAAATCCCGGGCGGATCAAGGAGTAATGGCAGGCGTGACAAAGGCAGCCTTCCATGACCGTAACGACTTAGGGAGGGCGGCATCACGGGCCCCGTCACCCTCCTCATTCATTCACTTAATCGTTTGCTCACTTTTTGCTCACATTTTGATAGAATGAAAGGTGTCTTTGGGGAAAAGCAGATTTAAACTCACGGCCGGCAATAAATCTCCCAGCCCATTATTACAATATATAACCAGTATTTTCAGCAATATTTCATTACTAGCACATGAGTAACCAACGAGGGTAAAACGCCCCAGGGCTCTGTGTCGGCACGGGATTAGGTTTCGCTTCTCGCCGTCGTTCCATCACGGCGTTACACTCATAATTAAAGCACAGCTCCTCCGCAGGGCCCCGTTCAGCCCCGCAGCTCAGAAGAACAATGCTTTCTGTGTCGATTAGTCACAACAGTGGAGTGTTTCCACCAAAAATGGGGCAGAAAACAATTTACACGTATTAAAACACGTAAACGGGCTCTTACGATACACTGACATTACATGCCTTAATTAAAATTCTACGGGATAAAATTTTATCCCAATATTTATGCCTCTGACAACCGGCAGCGCTTCTCCGTTTCCTTCCTCAACTTGCCATGCAGTGAGATTGGACTCAATCACAGTACCTCCCCATGCCCCAGTACATATGTGCACAGCTAAGCGTGCGCTACAACAGCCCCCTCCCTGTGACCCAGAATGCACTGGTGCACAGCTAAGCGTGCGCTACAACAGCCCCCTCCCTGTGACCCAGAATGCACTGGTGCACAGCTAAGCGTGCGCTACAACAGCCCCCTCCCTGTGACCCAGAATGCACTGGTCCATATCTAAATTTCTCCCATCACAGTCTTCCCCCTATTGTCTTTATCAGATCAGCTGTGATGCTGACTTTCCACACTGGGGGGGGATAGGGGGCGCGTTGGGTGGAGCAGAAGAGCCTGTGTGCTGTAATTCTTGAGAAACAAAGAGGGAAAAAAAAAAAAACACACACACACTACTCTGGCCTGCATGCAATTACAACGACGTGGGATTTTTCCATGTTTCTTTATGGAAAGGGAGGCCAGGAGGTAAGATTTCAAAATAGGCACGCAGGAGTTCAGGCCCTGGACATCTGCGGAAAGCACTTGAGCAACCAGAGGTCTGGTGTAACGTGGAGGAGCACAAATCATACGCAGGCTGACCGATGAGAAACATCTACAGCTGACACAGGCCCCTGGAAGGGAACGTTATAAACCAAGCAGGGGCAACGTCTGCACACAAAAAAGCTGTCGAGTGAGACTGAAACGTGGCATTAGCTTGTTCCTTCATTGTTTGCTCACGGTTCCTCCCACCGATCAAAACATGTAACAGTCTCTGAACTGCCTGTAGTGTGTGGGGGCGTGTGCGCGCAATGTGCCGTCACCCCCCCCGGGCGTCTCGTGAGGATCCCATGCTGGATGAGTAATTACGAAAAAAGCGGCGTTCACGAGGTATCGGTGACTTGGGAATACTCCAAAGGCGACGGCCTCCATGCAGGGCGATCCAGGCCCAGGCCTGCTTACCCGTCCTTCAGGTAATTGAATAATATCTGTTTAGCCGTCTCTTCGTTGGTTTGCTGCGAAATCGTCTGCTGATCTTTCAGCAGGTCAGGAGTCACCTGCAGAAAGATGACAAGCAGCCAATCACGGTGGCTTCTCTAAGGCCGCATTTACGATTAACTGCTCACTGCATGACTTCTCATCTTACCCCTTATAAACAGATAATTTCGTGAATTTGACACATTCCGATTGTTATCTGAACTATAATACACAATAATTGGGATCAAACATAAAACCTCATGAATTATTATGCATTACTCATTAATGTAGTGTAAATACAGTCCTGTAAATACAGTGTGTTTAACAGCGGGGATGCATTCTGAGAAATGTGTCGACAGGTGATTTTGTCACTGTGCAAACATCACAGTGTCCTTACACCAACCTAGGTGGTATAGTCTACTAGGCACCTAGGCTATATGGTATAGCCTAAATAATGATAAAAATTAAATACATAAATAACTTATCATCATTAAGTATTGTGTACTGTACATACTCTGCTATAACCTCGCGAGCGATTCTGCGGTCCATCGTTGACCGAAACGTCGTTATAACGTTAAAACGTCTCCCATCTATAACATTTACCAGATTGTCTGTGTCGTTCTTCTTGGGGCCACTACTCATGGACACGGCTGGAGAGGCCGCCGCTACGCCCGTTAAGACATTGAAAGACCGTATGGATTTCGGTTCGTCTCCCTTTGACTCCAGTGGCAGTGTGGAAGACCTGCTCACTGCAGTCCTGCAGCCCAGGGCGGAGTTCGCACCATGGACCGCAGTGCCCTGTGGGGAGCCTGGAGCACTTCCGCAACGAGCCGCAGCACTTGTGCCCGTCTTGCCCCTAGGGAGCGCGGTGGGGCCACTGGGGTCCTGGGCCAGAGCCCCCTTGAGCTGCCGCAGCTGTGAGGGCCGGAGCACATGCTCAGTGGACCGGCCCTGGTTCTTGCTGAACTCCTCCAGGTAATCAGTGTCCCCTCTGAGACCAAAGGTAAAGGCGCTGTCCACACTACGGGACCGCTTGCGCTCCTCTGGGTTAATGCGATTTCGCCGCCCCGCCCGACCCCTGCGCTGGTGACCTTCCTTGCCATCAAACTTGTCAATGAGCTCTTCCACCGCCTTGATGGAGCCTGTGTCGATGTCACGGCCCGTGCCCGGCATGAATGGGATGTACCGTCGGTTCTGGTGACGATTGATGGGGTCTAAGCCCAGGGATTCCAGTGGGTCTCCAAGGAGAGGCCTAGAAGTGGATGAGGGAGACGGGGAAGAATGGCTGGAATGTTGGGATTGCAGCACGGGACCGCTGGAGTCGTGCCGGCGAAGGAGCAGGACGTCTGGCTTTCGGCGACTGCGGTCCAGGCTTGAACTGGCACCGGTGCAGGCCGGCGGCGCCACTCCGGCCTGCTGACCCGCATCAGGGGCAGATGGGTCCACGGCGGCAGCTTGAGTTTGTGGCTTCTGTTGATCCTGAGAGGTGGGCTGGACTGGGTTCTGGGGCTTTGCCTGTTGATGAGGGGGCGACTGGACCCGTGTCTCAGGTTGTGGCTTCTGCTGATCCTGGGTCTCGGGCCTGACCAGCTGTCGGAACTGGGGCTTCAGATCTGATAAGAGCATCTCCTGGGTCTCAGGCTGAACCTGGAATGCTGGCCTGTCTGGTGACGGCGCGTGTTGCCGAGGGAGGGACTGGACCTGTGGCTCAGACTGCTGTGGGAACCGGTCCTGGTACGCCGGTGTGGCAGAGGTACCAGGCTTATCCACGCTGGGGGACATGCCGCGAGTGACTTGTGAGCAAGGGAGACTTCCAGTTTCGGATAAGGAAGTGGGTCGGGGCGTCACAGCAGGAAGATCCTCCAGGTTTAGCCTGTTGTTCTCAGGGTCGTATGGGCGGAGCAGCTCTGGGTGTCTCTGGAAGTTCAGCAGGGAGGATGGCTTCTTCTGCGACTCCCGGAACTCAGTCACCCCATTGTGGGACCCAGCAAAAAGCATCTGCTTGTGTGATCTGTACTCCACAAGAGAGTTATCTGGGTGCTGCTCCCAGGAAGGGGTGTACATGTCCTGGCCGTACTGCGCGCCAGCGTCCCCATCGGCGCTGTGCCCATTGCTCTCGAGTTCCTTACAGGGTGAAGGCTCTCGTTCCCGGTTGTTGAGCACGACGTATGGGTGTCCACCGATCCCCTGCACGCGGATGCTGAGGCCGTATCTCCCAGGTCCACTGCTCACGGGTCTGCTTGGGCACTCGTGTGCCAGGTACGTCGGAGGTAAGCTGCCACCAGAAATACCGCCAACTCGATAAGACTCCATCTCCATCAAAAAAAAATTTAAAAATCCCCGTCACTGGATGGAAGATTCACAGCTGCAAACAAGCACAGGACCTGGTTATTGACAGATACAAGAGACTAACATTTTGAAATATTACAAATGAACAGTCATATGAAACACTGAACTAAAGACATTAGTTACCATTCATTTAAGTACGAGGTACCACCAACTTAGAAAGAGGTAAGGAGCGTGCGCTGATAACAGCGCACCCATCTCACAACATACCACCTCAGGGATGAGAATCCGAGTGCAACCATGTGGCAGGTGACACCTCAATACCACACTAGTCCCAATGGACCAGTGGGAGTTTTTCCCCAGTGGCTGGACTGCCAATCCCACCACCAACCCATCATCCTCGTAAGTTGGAGGACCAGCCAACAGGCCTGGATGCAGATTAACGTTACACCCAAAACAAAGCAATCGCAGGTTAAGGGCCTTGCTCAAGGGCCCAGTGGAGTAGGATCACTCCTGGCATTCACAGGATTCAAACCAGCAACCTTACGATTACTGGCACAGATCCCTACCCTGAGAGCCACTACCCCACACACCAACTAAAACCAAGAGGAGAGAAAAAAATGAGCTGCAGCATTTATAAAGAAAAAATAGCAACGACTAGAAAACAGTAAACAATACTTGAGGCAATTTGAAATGTTTCGGCTACAAGGCAAGGACTAGTGCATATAGAAGTTTTATCCACGATCTCCATCGCTGCGTCTCAAGGCGATTCCTGTATCCGAACCCATTCATACAGACAAGTGCTCTGAGGTTAAGTAGCCCAATCAGAGGCGGCACTGCACCTGCATGCATCCAGACATCTCATCCAGACATTGCATGACGTTCCATTTTCCTTAATTACTACTTATCACATGCACACTTGTGATAGGTGTCAAATGTGTGTCGAGTTCCACTGTCAAGGGGGATTACCGGAGGAAAAGGGGTTGCCATGGTTACGGACACCGACCCAAAAGGCCTCCCGAATGGGGCTTTGCCAGATCACTCTTGAACAAGGTACTTTTCTGAATTTCACCCCAAATTAAAGTATCAGAACACAAGGCAGCTATGGTTAGTGTCGCTGAAATGACAGAGCCAACCTGGAGAGCAACCATTACCCAAAGCCACTCATAAAACACACAGTTTTTTTTTTTTTTTTTAAATGAGCTCCACTAGGCTACCCAGCTAACACATCAAGAAACCATCAAACACACAACTGTCTGGAGACACACCCCCAGGAGATTACACATGTCCATCAAACATCTTCAACAAGCTGAATAGAGGGACTGTTATACAGCCATCTGCACTCTATACACACTGGAATTCATATTCTACAAGAGCTCTATTCGGCCAAGTGCAAGACACAAACGTATATAAAAATAAAGATACTATGCGGGAAACACACAAACACACACAGAAAGTACAGTGTTGCTAATCCATAGATCAAATGCTGAACAGATGCCTTCCAGTGTAAATGAACCAAAACAATAAAAAGTGGAACAGTACAGGGTGTCTATAGATAAAATATCTTGCTGTACTTACAGTGGGATTGTGGGCTCCACAAAACGTCACTGTTTATTGATGCACATCATGTATGTAAGAGAGGGCAGGGAATGAGCAACTTCCTAAACTCAGACCCTGCATATAGGTCCACAAAGTGGGGATCTATGGTGAGCTAACATTATGAAAAACTCGAGATTTCAGTTGTAAGTAACACGCTTTAGCCAGCTGGGATGAATTTTTTTTTTTTCTTTTTTCATTCAAGGACTATCTTTCACAAAGACCAGGTAAATACCAAGCCATCAGAATTCAGGGGCCGTTCTCCAAATCAGTGTTCAGTTACCTGTTCAATCAATCCTAATTAAGAGGCAGGTTGGGACACAAGCCAGCAGAGTGATGGGACAGGTGCCCGGTGACACGTCTCACTGGAGGTCAAAGGTCAGTGGAGCAAGAAAAAGGTGGCTGGCTCATTCTTTGGGGTACACACGACATGGGAAAGGCACCGTACTAGTGCACTCCATTTTGGAAAGACTGGATATATGGTTGTTTCTGCAGTAACAGTCTATTTTAGGCACTTGCATTATTTCAGGTGTAAAAAGATTAAACAATAAGAATATACAAAGAATAGGAGGATCTGTGTTTAATATTTCCTTGTCTTCAAGATGTCTGGCACATCTGGTTGTTATACGGAAAAACACACAATTACTGGCACTATTTACTTTATTTTCGCACAGCTCCATGCAGTGATTTACAACACAGTTATAAAATGTTTGTACGAGGCGACCAAAAAGTTTTACGTTTGGTTTTGATTATTACTGCAGCAAGATTTGCCGAACACTAAGGGTCACTTACAAGCAGAGCGCGTCAGACAATGACAATCGGGGCCAGAGGAGTTACGTCAGACAATGACAATCGGGGCCAGAGGAGTTACGTCAGACAATGACAATCGGGGCCAGAGGAGTTACGTCAGACA